>QLTV01001313.1:2485417-2505083 GCA_003457575.1 Thermophis baileyi
GGGTGAAGAACAGATATGTGGAAAAAATGTGTGTGAGAACAAGAAGGGAGAGAGAGAGAGAGAGAGAGAGAGAGAGAGAGAGAGAGAGAGAGAGAAATAGAGAGAGAGAGAAATAGAGAGAGAGAGAAATAGAGAGAGGAAAGGAAGTCCAAGAAAGTCATGGCTGGCTGGAGTTAAAATTTGAAATGACAGAAAGATATAGTGATATCTGTTGGTATAAAACAGATTAATTTTAGTTTAATTTTTCTTTTTATTATCTCCTACCTCCAACTCCTTGTTGTTACTTTTTATTTCCTTCTTGCCTCTCCAAAAATGGAGTAGGAATCTTTGTATCATTCTACACTATTCATATATGTTCAGATTGCCAGTAGAAAAAGAAGCAAATACCAACTGAAAATGCCTTACTATTGACTCACAAGATCACTGGTATAATTTGCAATTCCTGTAGTTTGAAAACTTTGTTCAATAAATGCTTCAAATGTTTGTTCTGACCGAGGATATGAGAACAAGCAACACCTAATGTGATTCCCTTGAACTAAGCAATCAATCAAGTATGTATCTAAGGAAGGTTATTTTATTCTGTTCAGCTGAAGCAAAAATATGACTTTAATTCAAATATGCAGAGACTTTATCACATATTATTCTTTTACATCTTGGTAATAATGGAATATTGCAAGTTATTTTCATGTATTATTTTACAAGTTATTGGTCTCCAAATGCTATTAGTATAACAGTTCTAACTTTCCTGATGACTGATTATTCAAGCCATTGCTAATGGAAATCAGAAGACCAAGAACAGCTTAAGGGACTAAGGTTCCTCACCATGCTTTATAAAGTAAAATTTTCAATGTAGAAAGGGAGCTGCACTGCAAAGACTGCACATTGCAAATTTAACATAAAGAGAGATTCTACTATAGCAGATCAATACTATCCTTCCTCATTGTCACGTTTAAAATTAAGAATATTTAAACCTACAGATGTATGGAATGTGTTTGCATAGAAATACAGTATACAAATGCTATACCTTAGATAAAGGAAAAAATGTATGAAAAAAGCCACTTACTTGGTAATAACTCTCTGTCTGCTGTCTCTGTGCAACTGGGATAAGGATAAAATAGATGTCCCTTTTCTAATGGATATGGAATCATTCTAAATGCTGAAAGAGAGGTAAAAATGATTGGCATCAAGTCATGGAAAAAACTGCTTTATAATTTCTACAAATGTTACATATACAGGATCTTGGTAAAGTCATTTCTCAGTGTAAAGTCTGTAAAAAGGATAAGAAACTTGTCCATGAGAATTTTGAAAGTAATATCAGTATAAAATACAGTGAGATTTGACTAGCAGCCACCAAAATAAAATACAAAGGAGGGTTTCAAAATAGATATTTAACAGGAAAACATGCTTTGACAAACCTGCAATCAAACTCTTTTTAAGCAATGCCATCATTTCCTCATCAAATCCACTAAATTTACTTTGAGCAACCTAGTAACATTCTTCACAAACTGAACAGTATTTAAATATTGCAAATAGCTGGATATTTAACAGTGTAAGATCACTGAATCAAATAAATACGACAATGCTTCTGACCTCTTTCATTTCAACACCTGCCTTCACTGTGACATCCAAGTACTATTAGACAGGGGGAAAAAACCCTCAAAATACCTTACAAACTATATTGTGTTACTTTGATATAGAAGCTTTGCTTTCTATATAGCCTAATAATGAATTAAGGACTCTATTCCACTTAGAAAAGCTTTGTTGGATGGTACAGTATAAACAAAGAGTATCTTGCAATGCAGGTATTTTGAAAAAGTATGCCACAGTGGGATGATAAAAAATGATTTCTATGTTTCTACATAGTAGATTGTACCACAATTTAAGAGTGAGAATTCCAAAGACTGTCTGGAAATTGATAGTGAACCACATGTTAAAATTAATTTCTGATTCTATTTCTATACAGTTCATTTACAAAAACAATCATCTCCAGAAATCAGCAGTTTCCTCTAAGTGTTCCGAAAACAATAGATATCTTTAGGATGTGGTAAAAAAAATATTATCAAGCATGGCTGCTTGTGATGGATTTATAAGAAATCTAAGGAGATTTCTTATAAGCCATATTTTTCTAGATTTCTAACAAGTCTAAAATGAAAACAACAGTTTGAATTAAGTTTCCCAATAAAAGAACAATTAAATTCAATGAAATTTGGGGAGTTTAAGAACGTCATTTTAAATGCATTTTATTTAGCAGCTTTAAAAACAGAAATGTGGAAAAGCAGACTAATAAGTATCTGTTCAAAAGAGAAATATGGTGAGGGAAGAAGAGAGATTTACGAATTCTTAGTTTCCTTAGGAAAAAACAAACTTCTAAAGCAGACATCAATTCCATCTAAGGTTTGTAATG
Source organism: Thermophis baileyi (assembly GCA_003457575.1). Classification (NCBI taxonomy): domain Eukaryota; kingdom Metazoa; phylum Chordata; class Lepidosauria; order Squamata; family Dipsadidae; genus Thermophis; species Thermophis baileyi. The sequence continues at coordinate 2,487,822 of QLTV01001313.1, forward strand.
GCAACAACTGTCTTGTTGCTATAAGTCAACAAGAGATCATGGTTTCAAATTCTAATTTACTATCAAGCTGTCCTTTACTATAAGCCATCAACAGATTATGACTACCATTAAAACAAACTGATCAATTCAAAGATCCTGTTAAAATGTGTCAGAGCACATTTTATTGTATTAAGCTATTGTATTGTATTACACTAGTAAAAAAAAAATAAGTTTGTACTACTGACAGAAGAATACTTACTGCCTTCCCATGTGCAGTGCAGCAAGTTAAGGGCCCCTTCTATTCGCTTCCAGTGCTGAAGATGGAAGAATGCATAGGCTACTGCTTCACTGTCCCCACGCTTCAGAATGTGCTCAGGAGGCAAAATTAAGCTTTTCATTTCTAGCAAGTACTGGAAGAAAAAATGAGAAGTGATGAGAAACTATACAGAACACAACACATAAGTGTTTTCTTTGTAAATATTTTTAAATTACTTTAATCTTGATTTGTGTACCAGAAAGAGAAAGCACTGCTTGTAAGAAAACGTGAATTATTTGGCAAATTCAAATTTAAAAAGGGGGGTTTTGTGCATCTTTCACAGTGGGAAAGACCAAATCAATTTAATGTGGATATTTTATTTGGAAACAGTATTGTTAGGTTCACTGCTTTGTGCAAAAGTTTGATAAAGATTTAAATTATGTGCCTTCAAAAATATTATCCTGGTAAAAGATAATTCTGATAAAACAATGATTTGTGTACAAAATAGGATAGGATAGCAGCTCAAGCAGACAGTTTACTAGGGGTGTAATGCAAGTGTTAGAGATTATTACAAAAGTATAGCATCACATACTTTCATACATATAACTCAAAAGTGATGTGCTTGCTCATTATAGTTGGAGTTATCCATTACCAAGTAGGTTTCAAATGAAAGTCTCCAATTCCTATACTGAAAAAAGCAGCAAATTTAAAAACTGTTTTTGCTGCAATGTCCTTCCTTCTGTCCTAATATTGCAACTGAAGATACTTTCTTATTGAGTTCATTATTGATTCTAAACCTGAAGCAGAAAGTAAAATAAATGCATATAATAAATTATTTTTAAATACTTATAATGTACTTGTAAATGACACTAATAACTATCTCCTTCCAGCGTTATTTTGGATTCTTATCACCCAAAAACTACAGTCATGCCCTGAAAATATTTTATGCATGTGAAATATGTCCTTGAGGAAAGTCGAAATATTTGTAACCATTCAATTAACTAATGTCTACAATTTATGAATTAGCCCATTCCATTTAGTAATAGTTAATTCAATTTCATATTTGAAGTATTAGGTACAGTATTTGATTGTAACCAATACTTTTGTTGACTCTAAGAATGTAACTAACAAAACTCTAAGAATGTAACCAAGTTGTTGCTTGATACCACGAACAAAGAGATTATTTACTAATCCAGTTTAGAGGATTTAACTTTGCCCATTCCAGTTCTTGAAGGAATGTAGCCAAAGTTGTGGTGGTCAAACCAAATGAATTTACTGCCTGACTGATTCTTCTCTTAGTGCTTGAGTCTATTTACTGAAGGGCAATACTCTTACTAATCTTATTTAATTCTTCTTGATCATTTTTTAAGCCACTATGGAATCATTCACATATTGTCATAATGTGAAAGTGGCTTCAAATATCCAGCCTCTGCTATAATTGTTTTTAGTCCATGAAATTATTAGCTTGGTGTTTGTTTATAGTTTTTAGACCCACAGTTACCTTTGATTAAAATAATCTGACATGTTATTTTCCACAGCCCCTTGACATATAACTCACAATAAAAAAAATGAAATCTGAAAGTTTTACTAGATAAGAATATAAAATTATTACTATGACACTAGTTTTCTTGATATGTGATACCAGTCAGAAGTACATAAAACATATTAAACTCCTCAAAGACACAGTAGTCCTGAAGCAATAAGACAGACACTGAATTCTTGGGTAATAATACATCCCAGTCTTTCACCCTAAAGGCAGAAGCTAGAGAAACGAGACTGCCTGAAATGAATTTGCTGTGCTTTTGATCAGTCATGCAAGGGAGCAGAAAATCCTTAGAGCAATTAGCTCTCCCAATGCATATACAAGAAAAGAGAAGACTAGATGAATAAAGTCAAACCTCAAGGAAAGAACCATTTGGACACCCTGATTATCAAAAGAGGATTAAGACCAGGGATAAGCCATCCTTCTGTTACTAAGAAGGATGTTACTAAGGCTATAAAGGTAATATATTATCAGTAACAGCAATGGCTATTTGAAGTTCCAATTACAGTATACACATTTATTTAGGAAAAGATGAATTGGGTATAAAATTTCTCATTCTGTTTTTTTCCCATTGGGCAATACAGATTTTACAGAAAGTCTTTAATCTGTTACACTTATATATATTAAAATAAATCTAAGTATTCCAAATAAGCTCACTGGAACAAAAATAATTAAGAATAATGTATTTATATCATTATTTTTATATTTCCCTTACACAAACTAAGGATAGAATCCTTTGCTTTACATACTGGGATAACCATGGAACTGCCAATGATAGAAAGAATCCTTTTTTATAATGGTCATACAAAATTATGGTTACCGGGATTTACATTATTTGCCCACTTGTAAGTGTAATCATATATACAAATCCTAGAGAGAGCAGATTATCCAGAATAGCAATAGCAATAGCAATAGTAGTTAGACTTATATACCGCTTCATAGTGCTTTACAGCCCTCTCTAAGCGGTTTACAGAGTTAGCATATTGCCCCCAACAATCTGGGTCCTCATTTTACCCACCTCAGAAGGATGGAAGGCTGAGTCAACCTTGAGCCGGTGAGACTTGAACTGCCGAACTGCAGCTAGCAGTCAGCTGAAGTAGCCTGCAGTGCTGCACTCTAACCACTGCGCCACCTCGGCTCTGTTTTTCAGACTGGGATATAGTACTATGACAGCATTGGTTGTTCTTTTGTGGAGTTGGGGGGGGGGTGTATGCATCCATCCTGGTCTTTCCTGATAAATCAATGGCCTTCAATATCTTTCACCGTGGCAGTTAAATTTGGGAGACTGTTATGGTGGTTCAACTTCCTCCTCTTGCTTTTTGCCCATGTGGTCTCCTGGATTTTATCTGATGATTTTAATGGCCTTTATTGCAAAGTTGTCTATTCACACATATTTCATTCACAATATATTATGTAGAAAAATGATTTAAAAATATTATAAAACACACAAATTCTTTTGGCATTTAGAAGATGAGTGAAGATCTTCTTTCAATCCTAATTAAATGTCATCAGCATTTAATCAACACTTGTCTTTGAAGAGGGAGGCGAGGGATGTTTAGGGATGTACTTACCTTTGGAACATGAGGGTTAAATTCTACTGCTCTATGTATTGCTTCTACAGCATTAATTTCAGCTGTGCTAAGTCCCCTTCTAGAAGCTGTTTCTGGAGAAAACCTATAGCAACATTCCAAATTTGTTATATTACAAAACAGAAACAATCCATAATCTAGCATCTTAAAAGATAAAGCAATGATGAAAAATGATAGGAGCAAAAGTTCAAATTAGTAATATTAATATCCTTATACCAGAAAATTGTAATCTAATAAAGAACTAAGCCTTGTTTCTACTTGTAAAATAAAAATATATGTGCATCTCAGATACATGAAGTTTTCCTTGCTTCACAAACTGTTTCAGGCAAAATACTAATAAAGGTTGTTCGGCTTAATATGTTGTAAGAATTGAGCCATTGTGGTGCATTAAACATGGTTAGTGTTTTGCAATTCTATCTATTTATGGCTATCGAATGGGTTATTGAATAAATACTCATTGAATAACCATAAATAGATTGAATTGCAAAACACTAAATAAACCCAATATATAGCTAAACTAGCTAGGAAAGCTAAATCAAACTTAATTTTTAATTATTCTACATAGTCTCAAACCATCTACCTATATCTACAGAAATCAAAATGGCACACAAAATTTTAGGTGTGGCTCCCCCAAAGCCTTCCAAAATTTTCTTCTGAATTTTAATTTTAAATATATGGAGAATATTCATATCAACTATTTAAGTCATTTTATTTACATTTAAGCAAATCAATTTTATGTTAACCAAATTTAATCCCCTTTTGAATGCTGCTCCCAGAATTCAGTCAAAGGCTATATGTAGCCCTTGGCTTGTATAAGATGGTATACGTCTGCCAAAGGTCATTGCTAACTCAGAATAAGAAATTAAAAAACCAAATATTTGTAATTCGCTTTGTCACTTCCCATAACACAGTTTTGAAGTGGTTGTTTAGAAATGAATAGTGTCGGTATCTACTATATATGGTAACAACTGAATTCATCTGCCTATATATTGCATATGTCTATATTCCAATTGCTATTTAGCAGCAATTTGGCAGGAAAGTAAGATGTAATGAAAAAGATTTGCTACATAAAAAGGCGTTATTTTAGAATAATAATGTTGGGTAAATGCTATGTTGATTTTTTTAAAAAAAGAGGACAAAAGACATTTATGTTATCTTTTATATCAATTTGGAAGCAAAATTTCCATGATGCAATAATGAAAATGTGTTATAACTGCTTTACTGTATATCAATATGCCTATTAAATATTTCACTTACCTATCTGAAACTGCTCTCGCTTTTAAGAGTGCTGCTGTGTAACATATTGCTGCTGATTTTGGAAGGCTGATATCTATGGAACAATAAATTGTTGTCTTTAGATCCTAAAGTAAGAAACATTTCAAAATCATTCCTTCCCCGAACAGCAATTTATACAGGAAATTATCTATATATTAGATATATGAGATTAAAATCTGAAAGACAAAAATCAATCATATACTTCTTACAATATTTCCACATTTAATATATTCAGCCAAGGTAGTGTTGCAGTGATCATACTAGGTTTAGGCTGGGGAGATTGATTGATTGCTTTTACAAATTTATAGAGCCACACATCTCCCAATGGAACTCTAAGTGATGAATAAGCACCTTATTAACATGTCCCTTTATACAGGCTCCATTAACTCTATTGACATTCCTACAACCGTGCCTAGGGGAAACCAAGACTTCATGGACTTTCAAAAGCCCCTCAGGGATGTGACCTTCCAAATCTCTAGGACAAAGCTATTCCATAAGGCAGGTACTATAATCAAGAAGCCTGGCTGCCAAAAACCCACCAGATGTTACTCTTTTACCAAGGGAACCTGAAGCATGCCCACTCTACTGGATTTAGTGTAAGAGAGAGAAACCTTTGGGCACTGGCAATCATGCAAATGACCTCAACCATATACTCTAAATTATACTCAGAAGCATATTGTGACCCGGGATAGCTCATCTGGCAGTAGTTACATGGGGCCTCCAATACTGCATGTGCTGCATCATTCTGGACCACCTAAAAGTTCTGAATGCTCTTTAAGGGCAGCCCCATGTAGAGTGCGCTGCAATAACCCAACTGGCAGGTGATTAAGGTATGAGTGACAATGACTAATGCCTCCCAATCTAGGAATGGGTGCAAATGGAGCATAGGATGCATTTGTGCAAAGGCCTATCTGATCACAGCTGCCACCTGCTAAAGGCACTAGTGCAGAAAGATTCCAGATCAAGCACCATGTCTGAGGAACTGTTAACCCATCCAAAATTAACAATGGAAGATCATTAGATTCATGGCCGAGGGGAAGGCTTAAAACCCACAGCCATTCAGTCTTGAACTAAAGAGATTCAAGTCCGCACATGATCACAGATCTCACTAAGTGACCCTCAGCAGTTACTTTTTCTCAGTTTAACCCAGGGGTTAAACCTTTGAGTCTTAAACACTCAAAGAGCCATTTGGACCCGTTTCCCAGAGAAAACAAAACACCAGGAGCCACAAAACCTGGGTGGGCGTGGCCAACTCGATGTCACTCACTCCCACTGAGTCACATGACCCCCCAGCTATGCCTACCCAGGTTTTGTGGCTCTCGATGTTTTCTTTTCTATGGGAAACAGGTATCTATCTATCTCTCTTTTCCCTCTCTCCCTCTCTTTCTCCCTCTCCCATCTCTCTCCCTCCCTCTCATCTTTCTCTGTCTCCCTCTCCCCATCTCTCTCTCTCTCTCTCTCTCCTTTCCTCCCCCTCTCATCTCTCTCTCTCCCTTTCTCCCTCTCTCCCTCATTGCTTTCTCCCTCCCTCCCTCTCCCCATCTCTCTATCCCTCTCCCCCACATCTCTCTCTTTCTCCCATCTCTCTCTTTCTCCCTCTCTCTCCCCTTCTTTCTCTCTCTGCTGGGGAACGATCGCCACCCACAGCGGAGGCTTCCCTGCGGGCGACCCTCCTCCCCCTCTTGCGACTCCCTGGCTGGCTGTGGCGGGGCCAGAAGGGTGCGCGTGTGCAGGGAGACCCTCAAGTGAGCGCCAAAGCGCAGCAAAGGCGCACGCAGGGTGGGCAGCCGCTTGCTTAAGGAGGGTCTTAACAGGACGCAAAAGGACGTGGCTTCTCTCCTGCCCTAAGGATCTGGCCATCACCTTGCTGTGTCCCCCCCCCCCACGGCAGCTCTTCGGCCGAGTGGGGAGGGCGTAAGCTCCAGCCCAAAGTGGCAGGAAGCGAAGGCTACCTTATGCGCAAATGTGGCGCGAAGGCAGGTACAGGGCTGCTTCGCTCCTGCACTAAGGCTCCAGTCACTGCCTTGCCATCCCCCCCCCGCATGAGGAGGGGGAGGGGGAGGAGGGTTGCCGGAGCCTTAGTGCAGGAGCGAAGTGGCCCTGTACCTGCCTTCGCGCCATATTTGCGCGTAAGGTAGCCTTCACTTCCTGCCGCTTCGGGCTGTAGCTTACGCCCTCCCCGCTCAGCCGAAGAGCTGCATGGGGGGTTGGACATGGCAAGGCGATGGCCAGATCCTTAGGGCAGGAGAGAAGCCACGTACTTTTGAGTCCTGTTAAGACCCTCAAGCGAGCGGCTGCCCACCCTGTACGCACCTTTGCTGCGCTTTGGCGCTTGTTTGAGGAGGGTCTCCCTGCGCGTGCGCACCCTCCTGGCCCCGCCACAGCCAGTCAGGGAGTCGCGAGAGGGTGAGGAGGGTCGCCTGAAGGGAAGTCTCCACCACCGATTGTTTCTCAACCGGCGCTGGAGAATCAGCCCCGGCTGCTTGTCCATTCCTGCCGTCGCCCTTACTTTCTCAGGCCAGGTGAGGGAGGGGAGGGCGAGGCCAGTCAGTGATGGGACAGGGAGCCACAGCAGAGGGCCCAAAGAGCCACATGCAGCTCCAGAGCTGCGGGTTGCCGACCCCTGGTTTAACCTATCTCATCAGTTCATGGTTTAGAAATAAAAATGATGTACAACCTTGAGCAGCCAAGAGAAAAGTCAGGATATAAATGCAGTAGCAATGAATATAGTAATAATAATGGATTTCTACAACAAAAGTTCGGTGCTCCAAACAGTAGACTTAAGGAGCTTTTGTTATGTTAAGTGATCTACCTAAGGAGTAGAGACTTTACAAAAGTAGGCCATATGTAGTTTTAAAATAAATTTCCCTTGTTATGATTTGAATTATAGGTACAACAAAGAGAGAAATGCGTGATCTATATTATACTCTTTTGAACCAGTTGCAAGTTACTATTTTATTTCAGTGTTTCATATTATCTATAACTTATTTTTCTGGATTTTTAAAGATCTACACAGCCAGTGGTTTTGCTTCATAAATATGTGTTCCTAACATTCATTTACTTACCACAATCTTCTTTACTTCAAACAATCACCATCACCTAATTTTCTCCCCGACACAATCTTACTACCCTTCCCATTCCCACTGTTTATTGCCAATGCAGAAACATAAACTTCATAATTATTATAGTGTCTTACCATCATACTTTGCTAGAACTGCCTGGACATCAGCATAAGCTTGTAACTCCAGAAGTGTTTCTAGGAGGTTTTCATGGATATTCAATACACTTAGGACAGGAAATTCTTTCATTAACTATAAACAGGGGGAGGAAAATATTTTATGTACAATTATAGTATTGGTAAAAATGAGTGTACATTACAGAGATGTAGACAATACAAATTTGCAAGGGTTTTTTTAGTGCCAGAAGCTGAAAGGCAGAAGAGGGTAAGCAAAATTTCTTGTCAACATGCAGCTATACCACACACAAGCCCAACCAGTACAAGAGAAAAAAAATAAGCTGTGACTTTATTTAAACTGGCACCGAGTCACAAAAACCCAACCCAGCTCTTAAAACAAGCAAAGTCATCTAATTGGAAAAGTCCTAAACTGAAAATGACTGGAAATGCATCCTGATAATCCTTAACATCCAAATCAATCAGAAGGTAGAAGCTACCTTAATCACTTAAAAAAAAAAAATTCATACGCAATAGTGATGTAGAAAATATTGTGAATTAAAAAAATCAATTTTCAAGTTATGAAGACTGTAAGCTGACAACAGTCATTTTGACTGTGGCAGATAGAAGTATAATAAATAATTTCAAAAACTGTTATTTCAAATTAATTACATCTGTTTCATACTCAAAACTGATTAATTTGACCATCCTACAAGTGTTTTGAGTTCAATTTACATGCCCTTACTATGCAAATTTAAACCATCCTTATAATTATTTTTTAATCACAATACACTACAGATCTCTTTTAACCTAATAAATTAAAACAACTAAAAATGAGAAAATGAAAAAAACACTATTTCTTAAGTGTAAAAAACACTTCCGTGTAAATAACTTACTTACATCCCTCATCATTTTTGCTGCTTCTTTAATTCTTCCAAGCTTTCTTGCACACATAGCTAGTCTTCTTTTCACGTAAACCAATACATTGGTATCTCTTCCTGAAAAGAGATTCATCTAATGTATTATTGTCAAAAGTAATCATTGTCTCTGAGGTTTTATTTACATATGCACAGTATATCTTGTTGTTTTGTCTAAATATACTTACGGACCATAAAAACATAAAATGCAGAGCATACCAGTACATATGACATGTTTTACTTTCATTTTTAATACTCAATATACATGGGATTCTAATGGAATACTATTACATTGGGAGAAAATATATTTTATGCAGATGTTGCTATATACATAAAGATTATGTTTGTAAAAAATAAAAGATATATTCTTTTAAATATTCATTTGTTCATCGCTCTTGTAACTTTGAATGTTTGCTGAACAAAGAATCATTGAGGAAGATGTGATGGAATGTGCACTTGAAGAAGCAGAGGGGAATCTTCGCAGCATAGCTTTCTCAGGGAAAAGGCAACTGAGAAGGATTTCAGAGAAAATCCCAAATTAAGGCACTGTGCTGGATGGGAGAGGGGAAAAAGTTCAGGGTAGCCACACCCTAGAACAGGTGTCCCTAAACTTGGCAACTTTAAGACTTGTGGACTTCAACTCCCAGAATTCTCCAGCCAGCCATGCTGGCTGGAGAATTCTGGGAGTTGAAGTCCACAAGTCTTAAAGTTGCCAAGTTTGAAGACCTCTGCCCTAGAATCTCTTAGGCTACATCTATTAGGGTAGAGCTTTAGTTTGGCAAGTAAACACTGAAGCAAATAAAGCATGGGACACAATTGGATTTCACTGTGTCTTTGGGCTTGACAGATTATCTGTCAAATGGACATAGGTTGCTCAGTCAGATCAATTTTACTGCTTTCTGTTGCACTAAAATTAAAATGTACAGTAATCAGTTCTAATCTCTGATTTACAATTTTGTGTTATATTGCTTTTAACCCCGTATCATTGAGTATTAGCCTTTGTGTTAAAGATTACAGTGAGACCAATCTCAAATCTACCGATTTCAAACAATTTGCGCAACAATACTCACTAAGCTGTGCCTCGTGGTGTGGATTTTGTGAACTGCTGTGCTGAGACTTTTTATAAACTGTTTCTCCTGCCCTCAGAGCTTGTTTAAAGTATTTTTCAGCTTCTAAAATAGTAGTTGCTTCTTCCTCAGCCAGAAGAATGTATGCTGTGGCACAGCTGAAAGGGAAAATTTTGTAAGCCACCCAGTGAGTAGGATGGTATATGAATTTAATAAACAATGAAATATTGTGTTTAAATAGAAACAAGCATAGGATTTATTTTGAATTTGGATATTATAATAACAACAATTAAGATTTTCTGAATAGGAAACTTGTAATAAATCCGAGTAAGGCATGTGCTTTCCTAGTTCACTCACTGAAGGAAATATAGCCAATAAGCACATATTGACTTCCCCTGTGTACTTTCGTTTCAAGAACTAAATGGCAGATCCAGATCCAGTTATCTTCACATTATTGCTTCATACTTCATTTGAAGAGTTCAGCCTCTAAAAAATCTTATGTTATTTAAAGAACTGAACAACATGGGACAACTTTCAAGAAATTAGAATGGTTATTACACATATCATTTAAGTCTGCTAATAATATGACTAGCTAATGTAAAATTATATTTATGTCTTAAATTTAAACTGAAATTCTAAAAATCAGAATTTTAATTCAATTCTTTTTAGACCATGGGTGTACCAACTTTTTCACTTGCCTAGGCCACATAGAGCAAAGAGGTGTTGTCTTGGCCTGCATATAAAGTATATAATATACTTAATGTATATAACTAACAAGCTTCCTTTATTTTTGTACATTTTTAATTATATCTTGTGAGGCCGCATTAATAGCTGTCCAGGGCCACATGTGGCCCTCGGGTCATAGATTGGACACATCTGGTTTAGAATGAGCGTGCAAACTTACTCATTATTTAATTCTAAAGCTTGATACGCTGCTTTGATTCGGGCCTGAGGATTCCTTTCCCGCCATGCCTTCTGCATAACTATTTAAACAGAATAATTTATGTAAAAATTAATTAAATATTCATGCAAGAAACACATTTCAGAAAAATAAAACTAACTTTAAGAGAATACTACATATTTCCGTGAAAATTAATGTCCAACTGAATTTTATGTATGTTTTCTAACAAGAAAATGTTAAAAAAGTGATTAATAAAAACATACAAAAGTAACAATTACATTCCTCACAGACAATTTTTTTTTACAAATGATTATTTCTTTCTTCCTGCCAATAACAATAGCAATAGCAATAGCACTTAGACTTATATACCGCTCCATCATGCTTTACAGCCCTCTCTAAGCAGTTTACAATGTCAGCATATTGTCCCCAACAATCTGGGTCCTCATTTTACCAACCTCGGAAGGCTGAGTCAAACTTGAGCAAGTCAGAATTGAACTGCTGGCAATCAGCAGAATTAGCCTGCAATACTGCATTCTAACCACTGCGCCACCAAGGCAGGCAGTTTGCACTAGATGACTTGAATTTGTTTCTTTCTCTTGCTTTGCACTGAGGTTATTTAGCTATTATGCTGAGGATCTGATTCAATTTTTTTTACTACAGGTTCTGTGGGCGTGGCTTGGTGGTCATGTGAGTGGCTGGGCATGGCTGGGTGGTCATGTGGGTGTCACTCAATGTCACTCCCACCCAGTCACATGACTCCCCCCAGCCACACCTACCCAGGTTTTGTGGCTCCCGGTGTTTTCTGTGGGAAATGGGTCATGTGACTGAGTGGGCATGGCCAACTTGATTGGTCTCACCCTTAGGAAATTTCTCCTTAGTCCAACTCACAATAAAATAGCACTGTTCCAATATTTAGAATATAATAGAACAACAGAGTTGGAAAGGACCTTGGAGGTCGTCTAGTCCAACCCCCACACCACTTCAGACAAATGATTATCCAATCTCTTCTTAAAAACTTCCAGTGTTGGAGCATTTACAACTTCTGGAGGCAAGTTGTTCCAATGATTAATTATTCTGTCAGGAAATTTGAGGGGCTCCTACAAAAATGAGAGAGTCAATCTATTTTCCAAAGCACCAAAAAGCACAAGAAACAATGGATGGAAACTAACCAAAGACAGAAGCAACCTAGGACTAAGGAGAAATTTCCTAAGGGTGAGACCAATCAACCAATGGAATAGCTTGTCTTCAGAAGTTGTGGGTGCTCCATCACTAGAGGCTTTCAAAAAGAGTGAGGGAAGTACACCCCAAAAGGACAGTGCCAGGAACCACTAAAACAATGCAAAAAACTTAAAACAGCCACTCCCCTTTTAAAAAAAAGTCAACCCCAAAGCAAACGTAGCAGCTGAGAGGGAAACTAAGAGCAGCTGCTCAGGCTAATTGAAAGCTGCAACTGTTAAGTGGAGCTATTAACTGAAGGGAGAGAAAGAAAAAAACCCTCTCTTCCACTTTATTTTTAACTGGTTCTCTGAACTGCCTAAGCAATTAACTAACGTTCGGGCGAACTGGTGAGAACCGGCTGAATCCCACCTGTGCTTGTAAGAGGGTAAGTGAGAGAGATCCTCAGTATAGCAGTCCGATATAATAGCTAAACTCATTTTTAAAAAAAAAAAATCCTCTAATTGTGAAAAAGGTTATAAGCAAAAGATTGTGACCTGAAAAAAATATCTACACCTGCCCTAATCATAAAAATCAATGCTACCAAGATCCATGTGGCTAACTCCAAGACAAATATATGCAAGATTGCAGTCTGAATATCTGATTGTCTTTAATTTTAGCAAGAAAATTCAAGAATCCATATATGTTTCCTTTGGAAACAAAAATGCAACTGTCCATCAAGAATAATATGAAAAATGCTGAAACAACTTTTTGGAAGCAAAAAGTTAGCTTTGGCTTGTTTAATGAGATAATAGACTACATTAATATAACAAAAATCCTGCTCTTTTAGCAATGAACATTATCACTAAAGTAACTTATAGACAGTAAGCTATGATTGATAAATTGGAAGCATTAATGCATTAATTGCCAAAAATTTGGTGTACAACACTGAGTGCCTTTGTTTTTCTTTTCTTTTTTTAAAAAAGGTATAGGTAATATATAACTCCCACAGAGAAATAGCATGATCAGTAGTCGTAAAATCTCGGGCTCATTTTTTAAAGACATTCATAAATAATACAATTTTTCATCTTTACTATTTCAAATTTACAAACTTCACAAGCGTATTCTATCATATAGACCGAAAAGTAACTTAATTTAATTTAATTTAATTCAGACAAGACAGATAGCCCTAAAAAGAAATTAGTCCAGTTTGAGTTTAAAATAATTTCTCATTGGTTTTATTGCCATAAAATCAATGAAAAATGGCAAATCTTCAGAAAATGACTGTTACAGTTGAAATGCTGAAAACTGAAAGTTTACACAAGATGCTAGCAAAACTATACTTTAGATGCCTCAGAGAAGAAAAAATACCTGTTGCATGGAAAAATGTTGAAATGATTCATACACAAGAAAGCTTAATTTGGCTTAAAAACAAACCTGAAAAAGAGCCAGGTTATGTTTAATACATTCACCAAAGAAATACATTTTTTTTGTATCTGGAGAAGAACTAGATGCAGTAGACCACTACATATACCTTGACCAACAGATCTCAACGGAAGGTGATACAATAAAGGAAATTGAATGGTGTGTTAAATGTGGTTGGTAGGCATTAGGCAAGCTAAGCATAATTTTCAAGAACAACCTCTCCTGAAGAGAAAAGTTTTCAATCAGTGTGTGTTCTAACATGAAACATGGACACTAACCTCACAATCGATACAAGAGCTATGAGTGATATCCTTATTCACATTTTTTCTTCTTTCACAAAGAAAAATAAATTATACCTGCATCTGAAGGCCTAAGAGAGTCTGTTTCACTGGTAAAAAAACTCTGATGATCCTGAGCAGATAAGTTCATATCATAATATGTTAGTGGCTCCTTTCCTGTCACCCATGTGTATCTTCAAGAGGAAAAAAATGAGCATCATTAATTCCATAATTCTATGTATATCTATTCAGAACTAGTTTCTTCTAAATGAAAGTACTTTTAAAATTTTCTTTAATGCCTTCTAGTCAATCCTGAGCCTAGACAACTGCATGTAATAATCCATATACCGGTAGTTTTCTTAGCAACATTTTTAGTTTATTATTTATTTAATTTATTTATTTGCAAGGTTGTCTTATTCTTAGGGCTAAGAATGTGAATGACCCAATAACACCCCACTGGCTTTGTGTCTAAGGACTAAGGACTCTCAGTCTCCCACTTTCTACCAGTGCCATTAATTAGGCTCTCAAGCATATATTATACTTCAGCCTTAAGGAATACTAACACAAGAAACAGAAATGTAAGAAGTATATTTAACTGAATAGCTTGTTCTTTTTTTTCTGTGCATCATGACCTAGAATGAATAAATAGTAGCCTAAGAAAGAATAGAGAGACTTAGAATAAGTCTTTATCATAAATTTCCAAATTGGCTGGGATTTCAGAATAGAAGTACACTGAAATTCATGATAACAATTATTTTTAATAATATTCTGTAAATAATAAATTCATGGTATCCGTTCAATTATTTCCACAAAAAATGAAGAAAATAATTATCTGTATATGATTACCTGTGCAAACATTAATCTGCCAAATCTTTGGGTATTTTAGGATTAGATATAATTTTGAACTAATGGCTTTTTTTAATCGTTTTAAACAAATAAGGTATAAAAGAAATACAATCATTGGGTACCTGTTATATTCTGCTCCTCTAAAGAGATTGAGTGGATTTCTCCATACTTTGCACTCTGTTTTAGAAAAAGATAATTTAGTCTTAAAATTAATCTAGAACTACCCTTACTTAATTAAGCTATCTTTCTGAAACCTGAAAATGGGAGACCACTAAATCTAAACTACGTCCAAGTATAAAAAAATAAGAGCAGAACTTTTACTTCAAATTGGGGTGCCTTTGAGTCAGTCTTGAGACCTGGCCACTGCCTGGATAAGTCCATGTAGTTTTTCTTGGCAATATTTTTGAAGTGGTTTGCCATTGCCTTCTTCCTAAGGTTGAGAATGATTAGCCTAGTCATCCAGTCATGCCTAGAATTTAGTCTCCCAGTTTCTAGCCTGGTCCCTTTAATCGCTACACCCAAAGTGGCTTTTATCTTTCAAATTAGTGTAAGCCTAAAATTGAGATGAGCTTCTCACATGGATCTAAAATTAAGTATGAATAACAGTTTACAGTTAAACTACATATCATGCAGAATCAGAATGAATGCTAGACAGATGATTGGCAAAAATGAAGGAACGAGCAGGTCTGTCCTATTTCTGATTTTTCAAATTGTACTTTGAATGATTATCCATTCCTTTAAGAAAGGAAAGATTTTCAGTGCAGAATACATGCAAAAACAAAAAGTGACAGATGCTCTTGAATCACAAATCATACAGTTTGGCAATTAACAGATTTTTCAGGATTCCAAATATTAACTGTCCAATCAAAAACTTAAGCCAATATCTTTTCTTTTTCATTTTTTTCATGCGTATGTATGTATTTTATGGCTAGTTACTAAGTACATTTACAGAAAGCCAAATGTTAGAAATAATCACCTGAGAGATTTTGTCTGTTCATTTCATTTTCTCCACTAGCAGCTGAAAAATTTGCCTGTGCAGAACTAGCATTCTCTGCCCCTCCAATGAGGGGTCGCAAATGACTCACAGAAACCTGTTCAATAAACGACATGCCATATTTTCTGAAGTACCACCATTCAAATATCTGGAACAAGAAATAAAAAAAATATGTGGAATGCAATTATTATGACTGGTCGCACAGAGAGAGATAGATTTAAACTGGATTTGGCATTTTTATTGACTTATATTTTTTTCTGCCTTTTCATTTACCCTTCAACAGAAAAAACTGACAATTTCCTCAGAGCTAACCAGACATAAAAACAGAATACAGTATCTCAAAACTTTTCTTTTTCATGTCAGAAAAAAAATATATTTAATACTTGGCTTCATGTTCAAGTGGTCAATCAGTACTATACTACATAGGAATCTGAGAACTCATTTTCCATTTCACAAAATGAGCCTCAGCATATGAGATATACATAATCTAAACAAATAAATAAGTGTTCTGAGTAAATCACAAGCCACTTAACTTTCAGAATTCCTCACAGATGAGTTTTTTTATAATTTTATAAACATTTTTCCTTGCAAGACTATATTTCTTATTCTATCAAATAGCACCATCTGGAGTTCAGCTAGTATACCAGATACACTGTGTTTTCAATTTAGCGCTAGCAGAGTTTGCATAAAACCTAATTTTAAAAATCTACAGCTTTGATGAAATGATACATCAAATTATATTAGGCATTTTCACCATATTCCATGTATTGTAAAAATTTTAAAAGATACCTAATTCATTCTTGATTGCTGTATACATAAATATAACATGTTTTTAAAATTACTTTCTCTGCTTAGAACAGAAATGTAACAATAGCAGGGGCAAACATAGTTTAATCCTCAAAACAGGCCAGGAACCAAGTTTTTATTTTCAGTTCAATGAACATAGGGTTGCTTATAGCTTTAGACAATTGAAATTGATGGGATTCAGACAAGATTAACTTAAGGCAGATTCATATCAATGAGTATGTTCCAAGTATGGCAACAACTGAAACTAACTTCTCGGGAAAAATGATGAGGTAAATACAGTAAAATCAGTCTTATATGAATATGTGAAACATTCCTCTAATACTCAGTTTGTTTCCAGTGTTTTCAAAAACTATGAACTAAAGCAACAATTTAGCTCACTTCTACTACCGTGTTTCCCCGAAAATAAGACAGGGGCTTATATTTTTTTGACCCCCCAAATATGGCCTCGGCCTTATTATCGGGGGGGGGGCTTATTATTTTGGGGGTGCAGTAGGCGGCGAGCGTGGGTCTGCATGTCCCATCGCCGCTGCCTCGCCTCCCCTCCCTGCCGCCACCGCCTCGTGGAGCAGGACTCAGTAAGGCTTGTTGTGCCGTTGCATGCACGAACTGCAGGACTGCCGCAAACTTCATCATACTGGCACAGCTGGGGTCCTTCTGCCGTTGGTGCATGCAACGGCACAACAGGCCTTGCAGAGTCCTGCTCCACGAGGCAGCGGCGGTGGCGGGACGAGTCTCACAGAGACTCATTTCTGGCAGGTGGAACATGTTGGGCCGTGAGACGCACGTCCTACCTGGGACTTGTAGCTCCGTCACGTTCCTTGGCGTTGTGTCCAGAGAAGCCCATGGTAAAAGAAACCTTCTCGCGAGTTCAATCAAACTTCTCGAACTCGCGAGAAGTTTTCTTTTACAATGAGCTTCTCTGGACACAATGCCGAGAACGTGACGGAGCTACAAGTTTCAGGTAGGACGTGCGTCTCGCGGTTGGGCGCAATTTGGGAGTGGCGGGGCGGGGCGGGCCGCGAGACGTGCGTCCTACCTGGGACTTGTACCTCCGTTGC
>QLTV01001313.1:2508197-2540000 GCA_003457575.1 Thermophis baileyi
AGGCTCCCCTTCTCTTCCTCGGAGGCAGGAGCGCGTTTGAAAACGCTGGCAGAGGCAGAGCCCAGAGGAGCCGAGCAGTCTCGTGGGGTGTGCGTGCCCTCGACTCTCACTTGCTCTCGCTCTCCCGGCCAAAAAAGTGCCCGCAGCAAAAAGAGCGCCTCCCGGCATGCCCCCCCTTTCCCCCCGGAAAGTAATGGGGGGGCTTATTTTCGGGGGGTGGCTTATTTCAACGCATGTCCCGAAAAGCCCTGTTGGGCTTATTATCGGGACATGTCTTATTTTCGGGGAAACACGGTATATTTCTTNTCGACTCCCACTTGCTCTCGCTCTCCCGGCCAAAAAAGTGCCCGCAGCAAAAAGAGCGCCTCCCGGCATGCCCCCCCTTTCCCCCCGGAAAGTAATGGGGGGGCTTATTTTCGGGGGGTGGCTTATTTCAACGCATGTCCCGAAAAGCCCTGTTGGGCTTATTATCGGGACATGTCTTATTTTCGGGGAAACACGGTATATTTCTTGATTAGTTAAGGAACACAGAAAAGCAGAAAAATACTTACAAATATCAGACCAGATATCAAAGATGAAGTCCCCGTAAGTGCAACGTAGAATTTTGGAGTCAGTGTGCTCAAGAAAACAGTAACTGCCAATGAAAAGATAAGTCTTGTCGGTTAATACAGTTGGATTTCACAATCTTCAGGCTGAAAATAAATAGCTGAAAATACCCTGTAATGTTTTAGTGAATAAACTCAAGACCTTATCTAGGTAAGATTAAATCCAAGAACGTCTACCTTGAGAGTTATAAATGAAAAAAAGTGCAAACATAACAGTAATAAAGTAATGGAACAATAGAATAAGCAATGAAAAAGAAAACAATGATACAGTGATATGAGAATAAAAATTAGGTAGGTGAGGAAGCTGGGAGCGAGGAGGGAGGTTGGGTTTGCTATTAACCACTTCCAGTGTGGTATTTCCCCATTGGGTCCCCAGCCCAACAGGCACAGCCAAGTCTTCAGGCTCTTACGGAAGGATATTGTGCAAATCTAGCCAACTGTAATGCAATAAACAATGGTTAAATTATCCATAACTTACTACATATGTTCTAAATATGTTCTTTTTGCAAAATAAATTCAAAACATGTAGAAACAAAATATATGAAGCCATTCAAGTCAAGTCAGTGATGAACTAATCAAAAATAAACCCACGACTATATTATGTAGAGAGAATTGCTTTTCTTTTGTTTGCTTGTCTCTTTGACTGATTCCTGCCATCTGTTTGCATGTTGCAGTTTTCCTGGCAACTTTACAGAAGCAGTTTGCCACTGCCTTCTTCCCAGGGCTGAGACAGTGGCTGACCCAAAGTTACCCAGCCCCATGCAGGACTGGAACCCATATTCTCAGTTTCTAGCTTGCTATCTTTAACAATTATTCAAACTGGCTGTCATGTATTATAGGACTTACTTATGAATAAATCTGGTTAGAATTTAGCTATATAATCTAACCTATACAGATAATTCCTCAAATATACCTATTTAGTTTATAATGTCAAAGGCTATATATTTAAAATAATGGATCTTCCATGTTTGGGTACCACACAATCTCCAGTAAATTTCCAAACCCAATTAAGAAGCACTGTATGGGGGGGAAAAACAATGCACATGTCCCTAAAACCCTACTTAACATATAATGCAAATTCAACCATAGTCTTTAGGGTTTTAGACTAGTCATACTCTAAAATATTTTTTTTAAATCAAATCCAGTTACAATAGTTGATTAACATTGTTAACATACGGGTAATTAGTACAGTTAGCTTCATTTACAGCAAAAGGTCCTTTCACTGTATTTGAAATGACAATATACATAGAGCA
Source organism: Thermophis baileyi (assembly GCA_003457575.1). Taxonomy (NCBI): domain Eukaryota; kingdom Metazoa; phylum Chordata; class Lepidosauria; order Squamata; family Dipsadidae; genus Thermophis; species Thermophis baileyi. The sequence goes on from QLTV01001313.1 coordinate 2,510,056, forward strand.
AATCTCACATTCAGCCAGTAAATTAGAGATAGGACATTAAGCACTATATGGCATCTAAAAGAATAAAAAACATTGCATTTTGCTTCCCTGGGGAAAAGAAGTAAGTTTCCTTTCCAAGTGTCTTTAATCAAACACACAGAACATTTAAGGTTATCAGAGAGAAACATATTACCATTTTACTGTTTTGTTGTAGCTACCAGCTGCTAAATTTGCAATCTTATGCATAACTTGGTAGTAAAATGCACTACACTCAATAGTAATATTTTTTGAAAAAAAATCTCTAGTAGCTTTTGTCAAGTAACTTACAAATTAGAATTGTTAATCTCTAGTTAAAATAAGTGGACAATTCTTTAAAAAAGAAAACGTGCTGGAGATGAGAAATGCTTACCAATTTGCCATTTTCTAATAAAAGTTTAGGAGACTTACGTAAGTGCCTAAAGTTAAGATCTGGTTTTTGAATTTTTGATGACACTAGGCATTTGACAGTTCTTCGTGTTAACTTTTCACCCTCCAGGGCTTACCAAAATGAACAATTTTTTTAAAGGAAAGAAAAAAAGCACAGGCCCAAATATTTAAAAAGGAATTAAATACAATACTATTGATGAAAAGTGGGGAATTCAAGTTGACTGCTAGAAACAACCAGACTTCTGGAGAGTGGAAGCATTTAAAAATGAACACTAGAGGAAAAAAAATATGCAAGAGCTGAAATTGAGAATCTGAAGGGGGGAAATTCTTTGTGATTTATTTTAATTTTTCTGTAGACTACTTCCCTCAAAATACACTTCCCAAACTCTGCTTGGGATAAATAAGCGCGATAGCTGGGGTTCAAACCCAGCATGAATGAGTAGAGATAATATCTCTGATCATGTGCAAAGTTCTGCCAGCACTCCAAGATTACCAATACAAAACTGCAGGGCAGCGACTTGGCAGGCTCGGCTCTCCCTCAAAACTGGTTCCTCGATCCCGACCTTAAAGAGCCCGCCGTCCCCGCCACCTTATTTCCTTTGCCCCCACAGAGCTGCTTGACAACCCCGGCGCGACCGTTCCCTTACCTGCCACTAAGTTGTCCCGCAGCCGGAGCGGGCCCCGCAAGAAATAAAGGAGACCCAGCACCGCCAGGAAGCCAAAGGACCGCGCCCAGGGCCCTGCAGCCAGCCTCAGCCGCTCCCATCGCCGAGGGCCGGGCCCAAGGCCAGGCGACTGGGAGAGAGACGGCGCGGCATCCTCATTCACAGGACTACTCTCCGCCATGACTCCCGCCCTCGGCTTGCCGAGGCCTGGCTGGCTGAAGGAGGCAAGGGAGGGCGGGATCAACCAGGCGCGCCGCCCAGGCCGCTTCAACCCGTTTGATGGAAGCCAGCACGAGCGGCGGGTAGGTGGGGAGCCGGATAGGCGCCCCCGCCGGTTCTCCGTTCTCTTCCCTCGTTCGGATTCGCTTTCAGACGGGCAGCTGTCCTGTTTGCTTCATCGGGACTACCATCCTGCTCGCGCTGTTGTTACGGGGAAGCCCTTTTGAACCGAGCTACATTTTTCTCGGGATATAGAATAGAATAGAATAGAATAGAATAGAATAGAATAGAATAGAATAGAATAGAATTTTTTATTGGCCAAGTGTGATTGGACACACAAGGAATTTGTCTTTGGTGTAAATGCTCTCAGTGTACAAGTCAGTGATGCCGATATATTGGAGCTATCTGATTTTCTGATAGGCCCGTTAAGAAATCAGGACTAATATATTTGGTTGAGCACCAGGTTTATTGTTTGCGCGTAGACAGGCATTTGGAGAGAAACTGAAAAAAGAAAGGAAAGAAAAACGCTACTCATGAAACGCTGCCTTGCAATTTGAACCGAAGTGGTTCGGATGCAGTTATTGGCTGAGCAAAAAACCGGGATTGGGCCCGGGGAGGCGGCCTTAATGAGCGAAGGTGTAGGATAGCATCCACGTTTCAAAAGTTGTTCTTTCAAACGGATTTTTTAGGCGCCCAGCATGGCAAGCAGCGCCCACAAGCCCCAGTTGACAGCGCGCATCCTCCTGTTTCTAAGAAGGCAGTAATCCTAACCAAGCGGGCCACATCCGCTCCGCTGACATCCGGCCGGCGAATTTCTGGCTCCGCCCCCAAGTTCCCCCGTCCCGACGTGCAGTGCGCGGGGTGACAGGTGGGGCTAGACAGATAGAAGCCAAAATGGCGGACTTCGAAGATCGGGTGTCGGATGAGGAGAAAGTAAGAAGCCTGGGGTGTCTGGGATGTCTTTAGCAACAGAAGAAAGATAACCTTTCTTCTCTGAGTGTACAGAGGTTTCTTTCATTGGTTTTATTTTTCTTAGCCGGACTAAGATTCTTGAAACTGAGGAGGTTTGTAAGTTTAAGAGGACCATTTTTGTCGGAAAATTAACTGACAGGAAAATTTTCTGCTCTTTCTATATTTCTTTTGTTACTCCGCTCGAGTGTGCTTTTCCCCCCTTAAATTAATGCAGCATATTGGGAAACTGTCCTGAGTTTCTGTAAACATTGGTCTTTTAAGGGAAATGTTAATTTTACACTGGTATGCTTTAATTATAATTTTCCACTTTATATTTTAATTCCAACAGTTCAGCCACTAAATACTGTGTTTCTGATAGGTGCTGAGATTTTGGATTATGTTTCAGTCTTGCCCTTCCTTAAAGGAGGTCAGGACAGAGAATACCCTTAGTCCTGTGAGATGCCATGTTCACTCTTTTTCCTCTAAAAGGACAAATTCTATAAATATATGTTCCTATGGAATATACCTGTACTCCAAATAAATTTCTGGAGTTCTTATATATTTCAATAATATAGCACTCTTGTTTAAAGAAAATTGTCCCCTGGTATTTCAGCTAGTATATTTAAAATTTAAATACATGAATTTGATCATAAAATCTTAACAAAAAGATTGACTAGGCTAACAAGTATTAAAGGTAAGAAACATTTTTGAGGGAGGGAAGGTTCCATTTTGGAATATACCACCTTGATATTTATGTGCCTCTGCGTTTTTAAATAAGCTTCAAAACCTGGATAATTTAGTCTGCTTCTAGATGGATGGATGATTGTTTACAAACTGAAATTTTGACCATTCTTGTTTTAAAAGGCTTAGTGTTGCAAATTCAAGTGTGAATATAGGCAGTTTTTGAGAAAATTGAAAGCAATTTGAAATAAATTGTATTACTTGTGTAAATAAATTCCATTGTTGACCCTGGTGAAGCATTTTTTGCATATCTCTAGATTTTATTCAAAAACTTTGAAAGCACGTCTTCCCAGAATCAATGTAGAATCTGTAGTTCTAAGTACTTTGATTGTTCTAGATGCAAACATGTCTTATTCTGTGGAAAACAAGCTTATGCAAGTTGTATTTTCTCATCTATATCTCACATGTGGAATAATGGAAAGGATTTTATTTGATCCTATAATGTTATACAGAAATTGTTAAGGCATAAAAGAAGAGCATGCATCTCTTACAAAAGCTTGGCTGTAGATAAAGAATGGAAGCATTTGATTTTGAAAAGCAATATGTTCCCTATTAGAAGTATTTTGTCTTTGAATAAATGGTTCAGTATAAATAGAATTGCTTCTCTCTCTTTTCATAGATATTATCTAAATTTTAACTCACAAAATGCAAAATATCTTGTCATTTTGTAACATTTCTATATCTATAATCTCATTTAATTTGAATCAAGTTGGATGCAGATGTTTGCTTTGCCAGCAATATAGTTGAGGGTGGCAGTTGTACTTTTACATTACAAGTTGAATACACTTCTTAGAGGATCAGGATAACTCTCATAATAAACATTTATTGTTATAAGCTTTACTGAAAAACATGATCTTATTTGGTTCAGTATATAAACTTGTTCAGATGCAGGCTTAGAAAAGGCTAGGTAACAAAAATCATAAACATAAAAATGTTTAGGTTTTCTTTATTGTGAATAAGTTCTGGCAGGCTAAGCATGCTACAGATGCCCTCCATTAAGAGATGTCATTTAATGGGAAACAGGAGGTATGTCTTTTCCATCATGTTCATGGAAAATGATACGCTGTGCCCTATGGAACATCATATAACCCAAGATTTGAATGGCCCCAGCTTTTCTGACTCTGTAAGACATTAGAAACTTGGCTCTTTCCCATAGTTTTAGGCCTGAGTATTGGGTGAGCCAGTTCACTATTATGGCTGTTAGTATTTGAGTTGTGCTCTACGTGCTCCATGTTCTTTTAACTTATTTTTAATGATTAAAGTTATTGCTTGCTAATCACTCAGATGCCTGTGTCAATTGGGGAGGCCATATAAATCTATATAATAAATAAATACACTTAATAAAAACAAAAATGATCCAATATATTAAAATAGAGATACCACATTTAAAATAACAATTAGCAAGTTCTGATGCCACATATTAGTTTCGAAGTTCTAAAATTTATGTCTAAATTTAAGCTTCAATTCAATTTAATCTACACCAGAAAACATACATGGTCTTATCTATGGAGGAAATGAATGTTACATTCTTGATTTTGCATTTTTTGTGAATACTGTATGTTGTGTGTTCTATTTTACTTGTGCTTTACTGGGAATTAACTATGGAAACTACTTTCAAGGCTTGCTTACAGGGATAAGTATGAGTATCTTAAGGCTTTTTAACCACAAACATACCTCAGGTCTTCTCAAAGCATTTTTAGAAGCCTTCTTCTTATAGAGATCCTGGTTTGGGCTGTTAATAGGAAAGTAATAGGAACACTTGCCTTCAGAAATATCCCTTGCTTAATTCAATACAGTCCCTTTGGCTATTATGAGAGAACTCTACATGTGCTGTTAGCAATAAACAAGTGCACATTTGTTCTAATTGCTTTAGCATTTCTTTTCTTACACAGCAGTTCTTTAATAATGGCTAATACAAATTCAGTAATCTTTACAGAGATCTCCTGACCGCACATAAAATTGTATACTTTTGTAGACCATGCATTCATATCTATGTGCCAGATACACTGGAGACATATAATACACAGTTTTTGCAATATTGTTTTTTTAATGCTGCATAAGAACTCTCTCAAATGCCAAAGAGTAATAATGCAAAGTTCTCTGGCATAAAAATCACGTTTGATTGAATCTAGCTTCTGAAATTTTATCTTGTATAGCAGATATGAGAAGAACAAAATCATGAAACTTTGATTAGTGGAGAGTTGGCATTTCTTTCCTGATTTCTGAGATATGGTGTACATTGCTTAGAGATATTTCACCTTTAGTTCATAAATGTTAGTTTTAATCTACTTCAGTAAAAACATGAGCAGTGGCTATATAGACTAACGCATATAGAAGAAGGCTGAGAAATCAGGCCAGAGGAAAATAAGATGACAGTTATATTATTAATTATAACCATTTATACAATATTGCTGCTGATATATATCCTAATATAGGTAAACCTGAACTTACATATGTTCATTTAGTGACCATTTAAAGTTACAATGGCATTGAAAAAAGTGACTTATGACCAATTTTCACATTTACAACCGTTGTAGCATCCCAAGGTCATGTGATTAAAATTTGGACACTTGGTAACTGACATGTATTTAAGACAGTTGCACTGTCCTGGGGTCATGTGATTACCATTTGTAAGCTTCAGATATGCAAAATCTGGAAGCCACATTTGCTTAATGACCGCATGATTCACTTAACAATTGTGTCACAATAAGTCATAAAATAACTCACTTAACTGACTTGCTTAGCAATGGAAATTTTGGGCTCAATTGTGATCATACATTGAGGACTACTTGTATTGCATATTGTGAAGTTGACCATTATTCCAACTGATGTACTACAATTCACTGGTTTCCTTGTATGTTTCTTCATTCAAAAACATTACTTTTAGAACACTTATAGCATCCTGAAATATTCCTTTATTGATCTGAATATTGCTATTTTAGTTTTTGAATTATTATGGTTGGTTGCACAGTCAGGCAGATATTTAGACTGGATTTGGCATTTTTTCTGTCCTCAACACTTCGGCGAGCCAGATATTATTTGATGGTATAAAGGTATTGCAGCATGTAGGCTGTTCCAAAAAAAGCTGCCTTTTGCAAATGACTTGATGCTGCTTTTATCAGTGCTGGTGGTGTGCAACTGATGGTCCAGATGTTTGGGATTGTACCCAAGGCATCTATTACCATTGGTACTATCTTTGCTTTCTTTTGTCATAGTCATTCTGTTTTTATTTGCAGTTTTGTCAGTTTATAATATTTAACTTAATCTGAATTAATACAGTTTTTACAATAAGAACCAAAACTCTTCTTCATGTAAAACATTTTGCAGAGTGCAAGAAAACTAATAGACTGAAGTCTCTATGAAAATTACTTAAGTGTAAGTAGCAGTGAACAACATTAGCATTATTTATAATATATTCTATATATAATAAATACAAAGATCAGGAAGAATATTTGTAGATATCCATTTTGATAGATTAGGAATTTTATATCATAACTACAAACTGTCAGAAGGTATTAATAATGTTTAACATTATTATTATTATTATTATTATTATTATTATTATTATTATTATTATTATTATTATTATTATTATTATTATTTATTATATTTTTATGCCGCTTTTTATTTTTATCCCATCTTTATTACTTTATAAGTAATCAAGGTGGAGAACATATGTAATACATTAATATTAATGCTTAATATATTAGTTAATGATTCATGTATCAATATAATTTACTGATTAGCATATTGTGATTGTATAGTAATAATGTCTAGTTTTGTGCCATGCATTTCTGTGAATGGTGATGAAAAAAGATCCAATATAGTGCTTTTTTTGGATAGATTCAAAGAAGGCTGAAAATTGCAAACAGTTTAATCAGGAAAGTTTTCAGCTAATACAGCATGTGGAAAAGTACCCAGGCGGTGACTTCAAAGAAGACACAACAAGATATTGAGAGATTCAGTTCTCATAATAAATGATGATTCTCGACATAACAGAGAGTTATTTTCCTGGGAAGAGAAGAGATAATAAAGGTTTAATTAAAAAAAAGTACAAAGAAGAGTGAGAAAGGAAACTGGTCAAACTTTGTTGGACTGATGAAGCCGTTTTGGAAGCTACAAAATGTATTAGAATTATATTCCTTTAGAAATATCCTATAGAACAAGCATTTGCGAAGATCCAGACTGGATTTTACTGAATTTAAATCTAGCCTGGCTGTCTGATCTATTGAAAGTAATGCATGGATATGTAAATGAAAAGTTTAATTCAAAAAGTGATCAGTAGAAGCTCAAGTGAAACGTATTTGTTTCTATGGTCTAAATCTGTGGATTAAAACAAACCAAACCAAACCAAGGAAAGTGCTTTATAGTATTCACTATGACAGGGCATAATTGCAGGGCTAAAAGTAGATCCTGAAATAGGTACTACTATCACCAGAGTTTTTCACTTGCCATTATTTTTTAATGTGACACAAATATATAAAATTCTATTAAAATTCAGTGAAATACAATATTCTGTTGGCTTTGTTATTTTCATGGTTCTACATGCAGTTTCTTAACTACATATTTTTCCTTCAATCCTGCAAAGTATTACCATTATTTTTAGATAGACATTAAAAATATTTGCTAATGGAATATACACCTTTTAATATATTCTTTTCCTATATTTGCACTTGATATAAAAACAGGAAAGCATTGACTACAGGACAATTTAAAACTTCATAGTCTTCAAGGACTGTGTTGATAGTAATTCTCTGACTAGACAGATATTGAGCATGATTATAAGAAACAGCATTATAGTAACTTAAAACAAGGGTTTTCATTGTTTCATATTGTTTTGTATCCTTGTCATATTCAGAGATTCTGAGGAAAGCTAGCTGAGGAGTTTATTGTTATGCTATCATTTTTTACTGCATTGGCTGTTAATATTTATTAGACTAAGTCATCTCTGAGTAGCAGTGCTTTAAAGTAATCAGAGTGTCATGATTACTGCTTACAGGTGCAATTTCTAATAAAAGCTCATACTATAGCGCTTGAACTTTTGACCATCTAGAGCAATGTTCTAGAAAGTCTGTAGGGAATTTATGGGACAGGGTTTTTCTTCCCCAAATAGCGATTTTTTTTAGTAGTACTTTAATTTGTCAATTTTTATGCTGTATCAATCGTAATTTGTAGTCATTGAGGTAACTTAATAAAAGCAGCTTTAGGCTACAGATATTCTGTACTATAAAATTAAGAATAAAGTATTATTCAGCACTGTTGAAAGTCAGACAACATGCTAAGATATATTTTGAAAGTAAAGTAGGTCAGAAATATATTAACTGGATGTATATGAGAATTGATTCCTAGTGTCCACTTAGTTGAGAGTCTTCGTGTGTGCATGAGAAAAATAAATTGTTATATGAGGATGTTAGATATTGGGTGCTACTTTTGGTGATATTAAAAACTGATTTCCATGGATGTGGAGAAAAGTATGATAATATGCATAGATCAATGAAATTCTTGTATACCAAACTCTGCAATAAAGCTTTTGAACCTGTAATAATTGAGTATATAAGAGTGTTTCAGCAGCATATATAAAACTATACTTTTGTGGGCAGTTGAAAAGCTTTATTCATACACATGATTGTTAAAGGTTTAATCAATAAATTAGAATACATCTCTTTCTCTCATCTAATAATATTCCAGTTGACACTTTGATGATGCATGTTATAGAAGAAATGAAAACGAGATTTAGGATTTCAAGGGTGGAACAGGTGAGGATTTTCCATAGGCTACAGGAGCATACTTTACTCTTTGGTTTTGAATGTTATGACTCTCCGTTCTACAATTAAAACTAAATACCACTTTAAAAACTACAGTAAAACTTGACTTGCTAAGCTCACATGATTTTCTCTATAGGTTCGTATTGCTGCAAAATTTATCACCCATGCACCCCCAGGGGAATTCAATGAAGTGTTTAATGGTAAGTAAAAGAACAAAAGGTTATTGATGTTTCTCTGTATTGTTAGTAAAAATTTACAGCCTTTATTTTGTTTTTATTATTTATATTCTATCCCTCAGAGTAACAATAATTTTATCCTCACAACTTTTTTAAAATTAATTGAGAAATCATGGATGGTAATTCTATGAGTTTAATAGCTGAAATAAATTTTATTCAGGGTTGTCCCATTTTGCCCAATTGATGGCAAAGCCTGTTTTACCCAATGGGTTTTCTTTGGTTTTTTTATGCACTTTTTCAAAATGACCTGTTTTTCTGGCAAGGCATAAAGAACTGCTAAGACAGAAACCTACTATAATAACCTGTACTTTAGTGCCTGATTGGGAAAAGACTGATGAAGCTGTATGTGCTTACAGCTGGCTGAACTATTCAGTTATGCCAGTGCAAAAGTACACTGGGAGCTTTTGCCATCGACAGCACATAAAAATAAGCTATCAAAGTAATTTTTACTTTTATTCATTCTGACATCAGTGTTCTATATGTCTGTAAGTATTTATCAGAACTTTTTTGGAATCATTTATAAAAATGCAAAATCTCACATCAGGCCACCAGGCCTCTTGCATGCTCATTTTGTGGAATAAAAAACATTACATTTTGTGAAATCAATAGGTAGAGTATTAATAGTTTTTAGCTTTTGAAAGTTCAATTCTATTTAAAAATGAATCGTAACATACACATATATATTCCTTTTAGTGTATTCTTCTTTAAAAATCTAACTTTCAGAGCAGATTTCAGTGACAAGAAATATAATCTTCACAAAGTATATATGAATCATGAAAACATTCTATGAGGAAGCGATAGTTTTCATATGTAAAGTCTACAGTATTTTCTTTTAATATCCTTTCTATATTTGTGTTTTCATATGTTTCTAAGAGAACCTTATCAGTTCCTACCGAGAACAGTAGTTCCTGTTGAGAACAGTATAGCTAAGCAACTTTTTACTCAGACCTGAATCTGAGTGCCAGTTGACATTGCTTCAAAGCTATAGCATTTTTGCTAACCTATGTGAATATTTTCTTCCTTAGATGTTCGTTTGCTGCTCAACAATGACAATCTTCTCAGGGAAGGGGCAGCCCAGTAAGTACCATGAAAGTGTAATTGTTTCTAAAATTGTTCTGTTGATGTAAACCTAAAGTTTTAATGTATTTTTTTCCTGTAGTGGCAAAATATTAATTCAAGACCATAATTTTATAAATACTTTAAAGAGTGTAGGGTTATGTGCCTATTTTTCTATAGAATCAGAAGCTAATATTTACTTATCTGTTTCTGACAGTGCATTTGCACAGTATAACATGGATCAGTTCACTCCAGTGAAGATAGAAGGATATGATGATCAGGTAAATAGTAATTATTCTTGTCATCTACTGTAGTGTTTGCTTATTGAATTTAGGGATTAAATACATAGTAAAAACTTTCTATATAACTATGTATAAAAAGTAACACATACATCAAATGAATTTTATTTGCTGGTCCCTGCCACTTTTTTATGTTTCCAAGCCAACAAAATGTTGGATAGAACTAATGGCTATAGACTCAATCATTAGAATAACTCTTTCAAACCAAAACAAAATAGGGCCAAATTTGGTATGGAGAGAGAAGCCAGGAAAAAAAAAAGATCACATTCAAAAAGCAAGTAGAGCCTGCTGAGAAAAAAAAATGTCAGAGATGTCTCAGTTTCATGGTCTCCTGATACTGAACAGAACTATTATTAAAGAAGTTAAAAGAATTCAAGCAGCTATGATCCTCATACTTTTCCAACCTTGTTATAAAGAATCTTGACTTAGTTATATAATGCTGAACTGGAAGGTGTTGTTCATGTTATATACTTGTGTCAGGTTATGATGGAATCCTTCTTTCTAATACTGTATATCAGCATGTGGTATTCTGTTAAGAAATAAAAGAATGTTGAAGAACCAGCACATAGAGAACTAACAGATATGTGCTTTTCTGTAAGTATAAACTCAGCTTAGGTATCTTTTCTTTTGAAATGCTTAAATGCTGCAGATTTTGAATAAACTGCTGTAGGGATGCAGCACTATCCTAAAGTCTCTTCAGGCCTGAAGATTAAATTTAGAAACAGTAACAATAAAATGAGCATAGCAAAGTGAGGACTGATGTAACTGCAACATGAGACCTGGGCGTATAATAATTATGATGGCAAAAAGAAGGTTTGGTCATACAGTATTAATGTATTATTTATTTAACTTGAGTTGAAAAGGAATAGAATGTTTCATGTTCAAAGAGAAATCAAATCTTTCAAGGAATCTTTTCCTTGAAAAAATGTATAATCAGACGTTGAACTAATTCATTCTTATAGTTCTTAAGGAAAGAGATACTGTGTTCTGAATTTGTTTAGGAATTTCGTTGTATAGTACAGTATTTCTTTGAGGTGGTTCTTTCATTTGCAAAGTAGCAAAAAATCATTTATCCCAGGAATTGATGACTTGATGTAAATTAAATTGTGCTGAACAAATGTTTCCAATTCAGAATTACTGTTCTTTTTAAGTTTTTATCTTATAGAATCATAAAAATTAATTTGTCAGAGATAGTAGGAATTAAATAGCAATCCTATTTTAAACAATAGCAATTTCTGCCGATTATCACAGTAAATTATGTCTGTCTTTGAATAATATGTGGAATTTCAAATATTTTCAAACAGTAAAATCTCTATTTTGTTTTAAGGTTTATGTGAAACAGACAACAAATTTTTTGTGGGTTTCTTTTTTTTCTGTTAGGTCTTAATCACAGAACATGGTGACCTTGGTAACAGCCGGTTTTTAGACCCAAGGAACAAGATTTCCTTTAAATTTGATCATTTGAGGAAGGAAGCAAGCGATCCTCAGCCAGAAGACATAGATACATCACTAAAGTCCTGGAGGGATGCCTGTGATAATGCATTAAGAGCTTATGTGAAAGATCATTATCCACATGGCTTTTGTACTGTTAAGTATATGACTCTTCCTATGCTAAAACTTTATCCTTATATTAATTATTGTAAAAAAGTATTTTGACTGATAGAGTCAGAGTTATTAATAGCTTGCTTTTTCAAAGTTGGAATCAGATATATAAAATATATATTCATTTATAAATTGCCTCATAGAGCAAAGACATGTAACTTTTTCCAGGTGAGGGTCATACTGATATAGGGAAGTGTTTCCCACCCATCTTCCACAAAAGCTAAGGACAATTGGATTTGCAGTGCATTTATTTTTTTATCAATGTAAATATTTTTCTTTGAAAACAGGTTTATAGTAAAACTATAGATGGACAGCCAACAGTTATAGCTTGCATTGAGAGTCACCAGTTTCAACCCAAAAACTTTTGGTAAGCATGTCTCTAATTCTTTAATTTATACTCAGCATATTAAAAAAAAACTATATGCTTTCAATTAATTGTTCATATTTCTTAAAACCTTAAATTTCTCAGAGGAAATTCATCTTTTGGGGCTGTTATATAAGAAATTATATTAAATAAATATTTGTATACAGATCTACAAACCATACATTTGTATACAGGTTTACAACCATAATTGAATCTGCAATTTAGATTGTAAGTCATGACAATCATGTCATAAAGTGGGTCACATGACCATGCCTGATTTTATGACTTTTTTGTGGTGGCTGTTAAGCAAACGTGGCAGTTGTAAAGCAAATAGGGAGATAAAGCAAACTCATTGTTTGCTATGGGGTATTTTTTGCTGGAAATCAGTAAATACTGATTTCTGACAAGGGCATAAAATCATGGATAGGTAACTGTGGGGTGCTGCAAACAGTTCTAAATGCAGGCAAGTTGCCGAGTACCCAAAATGTGGTCACGTGACCATAGGAAGGGAAATGTCAGAACTTGGAATCTGGGATGTAAGTAGCTTTTGGGGGGTCTGTTATAACTTCAGATAGTTGCTAGGTGACCGATCGTAAGTCGTAGACTGTCTATATGCACATAAAAGTGCAAATGATATCAGTAAGGGTTGGGCATTTATAATTACTGAAAAAATTGAGAGGTAAATTTAATTCTGATCCTCTTAAACTGGAATTTGAATTGAGAAGAAAGATTATATTGGCTGAATACATTCATCTCTGCTGAGCCCAATAAATCATTACCTTGTGATGGGTAAATGTGCACCTCCAAGATAGTTTTGACAGTTACTTCTAAAAGCTTGAGTCAATATTATAGAAGTTTATGAAGTATGACAATTGTAGTCAAAAATAGCTATGGAATCCCATGATTGCATATCCCTGTCTAAATGAATGGTATTTGCCTTTTCAAAATTTTCTCTGCTAAGAGGTAAAATTACATACAGGTAATCCTCATTTAGCAACTGCCTCATTTAGTGACTATTTACAATTAAAATGGTACAGTTAAATCACTGAGTACTGATCCCAAAAGAGCACATATGTATTATTCTTTGATGCCTGTTTTATTATAATAAATAGAAACAACTGCAGTTCTTCTTTGTAAGAGGATATATAGACTCTGAATAATTCTTATATGATTATATTTTTAATACTGGGTATTATGACACTTCTGGTGCCCAAATAGATAAATAACGCAATTTGAAAAATAGCCATAAACTTATGACCAAATCTCATCACTTTTGGAGGCATTTAAAATTATTTTTTCAGCCCTGGCAAAGAGCTTGCTACAGTAAATGTGTAGACTTTAGGAAACACTACATTAAAAGGAATGGCATTTTATTAACCTGAAAACCATTTAGAGGGAATAATTTTCAACTCATTCCCCCATTCCTATAAATAATCTAATTTCTGTTTTTGGTAGGAATGGACGCTGGAGATCAGAATGGAAATTTACCATCACTCCACCTACAGCTCAAGTGATTGCAGTGCTCAAGATCCAGGTTTGTTAAGCTATACAGAAATTGTACCAATAAACTCCTTCCAAAATTTGATTCTCTCAAATAGGAAATTATATGACTACCTGCTGGAATTGGGTATGTCTAATTTAACAAAAAGAAGGACTAGAAAAGAAGGCTTTGCTAACTGCTATAGATGTGTTACTGCTTACCTAACATTATTTAGAAATGGCCCAATATATTTAAATATAGTAATACCCTTGAGAAATAAATTTGGTTTGTGCTTTCTTATTGCTAAAATGATGTTTTATATCAATTAAGGTAGTTGCACAATATGGATTTGTGTAACTATTGTGTGCAATTTAACTGAATAGTTATAAATAATGAGCAAATTTTTAAAAGTGCATTCAATATAAATTAATGAGCATTTTTAAAAAGGTAAAAAGGTATTATTTTTATAAGTAAAAATATCCTGTATCAGTGGTATGCATAGCTTGAAACAAGGCCATTTAGCTTTGTCAAAACTTGATCAGAAGCATCAAGGAAAAGGTTTTTCTCTTTAAATTAGGAAGGAAGGCTTTGTCCCTGTACAATATTTAGTACAAAGCATTTAAATCCTCAATGGTTTCATTTTAATATAGGTGCATTATTATGAAGATGGTAATGTGCAGCTGGTTAGCCACAAAGACATACAGGAATCTGTAGCAGTTTTGGTAAGTGAGGAAATTTACTTAATATATCATTATTTTGCTGTCTTTATTACATGTAATTCTCCTTTCAAAGATAGGAGTTATGAGTTATTCAGTAGTGAATAGCATTTTGCTTAGGGAGAAAGTGCTGTGCAGGATGTCCAGAACGTAAAGTAATTTCTGCATTTCAGAAGTGACTTTTCTCTCCATCAGAGAATTAAACCTTTGTTTATGTGCTATCCTTTGAAGAATACTGTATACAGATAGTCCTGAACTTACAACCATTTGTTTAATGACAATTCAAAGTTATAACAGCACTGAAAGTGACTTATGACCACTTTTCACACTTATGATCATTGCAGCATCCCCATACTCACGTGATCAAACTTAGTTGCTTGGGACTGGCATGCATTTACAATGGTTGCAGCATCCCAGGGTCTTGGGATTGTTATTTGTAACCTTCTTAGAGTCCCATTGACAAGCAAAGTCAATGGGGAAAGCCAGATTTGCTTAACAACCGCAGGATTCACTTAACTGTAGTGATTCACTTAACAACCATAGCAAAAAAAGGTTGTTAAGTGGGGTGTGAGTCACTTAGCAACTGCCTTGCTTAGCAGTAGAAATTTGAGGCTCAATTATGGTCATAAGTCAAGGACTACCTGTAATCAAAAACTGTTGGTTCTCCATCATGGGTGGAGCCATCATTCAGGATGGGACGGGTTGCTCTCGTCCATCAGCCAATGAGGACCGAGTCTGTCTTTTTATGCCAGGATCCGCCCTATGCCATCCCAGCTTAGACTCGGTCCTCAGTGAGGAAGGACGTGGCAAGCTGTTACTCCCATCCTGAATTGGTGTTTCTCCAGTTTCTTTGGCTATCGTGGAATCTGTTGGCAACTGTGAGTTATCGGGCTCCTTCTTGTCATCTGTAGGAGCCCGAGATCTGACAGGACTTCGGTTCTGGCCGCTTCGGATACGGCAGGGCGCAGTTCCTTGCCCCTTTTCCTCACAGGGGCGGTGAGTCCGGTTGGATTCCTGAGCCTCTGCTCGCTCCGACTTGGCGACTCGGGGAGGGGACATTGTCGGCCCTTTTCTCCCTCGGGAAGGCTTTGCAACCTAAACTTGCTGCTGCCGCCGCAGCCTTCCGACCTGCCGCGCAAAGTAACGACTTTTTCGGGCCGTTTTGAGGGGGCTAGATCCATCACCACTGGGGCCCATCAGCTCGCGTGACTCCCCCTGGCCCGTTTGCCTTGCCGTTCTCGGGCCGGCGAAGACTGTCATCGGCGCCGCCCTCTGAGCGTGCTCGGGCAAGCGTTTGTCGGATCGGCAGAAAACTAATCGGCTTCGTCGCTTGGGCCTCGGCTGGCTCAGCGTGATAGCGCTTTGGGCCTTTACAGCGTGCTCGGGCCTGCGCTTTTAACAGCTGTAACGGGGCTGGCGACCAGCCTCTCTTAATAGCTGGGGAGACAATTAGGCGAGTGAGGCCCTCAGAGCTTGCTCGGGCCAACGCCAGAGGATTTTCTCCCATTGTTGCCGTTGCTCTCCAACTGTCAGTTGGGGCGGCCATTTTGTGTGAGGCTTTTTCATCTACTCTGTCCAAGATGGCGGCCGCATCAAACTCAGCCTCCAAACCAGGTGGCAAGCGACTCAAAAAGTCGGACAGGCCTCTCCCGGAAGAGGACCAGCCCCACTCATCAGGGCTGGGCCCTACCAAGCGCCACCGCTCCCTCTCTGCCAGCTCTAAGGCCACCCAGAGAGCTGAACGCCGCAGAGACAAGGCCCTGCGGAAAATCTATGATAGGTCCTCAAGAGCCCCATCGGCCCCGGCTGATATGGACCGGGTCTCACGTGAGACAGGTGCCAATGCATCTGTAGAAGGGGGGGACCTACGGGCACTAGATACCCTGCCAATAGCTCGGTCTGAATCCGACCTTTGGGGCCCGGCCGGCCTGATGGTTCCGGCCACTCAGCCTATCCAGGCTGGAGTAGTGGACCACGTGCCGCCTCCATCTGCTCAGTCTCAATCGGAAGGCCGGTCACAGTCTACAGGGGCCCAGGATGTTTCTGGCTCCTTTGACCGTGCCAACCTACAACTGCTCATTGCAGCAGCAGTACAACAGGGCCTCTCCGCTGGTCTTCGGTCTTTGGAAGGTGTTATACCTTTGGCCGGATCCCGTTCGTCCGCCCCTCTCGGTCAGCAGTCAGGGGCGATTCAGGGTCCTCGCTGCCATCCTGCGGACGACTATTCTGACATATCTGAGGATGACAGGGAGAGTGGTCAGACGGAGCAGGCAGTGTTCCATTGGGGCTATTGGAGGACGAGTCCTTGGCGCCTGAACAACCGGTGCCGGCGGGACTTTTCTCCCCCGCACTATTTAGGTCACTACTGTATAAGGCCCGGGCGGTGGCGGGGTTGGAAACTCCAGCCCCGCCGGAGGCGACGACTTCGACCTCCCAGCCGGACCCGCTTTTCTCCGAGGCAAAGCCGGAGACGTCGTTCGTCCCAATTCCGCAGTTTGTGGATACGGTCCTACGGCAATGGTCAAACCCGGCCTCCGGTCCGGCTCCTTCGTCCGCGGAACGAAAATTTTTTAATGTAGTGCCTGAGTTCTCTGACTTACTGTCCGCGCCGACGGTTGACCCCCCGGTTTTGGCTCTCTACCCTCCAACTGCCATGCCGGGGGATTCAGAGGAATTGCTCAAGCCTGAGGACAAGCGCCTAGAGCAGGCTCTATGGAGGAGCCATCAGGCGGCTGCCTGGGCGGTACGCGCTGTGTCAACGTCATCCTTTTTTGCGAGGACCTCCCTCATTTGGCTCCGCCTGCTACAGGAACAAATCCCGTCCTCCAATTTGCGAGCTCAGCAGGATTTGAACAAACTGTTCGCGGCATCCCAGTTTATCGCGGACGCCACCCTGCATGGCTCTCGTTTTGCTGCAAAGGCGATGGCCGCGTCTACTGTCGCCAGACGGATGCACTGGCTCCGTCAATGGCCAGCGGACACGCGACACAAATGGCGCCTTGCTTCGGGCCCAATCAAGGGAGGTCAACTGTTTGGAGAATTGTTGGATCCTATATTGGTGGAGTCGCGAGACAGGAAGAAGACGCTCCCATCGCTGTCCGGAAGGGTAATTTTCGGCAGGTCCCCTTTTATCGCCGGCCCTTTCGGGCGGTGCACCAGGGCTCCAACTTTTCCCGAGCTCCTGGTCCGTTCGGTTCACGACAGCGACAGTCTCAGGATAGGCCCGGGAGGGGGCGGCAGGCCAGGTGCCCCTTCAGAGGTGGCTCGGGGACCCGTCCCTTTAGACGCCCCAGGTGGTGAGGACCCTCCGTTTCCGGACCTTGTCCTGCCCATTGGGGGTCGACTGTCCCATTTTGCAGATGCCTGGTTTCAAACAACTCAGGATTCCTGGGTGAGGCGGACCATTCGCCATGGCCTTTCTTTGGAATTGCTCTCCCTCCCCCCGAATCGGCTCATCCGCTGCCCGGTATCTACCATCCCTTCCAAACGGCTCTTAATGGATTCGGCTATTCATCACCTGCTGGACATTAGGGCCATCCAGCAGGTGTCTCAGGCTCAGCGCGGGCGGGGTTTCTACTCCATTTTATTTGTGGTACCCAAGTCTTCGGGGGGATGGAGGGTGATTCTTGACTTGAAAAGCCTGAATAGGTACATCGCATACCGCAAGTTCAAGATGCACTCCCTGTCGTCAATCTTGGCTTGTCTTCGGAGGGGGGATTTTATGGCCTCCCTAGATCTGACTGAGGCCTAACTACATGTGCCGATCTGTCGCGACCATCGTCACTTTCTTCGGTTTACGTATGCTGGTGACCACTTTCAATACCGGGCGATGCCCTTTGGTCTCTCCTCTGCACCGCGGGTCTTTACGAAGCTTCTGGCAGTTGTCGCGGCCTCCCTCCGCTCTCTGCCTGTTCACGTCCAGTGTTACGTGGACGACATACTGGTACACGCGCCTACTGGGGCCCTCGCGGTGCACCACCTCCAGGTGACAATTTGGACGTTGAACCTTCACGGCTTCGGGATTAATGTGGAAAAGAGCCATCTTTCCCCCTCCACTTCCATCCTTCACCTGGGCACCATTGTGGATTCCCTGGAGTGTACGGTCAGTCTGTCCCAGGAGAGGCAGGACAGCATTCGACAACTGGTGTCTCAAATTCAACAACAGCGCAGAGCCCCTCTGGCTCTCTTGTCCTCCCTCCTGGGGAAAATGATTTCCTGTATTTCCATCGTACTTTGGGCGCGTCTACACTCCAGGGAACTACAATGGTTCCTCTTACCCTTCCAGAAGGCGGGTCGAGGCACATCGCAACTCAGAGTAGAGGTTCCTCCTGCGGTTCTCCATTCCCTTGTCTGGTGGAGGTCGTCGGCCCTGTCCAAGGGCTCACTTTTCATCGAACCCCAGCGGGTGGTGGTGACCACCGACGCCAGCCTATCGGGCTGGGGAGCCCACGCCCTGGATCAGATCGCCCAGGGTCAGTGGGGGGATGCCGAGGGGTCCTGCTCCATAAATTGGCTGGAGCTCCGCGCGATTTCCCTGGCTCTTCGACACCTTCATCGCCTGGTCGAGGGCAGGCACGTGCTTGTGTTGATGGACAACACCACAGCCAAGGCGCACGTGAACAGACGGGGGCACTCGGTCCAAGGCCCTCATGCAGGAAGCTCTACGGCTCGGGCTGTGGGCAGAACGCCACCTCCTGTCTCTTGTGGCGGACCATATCTCGGGTATGGCGAACTCCCAGGCAGATTGGCTCAGCAGGTCGGTTGTGGACCAGGCGGAGTGGCGCCTCCACCCGTCTCTTTTTACCAAGATCTCGGAGCGGTTCGGCATTCCAACTGTGGACCTCTTCGCGACACTGGGGAACGCCCAACTGCCCCGCTTCTTCTCCCGTTTTCCATCCCCGGGAGCAGAGGGGGTCAACGCTCTGCGGAGTTCCTGGCCACCCGGCCTCCTGTATGCTTTTCCTCCCCTACCGGTCATTCCCAAGGTGATCCGCAAGATGTTACAAGAGAGGGCAGAGCTGGTACTCCTGGCGCCGTATTGGCCCCGCAAGGCATGGTTTGCAGATCTTCGGGCGCTGTCGGTGACGACTCCATGGAGACTGCCTATGTTCGAGGGCTCCCTCAGTCAGGGGGCTCTGCTACACCCGGACCCGGGGTGGTGCCAACTGACCATATGACGGTTGAGTGGGGCTCTCTGAGGGGACGACACTATGCTCCGGATGTGATTCATACCATCCTGGCTTCCTGCCGCCCGGCCACTCGGCGGATCTACGCCTCTACGTGGACGGCCTTTTGCCGCTGGTGCGTAGGGGAGGGCCTCTCGCCACTTAGGCTGCCAGTGCCAGAGGTGCTGCGTTTCCTCCAGAGGGGGCTAGACCGGGGTCTTGCTCCCAACACCATTCGGAGGCAGGTGGCGGCCCTATCGTCGCTTCTTTCATGTGACCAGGTGGACTCTTTGGCCCAGTGTCCTACGGTCAGGCTCTTCCTTAGGGGAGCTTCCAACCTGCGGCCTCCCACGGTACATTGTTTTCCGACCTGGGATCTGCCTAGAGTTCTACAGTCCCTCACGGGGCCTCCCTACGAGCCTCTTCGTGAGGCATCGCTTCGTCATATGTCATTCAAGGTCGCTTTTCTGCTGGCGATTACATCTGCACGCAGGATATCCGAGTTATCAGCCCTGTCTATTTGGAAGGATTTGTGCATTTTCCACCAAGACAGGGTGGTGCTCAGGCTAGATCCCTCGTTCCTGCCTAAGATTAACTCGGCTTTCCACCGGACACAGGAGCTTGTTCTTCCTAACTTTTGCCCGGTCCAGGGTCATCCGAAGGAGAGGAGTTGGCACTTCCTAGATGTTCGTCGTGCTCTCCGTATATACATTCGGCGGACGCAACAGTTTCGACAGACAGAGGCGCTCTTGGTGGCCTTTCTTCCGCATTCCTTGGGTCGCAAGGTGTCGTCCACCACCATCGGTTGCTGGATTAGAGGCACTATTGCCAAGGCGTACGAGCTGGCGTCTCTTCCCCGGCCGGAGGGGATTACGGCACATTCGACTCGTAGCGCGGCGTCTTCGGCGGCGTGGGCGGCACAAGCGCCCTGGGAGGAGGTGTGTCGTGCCGCGGCGTGGGCCTCTCCCACGCCGTTTATTAGGCATTACAAGATAGATTCCTATGCTTCTGCGGAGGCTGCCTTCGGGCGAAGGGTCCTCCAACGAGTGGTCGAGGATGCTTCGTAGTGGTCCGTGTTTGTGCCCGCCCGGGAAGGGGACCTATTGCTTTGGTATGTCCCATCCTGAATGATGGCTCCCCCCACGATGGAGAAGGGGCGTTGGTCTTACCTGATACGCCTCTTCTCATAGGGTGGAGCCATCATTCAGTCCCGCCCGGTGGGATTTTTAACGGACTGCTTTGGGACTCGTTGGATGGAGGATTGGAACTGACTTGGACTTCCGGCCATTCTTGGCTTGGTACCTTGCGGAGTTTCCGGTTGTTGGACGCTGTGCAGCGCCTGGTTGATGTTGGTAGTCTGGATGGGAGTACACACAGTTCGAGTGTCTTGTCACGTCAGGTCCTGTCTCGGATTCGTCTAAGCTGGGATGGCATAGGGCGGATCCTGGCATAAAAAGACAGACTCGGTCCTCATTGGCTGATGGACGAGGGCAACCCGTCCCATCCTGAATGATGGCTCCACCCTATGATAAGAGGCGTATGAGGTAAGACCAACGCCCCTTTTCCAGTTAACCGCCCCCCTCCATTGAGTCTGCAATAATAACATCTATGTATGTAGATACAGTAGATGAAATACTATATTGTCAATTTATCAGCCTCTATGGAGACGGGTTTAAGTTGTGGTGTCTCTACCATTAAATTACATGGGGCACCTTTCCTATATTTGCGAACAGGCCTTCTTCAGGTGGGATACTATTGTGGATACTGACTATCTTGTAGATTACTCCAATTTATGTGGTACTCATATTTGTGGTACTCCAATGTATGTGGTACGGCATATTTTTGGTACTCTTTTCATAAAAGAGACATCAAATAAGTATTTTCAGAAAAACTAAGAAAAAGAAAAATTTAACAGCAATTGTACTTGTACCATGAACATATTTTATGAAAAAAGAATTACTGCAGAGGAATAATAAGGCAGCCAGAAACATGTTAATTAAGGCATACTTGATCATTTGATAGTGTATTGCTGGTGATTATTATGTCAAAGGGTGAGACAGGATGTGGCACATTGGTTAAGGTATTGGATATTACTGGATTGAGAGAAATCAAATTCAAAGTCAAATTACTTTTACCCATGGAAACTCACTGTATACCTGTGCCCAGTCAGAATCTACCTGATGTGGTTTTTATTTTATTTAGCATATGACATCTACAGAGGTCATGCAGTCACTGATTACAATACAACCTGGTGTGTTATTATGTAATTATAATGATAAAGTATCTTCATTTAAGTTGCCTTGAGCTCTTGAAGAAAAATTAGAATAAGAAAACATTTCAAAACACACAAATGGGCTTACATCCACATCAAGCAATTGATTTCAGTTTATATGTTTCCTTCCTATCTTTCTTCGCTCCTACAGGATCCCTGAACTAGGACAATTTTGGAGGAAGAAAAGCTAGATTTATAAATTGATAGTTATTCTGTGAGAAATTGGCAAAATTGATTTTCATCTAGAACAGGGGTTCCAAACCTTTTCTATACCCCACATCCCTAGAACGCTTCTGATATACTCTCTCACTCCTTACAAAAATAAATAATTATATGCATATAATTTGCATATAATTATGCATATACACTATAATTTTGAAACTTCTAAACCCAAGTTTTCGCACCCCCTGGAATATCGTCTTGCACCCCCAGGGAGTGCGAGCACCCCAGGTTGGGAACCCCTGATCTAGACACTTACCAAATACAAATCTATTATTTAACAATGATTAACGATTATGCAGTCCAAATTAAATTTACAATTTTCATCCAAACCCTAAGACATGAGGCACCAAGTTCAGTTCAAAATTTAGGAATATGTATTCCGCCCAACTCCCAGAGTCCCTTGGGAGTTGGGCGGCATACAAATTTAATAAATAATAATAATAATAATATTCATTATGCCATAAAATTGAACTTATAAAAGTTCATTAAAAATCCTAAAGAATCATACAGTGTGAAAGACTAATGTTTGCATTCTTTTTGTAGAACGATGTCCAAACAGCAAAAGAATTTATTAAAATCATAGAACAGGCAGAAAATGAGTATCAGGTAAGAAGATAAAATATACTATTCTTATTAATATTATAAAAATGCATTTTCAATCACATTCTATTTGTTTTAGAGTTCTCTGTTAGGGGAGAACATAGAACTTAAATTCTTTCCCTCCCAAAATTTTTGTCCCCGGTGGATACAATTACTACAGTAAGGAACAGTATGCACTACAACAATCAACACATACTACAACAATCACTCAGATTGATTGACAAAAGTTTCAATACAGCTGTCCTTTAATACAGTTCTCAAGTCTGGTACAGTTAATTAGAGCTGCATCTTGCTGATAAACATGAGTTTTCAAAATAAGCAGGTTATCTAAATAATCAGATGCTTATTTCACTCAACACACCCAATTCCAGTTCATTAAAAAGTACCAGTCCTAAGACTTAGTGAAGCTATGTTGGATTGTGTCTCCAAATGTTTGGTAATTTTATCTTTAATGGTAATTTCCACTGTCCTCCCTGAAATGGATATTAAGTTGACAAACTTGTAATTTCTTGATCCCCCTGTAAGCCTTTCTTAAAAATTGAAGTTACATTGGCAACTTTCCAGTCTTCAACTATAGAGGCTGAGTGTAAAGACAGGTTGCATATTTTGGTTGAAGATGCACAGTCTCAGTTTCAAGTTCCTTAATAACCCTTGGGTTGAAGGGTTATCATCAGGGCTGGTGATTTGTTGATGCACAAGTTGTCAATAAGGCTTAGAAGTTCTTCTTTTATTGCCACTATATGGTTCAGTTCATCTAATTTCCTTCCTGAGAATGGGCTTGGGAATCTTCCCTAATTTTTCTGCTTGAAGATGGAAGCAAATAATTGTCTTCTGGGCAATTTTCTCTTCTTAACCTTGACTTTAATGTATTTGAAGAATTTTCTATTATTAATAAAAGAGAAGATTTGTAGCTCAGGGTTGAAATGCACTGTGAACACACTAGCATTAATGATGTTACCTAGTTTGGGGTAATGAAGCATCTTCAAGAAAGCAACAAAACTCAGCCCCAAGGACCCCTCATTTTCTACTACAATTTTCACAGTTTGGGCCAGTGCTCTTCAAATGTCCTTTTTGCCTCCTTCATTCTCTCTTTGCATTTCTTTTGACAGAATTTGTGCTCTTTGTTTCTTTTATTGGGAATAGGTTTTGTACTTTCTAAAAACTTTCCTGACCTTAATAGCTTCCTTTACAGTATTAGTCAATCATGAAAGCCTCTTCTTGAACTTGCAGGCCATTTCCCTAATTTTAGGAATACAATCTTTCTAAACCTCTATTATTTATCCTGTGGTTTTAAATAGGAGCCAAACTTTATTGAAGGAGCTTACGTCTTTGGATTTTCGTTTGAATTTTATTTTCATCAGTCTTCTCAATTTTGAGAAATTCCCTTTTTGAGGTGAAATATGACTTTGTGGGACTTGTTATGTTGGTTATCACTTTTTTGAATGTTAAATTTTATTGCAGTATGGTCACCATTTCCAATCAACTACATATATTCTTACACCAAGTCTTGGAACACCTTATAGAAGAATTTTACCTTCCTGTCATGGTTTGTACAGACATTCACCCAGTCAGTGTGTGGATAATTTAAATCTTCCATTATTATAAGAATTATTTTGGGGGATGCCTCTGATTTTCTTCTCTAATTCTATATCTCTATGGGCATCCTTGTTAGGTGGGTGGTAGTATATCACCCATATCAACATTCCTTTTATGACCTGATATTTTTATTTTGAGTGATTGTGTCAAATGATCTTCCCCTTTACGGATGTCAAGACAATTAAATGGTCTCTTTTACATCTAAGCAGCACCTCTCACTACCCCTTTCCCTGTCTTTCCTATAGAGTTTAACCAGATTCTATCAGATTTCAGATATCTGTACTCTTCTAGGACCAGGCATTGCAGTTCACCCTTTTGGCCTGCAGCCATCCAGCATTCAAAGACAACAGTCCCATGTTTTATTCAGCCTTGTTGAATAGTCATCACATCTGTCTAGATTATGCTCTCTATTCTAAGGCCTCCCTCTGAGGCTTCCAACTATGTCCAGATTTGAAATACATTGCACACTTATAAGCCTTTTCATTCATTTTATTATATGTATTTTTCATATTTCTTATATAATAAATTGAAGGTAGCTTGCACAGGACTCACAAGTAGTTTTTCACTATAGCATTTATTTGCTAAACAAAATATGTTTTTAACTTTGCCACACATTGTAGAAAAAGGTATCACTGCATTTGGGGATATGATTTCTGTTCAAAGCAACATTGATATCAGGGAACTTTTTTTTTCAAGAGGGAGACTCCTTTTTTTCTCCCTCCCCATGATTTGTGAGAAATATCAGAACTAGCTCCTGGGTCCATTTATTTATTACATGACTTTTACAGAAGATTGATATAGGAGTTTGCTTAATAAATAATTTTGAAGCTCTCAAAAGATTGAACCACTAAAATTTGAAGCTACATATAGTGGGGGCAGATTAGTCATAGGAAAGTAGAAGAGAACAGGATTTGATGATTTCAGGTGACAGTTCTTCAGAAAAAGTAAATTTAGCATGCCATCCATAGGTTAATCGTTTATCAATTCAGGCAGAAGCACTCTGCCTCTCTTTGAGCATGGGATTATTTGAGGGGGTATACCAGCGTTCTTTTTCCTGCATGGGGAAATTATTTATCTAAGCAGAGCATGCACTGAGCAAGTAAAGAGAATACTTTTATCTTGCTTTGAGTAATCTGGCAATGGGTATAGAAGGATGGGTTAAAATCTGTTAGTAGTTAATCAGTATACATTATAAATATGTACATTTTGACATTCTAACCTCTAACCCACTGAATTATTTGCAGACAGCAATCAGTGAAAATTATCAGACAATGTCAGATACCACATTCAAAGCCTTGCGTCGCCAGCTACCAGTCACCCGTACTAAAATTGACTGGAACAAAATCCTCAGCTACAAGATCGGCAAAGAAATGCAGAATGCCTAAGAGCAGAGATGCTGTGGGAAATATTAGCATGCAAAATAAACAGAGCAAATATGGTCCTTTGCCAAGCAGGTGGGTTTCCTGAAATTGGCATTTGTCTCGGGCTTTTGGCGTTAACGGGTTTTATAGCCTTACAAAGGACTGTTAGAGACATAACATTTTGTTTGTGTATGTTCCTGCCTTGAAAACATCTGGTGTAAGAGTTACAGTGCATTTCCTAGTAGGCTTACTTAATATAGCCACTTTGGGATCAGTACTATCAGTCCTTGTATTTGCTAAAAAGTGTCTTCGCTAAGAGTCTTTCTAGAAATGCAGGCTGGTAATATTGGACTTACAGTCCCAGTACTTTTGCCAGCACAGGTATTATATTCAATTTAATAGAAATGCTGGCAGCTTTATGGTGTTGCTTTACACCAGATACAACTTTTCCTTGCTTGTCTCCCCTCAAAACTGCCAATCACCAACTAGCAATACCTTCTAGGCTTACCTTTTTCATGTTTGCAAAGTGTTTACAAGACTCTTCCCAGAAATGCCAAGAAGGCCAGGTCTTCTTAAATGCTGTTTTGGGGGATAGTTGTTTTTGTTTTTTAAATCCAAAGACTTGAGCCTCATTTTCTTCGAGTAAACTATTTTTCTCATTTGTATTCCTGGAAGTACGGTTAATATAAATATCTGCATTTTTACTGGATGGATCCTCCATTTTTCTTAATACTTGTCTGCTGCTGAGATAGTTGTTTAGATGGAGAAGAAATTACAAAAATGAAATGCTGTAAATGTTTAAATATTGGATTTATTGTGCTTTAATGCTTTGTGGCAAGCTGATGGTATTTGCATCAGAAATGTATGAATGAACATGTCTAAGTGGTTCAATAAAATGTTTGCACCAAGGCATATTTTGGAGTTTCTTGATTATTTAAGATATTTGAAGAAATTTGGTTCATTAGGAATATTTCTATATCACGTTATGTTAAATTGGGGCTAATTAATCCACAGATTATACAGAGTCCAAATACTACTCCTTTGGAGAGCAAAGGCGACAAAAATATTTAAGGGTTTTATCTAAAATTTCTTTGCTGTTTTTAAAATATATTTCTCCATAAGTATGCAAGAGTTGTTAGCTATAACTCTAGTTTCAAGGCTTAAAATTCTGTCTTGTTCACAAACTAGCATGATTGTGGGCTTAGATAATACACTAAGCTATTTTACCCACCGTTATAGGCATGTGAAACAAAATGGGAACAAATAAGTTGCAAGCTGGGACACATTGGCTGTTATGTCAGTTTATAAGGCTTGGATAATACAACGGCTGATTCTTTTTTCTTTCCCTTACCCAGGAATGTATGTGGAGAAGGTGATTTATGGCCTTTAGAAATAGTCATAGGAAGACTAAAACTATACCTTACTGAAATAGGCAATAATAACAGCATCTTCCAAGTCTGGCTGTATTTTCGCTTTCTTTCCCTCTCATACCCCAGGATAGATTTTTAATTCTTAAATTAAAACTGGCTCAATTGACTTTGAATCACTATTGGTAAAGCTTCTAGTCCCAATAATGCTTAGGGTGAAGACAGGCAAAAAGATGATAATCACACATGATAAAGATGATAATCACATGGATGATAATCCATGACTTTTAGAAGGCCATCAATCACCTTCTCAGCGTACTCGTGATTCAAGAGATTCCACAGGATGAGAGATTATTAGGCATATACTCAATGCTCTTCATTGTTCCCACAAAACAAGCATCAAATGGCATGCTATCTGACACATCAGGTACACAGATTTGAGATAGAATCTTTGAGTACTATCATATTCTAGGATAAAGGTACCTGGCCCCATCAGGCTTACAGATATACCTACATACATATTCCAATTTAGCCATCCTATTGGAAGTTACTAAGTTTCAAGTAATAGGGTGCTCTCTACTCCTGGTATCAGATAGGGCATGGATATCCAGAGCCAAATGCAGGCTTTGAGGATGGGGGCTTAATCAACAAAAAAAGCATATCCTTCATCAATTCCTAGCCTCAAGCACCATGGCAATTGTGAACACTAAGAGGCCTGATCTTTCTGCCAAAGTCAAAGGACTACCCTCACCAATCTCCAGGCTGAGAAATTGCTGCTGTCCCTTCTAATGTACCTCCTTCCTTTAAAGCCTAAAAGTGTTAAGGATCCCAGGGACCCTAGAGAAAATTCAGGTAAACCTGGAAGATGCTGTTGTTATCACCTATCTCAATAGGTATAGTCTTCCGATGAATATGTCTAAAGGCCATAAAGAAGCTAATGAGGCCTCTTTAAGTTTCTGAAAACACATTATCTCTTTTCCCAGCTTATTTTATCAGCTAAAAGAACACTGTGCACATCTACAAGCTCAGGGTGATAGCAGACAGCTGCATTTTGTCATTAAAGCATTGGATATTTTGAGAAAATATTCTGAACACCGTCCCAAAAGTTCAAGGATAAAGCATATACAAAATAACTTGCATGATTGGCTACAGATTTGCAGAAGGCAATTCTTTTATCCACCAACTATTTGTTTTGCTTCCAGAATGCACACAAGCTGAATGACTCAGGACGGGAGGGGTGGTGATGAAGGCTTAGCCATCTAAACTATGTCTTAAGAAGCCAAATTCTTGCTGGATGTAGCTTTTGAGGAAATTTCTGCAAACTTTATATCAAAACTACTCTATGTTGTACTATGCACAGTGTTTATTATATATAATATGACACACAATTGCATCTCAAAGACATGGAAGGGAAAAATACTTTTTTTCTTTTTGTCCCTTTTTTGTCTTTATTTTATTTATAGTATCAGGTAGTTGAATTAACATAATTCTATGATACCTAAAAGCAAAGAAATATAAAACTGTACAAAAAAATATACCATGTAAATAAAAAGTCAGGTACTATAATTCAACATGCTGTAAATAGAACAGAATAGAATAGAATAGAATAGAATAGAATAGAATAGAATAGAATAGAATAGAATAGAATAGAATAGAATAGAATAGAATTTTTTATTGGCCAAGTGTGATTGGACACACAAGGAATTTGTCTTCGTGCATATGCTAGGAATATATAAGGAATACATCAGATTATAGTCTATTGCTATTAAGGTAAATCATAAAATCCTACCAAGTTTGATAAAATGATCATTTTTTGAATAAACTATGCAGTATACACACACACACACACACACACACACACACACACACACACACACACACACACGCCAGCCTAAGAGGAGTCAAATACCAACTAAGTATAATCTTCCACTGCATTTCTTGTATTGAAGCTGAAGTGAATCAAATTGGTTTCCACAAATGCTGCCAATTTGTCTCCTGCATGAAATTATCAAGATCAGCATCCCAAGTTTCCTTTAATCCATATGGTAAATCTCCTATTATTAATTGCAGTAATAACCTGTACATTTTTTAAATTGTTTGGTTGCCCTAAGTAATGGAGTATTAAATTCTCAAAATTGATGTAAGGCTGTATTACTGAAGGTCTAATATTTCTATTGTCCACAAGAGATTTAAATTGATACCAAAAAAGCCATGGTAGTTTGTCACCTATTTGTTGCTCTATCTTATCTTTATTGAGAGGTCCATCATTGCTATAAAAGCCTTTTAGACTACTATAAAAATTATATGCTCCCAAATGTTTCATTTTAGTCAAACCATAATAATTATTCTGATCAAAATATGTTATCAAATAGTTAAAGAGAAATGTCCCTTATCAAAACTGAGTATCCAAATTTGAAGCATTGTTTTAGTAAAAACATTTTAATATGTTTTCACACTGTGTTATAAACTTATTTGGGTCTGACATAGTTCCAGTTTGAATCCATTGTTTAAAGGAGTCTTCCATAGTAAATGGTTTCATATGCCATAACTGTGCTGCTTGATAATGTATTGACAAATTGGGTATGCCACAGCCTCCCTGTTTCTGAAATCTACATAAAAGTCTTTGGTTCATTTTCAATCTTTTTGCTTGAAACCAAAAGCCAGCCAGCCGGCCAGCCAGCCAGCCAGCCAGCCAGCCAGCCAGCCAGCCAGCCAGCCAGCCAACCTCCCTCCCTCCCTCCCTCCCTCCTTCCTTCCTTCCTTCCTTCCTTCCTTCCTTCCTTCCTTCCTTCCTTCCTTCCTTCCTTCCTTCCTTCCTTCCTTCCTTCCTTCCTTCCTTCCTTCCTTCCTTCCTTCCTTCCTT
>QLTV01001313.1:2540098-2573161 GCA_003457575.1 Thermophis baileyi
CTCTGATTACAAATGGAAGCGATTGAAATAAAAAGTTTAACCATTTTCATTTTTACTGCTGTAATTTTCCCTAAAATATTGAAATGTTTTGAAGCTCGATTTTTATTTTCTTTATTTAATTTCTTCCATGCTGGTATATAGTTATTTGCAAAGATTTTATTAACATTTCTAATAGTAACACCTAAATATTTTAAATTTTTATATGTTATTGGAATTCCTAAAACTAGGGAGATTTCCTTTGGAATTTTTGGGGAAATATGAAAACATCAGATGTGATTTATTGAACTAACTGACATCTCTGCAAATTTCTCTAGCTCCTTATTAATATAACTGGCTGTATAAGAAATGTTTGAGTGAGTCAAAATCATATCATCTGCAAATGATCATTAACGGACTGTCATTAAGTGTTGTACCTTATGATTCTTGATGAACGTATCTTTTCTTTTAGGTACACTGAGAGCATATGCACCAAGACAAATTCCTTGTGTGTCCAATCACACTTGGCCAATAAAAAATTCTATTCTATTCTAAATACTTTTAAAAGATACATCTCCCATTTTCATCCCACAAATCTGATTATTAGATCTAAATGCTATTGCAAACTCTTCTTGTTACTCTTCATGTCTGAAAAGCTGGAATAATGGCATTAGCATTGTCACGTGAAATATATCTTATTCCAAGTAGTTGATCCATAACACTGTACCCACCCCACCAAACGATAGATCAGATGGAGTTTCTTTAATAGCTTATATCAATTCTCTTTGGAGTAACTGAAATGCAAAGCTTTAGTTCACAGACTAAGGCGGAACTAAATGCAAACAAGTTTAAACAAATAAAAGCACACATTCTAAAATGTCTCCTAAAAATAAATATAATCACCCAAAATAAATAAACTAGCTTCACTGTTTGCTAGTTTGCTTCTGAATGCAATATATTATCTATAATGCCATACATGATATGAGGTCAGATTATTTGAGGAACCGCCTATCTTCCATGGTTTCTTCCTGGCCATATGTGCAAAGACAGCTGGCATGCTCCAAGTCCCTTTGATTAAACAGTGTCATCTGTCATGTCCCATTAAGCATATCTTATGTCACAGCACCTACAGTTTGGAATGAGATCTGCACTGAAATACATGTGGCTTCCATCTTGTTGGCATTCTGTAAAGCATTGGAGAACTGATTGTTCTTCCAGGCTTTTGGGTGATACGGATGAGGCCTCTTGTTGGACACGTCTGTTAGTTTTGTTTTGATTTCTATATTGTTCCCATATCCCATCTAGCCTTGGTTTGCATTGGTTTCTATGGTATTATATTGCTAACCATCCAGAGTCAGTTGGAATAAGGCAATGCCCAGGTTAAAACAAACAAATATCGTGTCCTCTTTGTTCAAAAAAAATGTTAATCAGTAAACCTGTCTGAATATGCCCAGAATGCAGTTTCTTCAACATATTATCACATCAACTCGTGACATGCTAGAATATGGAGGCATTCCATAGGAAAGGTGCAAAATTACCATCTAATACTTGATTTAAACCTGATTATATCATAAAGAAGAAATCTGCAGTGTCATGAATAAGCTAAAATTTATGAACAGTCAGTTCTCATTAGAAGAAAATTCTAGCACAATGGTTTTATTTAAGGACTTCCTGCCAAGAGTATTGTGGTTTTCTTTTCTAAATACTTTCATCACAATGGAGATTTGGGAGAAGAGAGCAAATATGCATTTCTTTCTTTAAAAAGTTTCGAAGCAGAAAGAAGCAGAAAAGGATACAGAAAATCTAGGGTTGTGTTTCCAAACTTGCAGAGCTTACATACAAGATTTTGAAAGTGGGCATGGTCAGAGGGGAAAAAAAAAAGAATGAAATACTGAGAACTGAGTATCAAATTATTTAATGTAATTATGGTACATTCACATCTCAGTTGATTTCCAATTTTAAAAGATATTAAAGAAATATTGGAAAAGAAGATGCACACTTAATACATTCTTTTACATAAGACAAAAACTCTCAATATGTATTCACACGCGGTCTTATATAGAGAACATAACACAGCAAGTCAGAGAGATATGGCAGTATGGAGATAAATTTGGATTATAGCAATGAACACGGTTGGATTTGAGTCTAAATCTGAGCTTACCTATTGCTATTAAAAAACACTACATGGGGTTTTTTTTTTACATCTGTTTCTAATAACAAAATCCTTCACTTTTCTCGTTCATCGCTTTCACAATTTTTTTTATCAACCGTAGTATGATGTGAAGTGGAGGTAAAAATATCTTTGTCAGGTCAACAAATGGTTCATTTGCCACATTTTTCTGTCCTGAAACAAATTCTTTTAGAGTGGCCATTTCTTTTCAATGTAACGTGACTCTTTTGCATGGCTAGTCCTTTTGCACTACATTTGATATCCACAGATATTCTAGTTGTCATTGGTGCACTGGATGTGCTTCAACAACAGTTCCATGTTTTTGTGTGTTTCTTTCATGTGTGCAGCATAGCCAACAGGTACTTAACAGTGTACATTGCTGTTGTGAAACAAGATAGCCTTGAGGCTTAACACTGATGAATCAATAAAGAGACACCATTCCAGTGCGCCATGCTCACAAGCCAAAGTTGTGAATAAACCATCAATGTCAGCCCAGAAAACAAGGTTGTCAATCTATGCAAAGAAACTTGTTAAATCAACTTCGCTTTGAAAGACAGAAATGTTCATACCTAGTGACAGCAAACGCCATCCTTCTTTTGATTTTGATAAACCAAGTCCCTGACCAGATCATTTAATTCTGACTGTGTTGTGAGATAAGGCTTATCAGACATACATAGTTCAAAATCCAGATCATTGCCACTGTCCATGTCTGGCTGGCATCACTGGTCTCATGGCTGATGACAGATTGGGTATTTAATTGAGGTCTTATTTTTAGGAGAGAAACCAGCAATATTAGTCACATGATGTGATCATTGTGTTCTTGCCATATCATTGAGACAGAAAATGGTATTGATTTCCAAGTTCCTTGAGCCAAGGTCTAAGGACAATAGCATATCTTGCACAACAAATGTGAGCAGCTCAGGCCTTCTCTTCATCACCAATCTTACAATCAAAGTACAGTTTGTACACTTTCTTAACAAGTCCAGCTGAGCGGCGTCTTTGAGGCTTAAGAGTGTACTCACCACAAATGTAGCAGAATGTTTCAAGGTTGTTCCGACATTGGCAAGACATTTCTGCTATCATCAACGGTCCAACAGCAAGTCTATTGGGTTGCTTGTCATGTAAATTACATGTATGGACAATTCTATGCCTTAAAACAATCACATCAAAATGCATGGAAACTGATATCAATGAAATCAGTAGCATTTGTGCATGCAAACTGCTTTTACAGCATTTCTAAGCAACATCCATCCAGCCTAGGGATTCCCAAACTGTACCAATTCCACAAACATTATGTAAAATGCCCCGAGTGCATGCCTGGACATGCATGAGCTACACAAAACAAGCAAAAATTAGTAAACTTAATACACACACAAGGAGAAACTGCAAAAACAGAAAATTTCTATAAAACAGTAGGTGATGGGTTAAATTACAGGTTATTTTTGTGATCAACAGTTAAATATCTAAGATATACCCCCAAAGAGTTCAGGAAGCAAAACCTTTGTTGTCCTGTGTTCTATGATTGTATCTAAGGGATTGTGATCCCTCAGAGACAGTAGGTTCATAACCTGAGAACTCTCAAGGACCAAAAGAAGCTGTAGTCTGGGAGGGTTTTGCCTGTCTGCTGCTGCTATCTCTCTCTCCACTCCAGTATTTAATAGGATACTCCAATACTCCAATACTTAAAACTGTTTTGGTATTCCTATCCTACTACGAATCAATGAAAACCAAACTACTTGGCCTTTATTACCATTAGCTAGATCCCTGCTAGCAACAAAAATTTAAAAGTTTGCTTGAAATCAATTTATCTCCCATACAAGTTACATCCAAAGTTAATCATTTGTGGCTACAAACTCTCATGTGAGAAGGAATAGATATTAATATTATGGATTTTTTCATAATGACAATGGAGCCACTCAGGCATTAGCAGAAATATTGCTTGAAAACTGCTAAATTAAAAGTGCAAAGGCTGAACACTCTGATTGACTTATTGTGGACATAGAAAGATGCAACACAAGTCTGATCTCACTTTAAAACAGAATGTTGTAGATTTAGTTAGTAGCAAAAGCAAATGCCGTAGTTAATCATATCAGTTTTATGGAATGTCTGGTTCACAATGGAAGGTCATCTGGTTGCAGAGAAGTGCTGATAAGGCACTTTATGTATATTTGTTTGAGGGTCCTTGGCGCTCTCTGAGGTTGGTTGTTTTCTTGCAGATGTTTCATTATCCAAACCATATAACCCAAATTATACCTAAACTTTCATTATGCAAATTACATAACAAAATGTACATTGGGCAGCTGCTAGTCCAGAAAGACATGAAAGCAAAATCATCTTAATCAGTGGTTCTCAACCTTCCTAATGCCGCAACCGCTGCCCCACCGCCGTGACCCCCTCCCCCCCCTCCCCACGCGCAATGAGGTGACAAAGGTGGCGTGGCACCAAGATGGCGGGCTAGCACACGCTTAGAGCCAAGGTGGCGCAGTGGTTAGAGTGCAGCACTGCAGGCTACTTCAGCTGACTGCTAGCTGTAGTTCGGCGGTTCAAATCTCACCGGCTCAAGGTTGACTCAGCCTTCCATCCTTCTGAGGTGGGTAAAATGAGGACCCAGATTGTTGGGGGCAATATGCTGACTCTGTGAACCGCTTAGAGAGGGCTGTAAAGCACTATGAAGCGGTATATAAGTCTAAGTGCTATTGCTATTAGGCAACCCCTGTGAAAGGGTTGTTCGACCCCCAAAGGGGTCGCAACCCACAGGTTGAGAACCGCTGATCTTAATCAAAGGAAGAATATGCATAAGTAGCTAAACAAGTGTAAAGGCTCAGTGTAGGGATCAAAATTAGAAAGGCATTGGATAGGGCCATTAGCTCTTGAAATCCTTTTAAAAAGTTATCTTGTAGCAGCCTATCACAGGTATAATTGAATGTATGTGAGAAACCATTTTTAATCTGCAAAGTGCATTTTGTGCAATAGATCATTATGTATTGCAATGATGCATATTGGGCTTATACATTGGTAAGTAATGCAATAAAGACCAGTTTCTCCCGATCGGAGATGCACTAAATCCACCTTAGCCATGAAAGCCAGCTGGATGACCTTGGGCCAGTCACTCTCAGCCCCACTCGCCTCACAGGGTGGCTGTTGTGGGGAGAGGAAGAGGAAGGTGTGTGGGCTACAATAACAAATGCCTTGAGTCATTTGTAAAAATAAGGGTGGGATACAAATTAATTAATTAAATAATCATTTCGATGCCTCTAAGGCTACATTCCTAATCCTCCAGTGCTCGGTGTGATAAAAAGATCATAAAAACAACTGACCCAGGCTTCTATTTGTCTAACGAAATAATCCTAGAAGTGTCCGTGATCATGACGAGGCTTCATTTTATGTGTGACCTTTATAACTTTTCCTATTTACGGAAAAGTACTTCATTTTCGGAAACTTCAAACGAGCACGAAAACAGATGATAAAATGTCCTTTCCCAGCTTTCGTATCTTGTTTCCTAGGGCAACGGAGCGGAGCACCTGAGAAAACGCTGGGATTGGCAGAGGGACCGGTGTGATTTCAGTTTCGTTTCTTCCTCTTTCAAGTTTTAGCTTCCAAGAGGAGGAGCTGAGCTCAGGCTCTGCACTTACTTCCCCAGGCGAGAGGAAGTGGTGCCAAAATTGCAGGCACCGCCGCCGCCGCCGCCGCTCAGGAGCAAGCGAGGGAAAGCGAAGCAGCTCCCGCGAAACGGATCGCCATGCCCAAAATTACCTTCAGAGAAGCGAGGGAAATCGGAGCGCAGTTTTTACAGTTCCTGGAGGATTCTGGCAACCAGAAATTGAACAGCAAGGTAGTCTTGAAGGCTCTGTACAATGAGGAGTTCCGATATCGGTAGGTGGTTAAACGCTTGAAAAACGGGTCCGCAGAGCACTGTGATGTGGCCACTAGCTTTTTCGTAGGAGTGGGTCCCGTTTTCCTCTGGAAGGGGAGTTGAAACTGATTTCGCCTTTACAGTAACCTAAACAGCTCGAAGGCGTGAACTTCGCGGGGCGCCGGCTCCCTTTTTCGGCGCCGCTTAATTCCGGCGCCGCATCAGGTGGGCGCTTGGCGCCGTCTCGAAATGAGGCGAGGAGGGGCGGAAGTCCACGATTGAGGAACTCGCAGCTTTCCATGCTAAAACATTTT
The DNA here is from genome assembly GCA_003457575.1 of Thermophis baileyi. Classification (NCBI taxonomy): domain Eukaryota; kingdom Metazoa; phylum Chordata; class Lepidosauria; order Squamata; family Dipsadidae; genus Thermophis; species Thermophis baileyi. The sequence goes on from QLTV01001313.1 coordinate 2,546,412, forward strand.
TGGTAGGCAGGAAACCTTGAGCGAAGTAACGAAGATTTCGGGAGGAAAGAATACGGAAGGAGAGTTAAAGAAAGCGTTGGCTTTGCAGAAGATCTGAATGAAGCCTCATTTATCCTTAACTAACTTCCGTTAAAGTAGATGGGTTTGATGTTACAAAAAGACAAGTATAAGATTCTATGCACAGTAGATTATTAAATGTGGACAATTCTCTTAGATAGAACTTATTCCCAAGGAATTAGACCTAGTTTGAGATGTGTCTCTTCTGGGTCTGTATGTTCTGTGGTTGAGTGGAGACCATCTGCCTATTTTCATCTTTGTAACATTTTAGCGAATAAACCACGTGTAATTTTCCTATCTTAAGTAACTTTTATGAGCAGGCTCTGTGGAGGCTTTCGTGCTCTTTCAAGTTGTTTGTTTGACGGGGGCTCTAATTAAAAGACTGCTTTCAATCTTATTTATTTTCCCATTCCAATTTCAATTGTAAGAAAAGAAATCCATGCACCATCATCAAACCAGTTCAAACATAGCCCTCCACAAAGAGTGAAGCAGAGTAAAAACAATGGCAATCAAACAATCTGATTTGTAAAATTAGTTGACGTGACAAACTGCAAATAGTTTTCCAAGAGCAATTATTTTAACACCCTTGAAAAAGCTGTTTTCCTGCTGTTCTGGAAAGTAGAGAATTTTTTTTGAGAACCAGTAACAGGAAGAGATTCTGCCACTTAAACTGCTGTTCTCAGGCCAGTCCCCTCTCCGCTTATCTGCATAATTTGGATTTCTGCCTGGCTTTGCAACTTGCTGTGCATTTTTCTCCAAAGTTTTCAGTATTGGTAGAGAGGTGAAAATCCTTCAACTAGATTTATTAACCCAAATTGGCCTCAAATGTTCCTCTACTATACTGTTGTAGCATTCAGATTTAAGTCATAAAGACTTTTTTAAAAGAACAAGATAAAAATAAGATTCCTGGAATGTCAGAAGTCTCACTATCACATCCAACTTTTATTGAGGGGGATACAAGGTCCGAAATCCTGGTGATCTGATTGGTTGGCCAGTTTGGGGAAGCTAGCCCAGGTCCTTGTTTGTATAAGTGGGTGAGTTACATTGTTAGGCAAAATCAGCCTGTGAAGAGGACAGCAGAGCTGAAGATCCTTATTCAGGAAGTTGAAGATTGAAGTCATCAGCTGATGAAGCATTGAGGATTGGGGGTTTTTTAGGTTGCAATTTCCTTGTATCGTCCACCTGTGACTGGTGAGGCTTCTGTTCTTTGGTTTAGATAAGTTTGTAGAGGGCTTTGTCTGGGACATGGAGGGCCTGAGGAAATTAAGCAAAGATTTGAAACAGGGTTTGATCCTAGTCACATTCAAACAAATGGGAAATGGAGGAGGAAGGTGCAGTCTCCATTTTGTTGATTTACTCCACTAATGAACAAGTAGGAACTTGTTTGCTATAGTAGTTGAGGAACTGATCAAAAATCAGAAGACTGTAAGTTGTAGACTTCCTGTAGGCTGCTTGTGATTGCATTGCTGAGGTAAAATCCCCCATTCGGTGGTATGCCTTTAATGTTTTGTATCTTGGTCAGTCCTTCAGTTTCTCAATAACAAACTATTTCCAAAACTCACCAGAAAAACTACTGGTTCTAGTCCAAGCAGTCACAAGTCAAGACTCATTGAAGGCCCAGGCACAAAACACAGAGACATGCCCCAAATCTCCCCCAAGATTTATATTTGCTAACCTTTTTCTTGATAATTTTCACCTAAATGGTCTAGGGCAGCGGTTCTCAACCTGTGGGTCCCGACCCCTTTGGGGGTCGAACGACCATTTCACAGGGGTCGCCGCGCGCGTTAGCCCGCCATTTTGGTGCCACCGTCACTGCAGGAGTGAAAAGGTCCCGGTTCGGCCGTGCCTGCGGGTCGCCGGACAGCTGGTAGCCTGGACGCCGCCATTTGGGTTCTTCTACCCTCTGCGCATGCGCAGAATGCTTTGCGCATACGCAGAGGGTAAAAGAACCCAAATGGCGGCGTCTGGGCAAAGTCTCCTGCTTCCATGCTATCAGCTGTCCGGCGACCCACAGGCAAGCCCAAACCGGGCGCATTTCGCCCCTGGTGCCACGCCCCCTTTGTCACCTCATCCCGCGTGGGGAGGGGGCGGGGAGGGGGTCGTGGTGGCAGGGGGGGTTGCGGTGGCGGCGGGGGGGGGGCGCGGGGGCGGTGCGGGGGGGGGCTCACCCCGCCCCGCGGGGGGGGGGGGTGGCGGGGGGGGGGGGTCGCGGGGGGGGGGGGGGTCGCGGCATTAGAAAGGTTGAGAACCACTGGTCTAGGGCTAAGCTGTCAAAATATTTTTCATCTTTATTTGGACTTGGACTGGATTTTTTCCAGCTATGCAACACATGCACTCTGATCTACTACTGAACAAAATGGATTGTGTTTCAAGTTCCTTAACTGCAGACCATAATCAAGGAAGCAAGATTCATATGGCGTTTTATTAATGAAATTTAAAGTCGGGAATTAGTGGTCAGAGTTCAAAATCTTGAAAATTGATATTGGAATACAGTACTCTAGTCCTCTATAGCTGAATTTATTAACAAGGTATTCTTGAAGCTTTTGCATTTCATTTCTCCAGTAATGTATGGGCTAAGAATCTGTTTCTTTGATAGGCCAGCAAGGATGTCTCTCATTTCCCATTTGTTTATGTCTAGCGATAGATACTCTTAACCACAGAACAATCTCTTACACCCTAAAACAGCAGTTCAATCAGAGTTTCTCTTAAATTAATTCAGAGCCATTAACAAATATTTACTGGGTTCATTAATAGTAACATCATGGGTATTAAAAAAAAAAGATTTTAAAATCTTAAACATTTTGTTACAAACATTTGATGATCATGAACACAACTTTAAATTTATTGTGTTTGCAATGTCAAGACATGAGATAACAGATCTAGTAACTTGACTTCTCTGTAAATTGTACAAACAGAGGTTAGTAAATGGAAACATTGAAATAATGGAAAAAATACAGTACAGCCAATGAGTCATTTGCAGTATAAAGTCCACTGCAGGAGAATAGAAAGTGAAACATGTACGTCGGGGTGGGTTCTGGATTTTCTTACTGCTGGTTCTCTCAGGGACGCGCCGCGCACGGGTGCGCGCATGCTCAGTACAAAAAAAAGAGCGCAAGCGCAGAAGCAAAAAACAAGATAGCCGCCGCCGAGAGAACCGGCTCGGGGGCGTGGCAGGCCTGGGTCGCTGCCGGTTCCAGCAACCCAGGCCGCCACATTACTAACGGTTCTATAGTACTGGTCCGAACCGGTAAGAACCCACCTCTGATGTACGTACATAAGAAATGTGTGCACTTCTAAGATTGGAAAGCTAGGCTTATGATCCTGAAGTGGGGAGTGTATCAAGTTTTCTACACTGAACTTTATCAGTTTAAATATTTTTGACTACTATGGAAGTTTGACGTTTATATAGGAAATGAAATTTTAATGGGATACGTGATTTTTTTATTATATGTCAAATAAAATGTTAAAACTGAAATTTAAACTACAGTTAAATCTGAGATACAGCAAAAGGAAACTCGAATTGTAAAGCTATTACTTTGGGTTTTGTAATTTAGTAATCCAGGTTTCTGTCTCATGTTAAATGCATCTATAAAAATCATACCTGGGTGGTGGTTTTGTTTTTTTAAAAATTAAGATGGGAGATTCTTATTGGAGCCACATTTGGAAGAAGGAGGCTAACACTTTTCTTCCTAAGGGGAAAAATATGCTTGCCCTTCCTCTGTGCTGTAAATCCAGAAAACAGCTTTTCACTTGTGCCATGGCAGAAAGAATGGTTTGAAACTTAATTTTGCAAAATCCTGAGTGTTCCAAGAATAACAAAACCCCTCTGAAAAAAGGGAGCTAGAAATCCAAGAGAACTGATCTGCTCAAAAACTCTGTTGGTGCTTATGCAGAGGTATACACACTCCTTTGAAATATTTATCACAGCAATGTATTCTTGTTATTTACTAGCTACACTTCAAACCTTGGCCACCTGTTCCTAAACTGCTACCTCTGATCCTTGGATTTTATACTTATGAGTGTGTGAAGTATTTGATATTACAAAGACAATGACAGATTACAATATGTCAATGAAATAGACCTCACAATTAAATAGAAAATATTTGTTGGTAGAATTCAACCACAAACATTCTGGTTGAATTTACACAGTTTTCCTATTACAGTACTGATATGTATCAAGCAATATCAAGGTTGGCTAAGCCTCTAGTATCAATGGCTACATCCCTCTAAAACAGCGGTTCTCAACCTGTGGGTCGTGACCCCTTTGGGGATCGAACGACCCTTTCATAGGGGTCGCCTAAGACCAACAGAAAACACATATTGCCGATGGTCTTAGGAACCGAGACACCGCATTATCGTGCCAAAGGGTCGCGGCGTGATGGCATCATCGCGCCAAAGGGTTGCGGCATCAGGAAGGTTGAGAACCACTGCTCTAAAAGATTGCCATTGAATTGTGATGTTAAATGTAGTATAACATTAATAGCAATTACTATTATTTATTTATTAAAATTCTACGTTGCCCATCTTCCCTACTAGCTGACTCAGTGTTACTTAATTAAATTTAAGAGTTTCTCTGTTTTCATTTACTTTTAAATTTGTCTTTCCAAATTTTGAATTTACAAAAAATTGGGAAAAGCTTTGCATCCATGTTGCATCCATCCAAAGCAATGTTTATCAAACAATATTCTTCATATTGATCCGTATTCTTTATGCAAATCAGGATTATTTTTTTGTACCAGTTACCCTATTTTTCGGAGTATAAGATGCATCTTTTTACCCCCCAAAAGAGGGTGAAAACTTGGGTGCGTCTTATACACCAAATGTAGCCCCACCCAGCCACCCTACCCTTTGGCCTCTGCCTCCCAGCAATTTACCTCCTTGCAGCAAACAGAACAGAGTCTGTTAAGCCAAGCAACTGATTATCAGCTTCCCGAACATCAGCTGATTCAGGCTGCAGGCAGGCCGCTTGTGCTAAAACTGAAAGTAAAACTAACTGCAAGGAGGCAAATTGCTGGGAGGCAGAGGCAGAATTTTATTTTCTTGTGCTAATCACTGCTGAAACTGGCTGTTTGTTGTTTGCTGCAAGGAGGGAAGTCAATAACTATAAATGCCAATAGAATGTTCAAATTATTAGAGTTATTGTTTAAAGATAGCTTTAAAAATAAATGCTTGATCTGAAGAGGCCTAGTGCTATTGTATCTTCTTATAAATAGCAGATAATAATGTATCCTTCCAGAAAGCCACATCAGTTTTAACAGCATCTGTACAAGTATAGTCTGAAATGTAACAGTGTTCTGTTGTAGTATTAAGATAAGGCAGTTGAGTTAGACCCTGACTTAGTCATGTTTGGAGTAGATCTATTTAAATAATTGGGAGGAGTTAGTGTGACTACATTTAAGAAAACTTTCTGCCATTAATATACTGCCATACTCTACATTTCTCCAATTCTTTGCTATTTCTATGGGTCAGGCACACATGCACAGAAATACACAGCAAACTGTATATCATCTGTACTGTTTGCTGGGAGGCAAATTGCTGGGAGGCAGAGGCAGATTTTTTTTTCTTGTTTTCCTCCCCAAAAGCTAGGTGTGTCTTATACTCTGGAGCGTCTTATACTCCGAAAAATACGGTAGTACTTGCTACGTCACATAATATATTGAATAGTTCAAGTAACTGGCATATTTATGTGTAATTAATCCATGCAATAATTCAGTAGGTTTGTTATGAGTCTAAGATTAAACTTCATTTATGTATGAAGTGCATGTATATCCTTTAAATTTGTTTGTATGTAGCCAAGAAAATACACATGCACACATATAGATACACATGATAAATTAGAAAAGATCTATGTTGAGTTTTACCTTACTTCTTCCCATGCAGTGCTGTTCCTTTCCTGCAATTCTAAATGACAGTAGATTTAGCTTTCAGGATCCACTGAATCTTTGAGCCTCTTAAATTTATTTTATTCATAGGCAGTGTGCTAGCCCTGGAGGAAATACAGTAGCTTTATATTCTAAGTGGCCTTCATCTCTCATTTATTGTTCTGATACTTTGTTCTGTGATTGATTGGTATATATTTGGCAAGAGCAAACAAATAGAATTGCCTGTTTGTTCTGTTATGTATCTTAAGTGTCGTGGACTGTTTAGATTAAGAAATGATTTCTGATCTTCCTCTCAGCAGTAAAGGAGATTGAGAAGTACACAGAGCACCATAAGTGTGAAAATGGATTTTTTTTAATGTGTGTGTGTGTGTGTGTGTGTGTGTAATCAATATATTTATTTAGTTGAATAAAAGTTATATTCTATTGTCTGACAGAGATAATATAAAAAGACCCAACTTCTCCAATGTGCTCTATGTGCTGGTGATGTCAAACCGTGCTTTAATCCATGGGGATTATGTGCGATTTTTTCAGGTAAGAAGGTGCACTTGACTTTCTACTTCATTCTTTGATAGTTGATGTTGAACAATTTGGCTTAATGGATCCTTATGGACTCCAAGGAATTAAAATAAGGCTCTTTAGATGTAAGGTCATCATAGAAAGAAACAAAACTGGCTTGTTGATTTTGTAGTCTTTTTGTGACTTATTTATACCGGTGACTAATACAAATTTTAACTGGTCATTATAGGTAGTACTCAAGTTACAACCACGCCTTCAGCGACTGTTCAAACTTGCGACAGCACTGAATGAGGGGGACTTATGACCATCCTTGTAATTCTTGCTGTTGTAGCAACCCCATGGTTACATGATTGTGATCCAGATGCTCAGCTCAAGATTACAGTAACACAGGGAGCCATGGTCATGTGATCACAATTTGTGACATTCCCTAACAGCTTCCCATAAACAAAGTCATTGGGGAAACTGACAGGAAATCAGAAGTCACAGTCACTCACAGTCCTCATTTAGCAAATTGCATGATCCTCACTTAACAATGGCAATCATAACTATTGTCACTAAGCAACATGTTCATGTGACAGCATACTTTATGACCACATCACTTATAGTGTTACAATTCCAATCCCAAATGTCATCATAATTTGAGGAATACCTGTAGTATTCATCTCAGTACTACTGAAATAGGATTCTGAGGTGTTAAAAAAAAAGTGCTAGGATCAAGGGATAAGATTAACATGGTGGGGTTCATCTTGGACAAAATAGAAAGAATAATAGGACTTTACAGTTTCATGGCATAGAGCAGTGATGGTTAACCTTTTCGGCACTGAGTGCCGAAACTGGAGTGCGCGCACCGGAACCCGGAAGAGAGCAGCTGGCTGGTGCGCATGCGTGCGGTGGCCAGCTTCTCTTCCGGGTTCTTCGCACGCATGCGTGCCAGCCAGCTGCTCTCTTCTGGGTTCCGTCGTGCGCATGTGCACGGGACAGCTGGTCCGGCGTGCATGCACACCGGCTAGCTGCTGTCTTCTGGGTTCCGTTGCACCCATGCATGCCAGGCAGCTGGTTTTTGGCCGGCGCGCACATATGTGCCGGAACCCAGAAGAGAGCAGCTGGCCGGTGTGCATGCACACTGGACCAGCTGTCCAGTGCGCATGCGCACGACGGAACCCAGAATAGCAGCTGGCGATGGTGCGCGTGCCCACAGAGAGGGCTCTGTGTGCCACATCTGGCACGTAGGTTCGCCATCACGGGCATAGAGTCTGAACTAGCCCTGTTTCTGCAGTTTTTGAATTTATTTACGTATCTGTTTTTAAACAAGAGAGCATAGCAAAACTTTTAAAATTCTTGTCTAATTTAGAATCAGATTTTACTGAAAATATTTCCAGGTGGTGAAATTCACTTTGTAAATTTCCCCTTGAATTTGACAAGTGTTATTTGTTTCAGAATAAGTGGTGAATAAGAATAAGGGTGAACTGCTTTCTGTGTAAATTTTCCCAATACTTTACAATTTGTTGGACCCCTTTTTTCTACGGTATTTCTTTTTTGCTTCTCTATAGGGGAAGAAGAAACTAAAGCTTATTGATCAATATTGGAAACCAAAAGCTGATACTGGAGCTGAAGACCATTCTACCCCAGATGAAAACACATTCAATAATCCACTTCCCCCAGGAGCACGTGTTAAGCGCAGGTATGTAATGCAAAGTTGGATGGTGTAATTGTATGGGAGCAAAGCTTAAGGGGACTTAATTTTCCATGTATTCTCAGAATGTTTGGTCCTATGTTGTAAATGAAAAGTTTGAGCCTTGGCATTATTTTCAAAAATTGTGAATTCTAAGCTTCATTTAAGAAAAAAAAATGTTCCAACTCTTGTATATGCAAGGGGGAAAAAAACTCTATTAAGCCAAGAAAATAGCAGAATTTGATTTTGTCAGGATTTTTCTCTTTTCATTTTTAAAGGCCAAGATGCTGAATGCATCCTAAATCTTGCTGCTCATTAAATGTCCAGACTAGGTTTTTGAGCCTCACTGCACCTCTGCTTTGGGAGGAACATACATTCATAAAATATACTTCCATATATTTTAAAAACCTCTATTTTTAGTTGGAGAGGTTGATTGATCATCATTATCTTTGTGCATTATTATGTAAGGATTTTGCATCTCTGAAGAATCCTTTCTTGGAACCTATACCAGATAAGACATTTATGGAAATCTACCCCATCTTCATATAATCATGTCTCCCACTTTTTTTCCAATTTGTTTCTAAAAAATCACAACATTATGATAATAGATTTACTCAATTTTGTCTAAAAGAATGATGGAAATTGTTCACAATGAGTCACCAACTATCCTGGTCCACCCCATCTTATACTACTAGATGGTTTGTAGGGGAAATGCAGTATAGTACAGAAAAGCAGATTCAGTCTGTTTTGTGTTGCTGAAGACTTCTTTTGAAAAACAAAAGCAAACTCATGTGAATACTGGTGGCCATTAAAAAATCATAACTACAAGTGAGTAGCATGATCCACCTCACCAAGTCTCATCTCCACTTTGTAGATTACAAAGTGCAGCCATGAGAGTGGCATAAGATCAAAATAACAGATTTGGGAAGGCTTGTGAATCGTTTGTATTAAGGGCTGTGATAAGGCTTACTGGGGGTTTTCCCCCCTGCCCCTTAAAGTCTACATGAAAAAGCTCTTCTTACCTTATTGGCAAAAAATATTCTGATCTCAGCCTCTATGCTGACCTTCCCTATCACAATGCCCTCCAAATTTATTGGAATTTAACTCCTGTAATCCCTTGCCAGCTAGATTGTGGAAAAAGATTTGCAAAACATTGGAAGCATCAAGTTGGGAAAGATTTAGTCTTTCATTGACTTGGACCACTGTGTTTTGTGGATTAATGAACCATTTATGTTAAATTCAAGCAAAGCTTACTAGCATTACTAGAGAGAATCATTAATATCTGTAATTCAACACACCTGAAAGAGCACATCCACTAACCCAACCTTCTGATGTCTTATATTCATTCAAATGTAATTTGTCAAAAAAGGGTAGAATGCTAAAAGGATAAGGTACATAATACTTTATTTCAAATTTGAAATTCACCATTTATATATTGATATTTCAGCCTGAGTATATGTTATCTACCAGTATTAACTTTTATCTAGTTTTGATAAGACTCTTAAGTAGCTTAGCTCTTGTTAGGTAGAGAACCAGATTTGGCTTGGCACAAACAAAGATTCTTAGATAGATTCTTATGTTGAAATGGCAAAATAAGAGATAGGTCTCAGCAAGCCTCCAGACTCAAGGCCTTTTAAAATCATCATGAAAACCACAAGCTTGCAGCTGAGATGTGTCTTGCCACAGGATGTGTGAACAAGTATTTTTGTAATTTCTTTCCTTATCTATTATGAACTGTGTTTCCTGCTTATGTAACCAAGTGAAACTCAGAAACCTACTGTATATACTTGCTTGAATATGCATTCAGGGTTCTTCCATCCTTATGGGAGGACCCACTTTTATCCAGACCTGAATAAACAAGTCCATTTTCTTTTTCTAAGTCACATGTTTATATGTTGCCTTAAATTATAGCTTTCCCTATCTCCTATTCTCAATTTGTTATATAACAGCTCCGATCACCGTCATCTTGCCAATACTATGCCACCTTGAAGATGATGACAGTTAGGTTTTTACTTCTAAAAAAAATCCTGAAATTTAATTTTCTTAATATTCCTATTTTCTGTTCTATAGTTGCTATTTTAGTATTCATATCTTCTGAAAATGTAAAACCATTACTATGGAGCAATTAAACAGAATCCTGAATGTGTGCAGGTGGTATTAGAAATTGTGGGAAGTCTTGATTCCTCAGTTTCTATATTCCAGATCAAAATTTGTATCCAATAAGAACGACGTGAAAATTATTTCAGAGTATGATGAGCCAAATGGTAAAATCCGATTCAAAATTTCTCCGAAGCAGCGTGTGACTATTAAAATTGAGGTGAAGAACTATGGAACAAATGAAATGATGCTGGAAAGGTACAGACTGATGAAACGTTGTGAATTCACTTTTGTAGTTTCTGAAGAACCTTTGCCTGTGAAACTGCCACCAGGTAATATATGTATACATTTGTTGGAACATTGCTAGATCCCTTTAAAAAGTTGGTGTGGGTCACATATTGTAAAACCATTATAGAACAATTAAGCACTGCAAAAAACAACAACAACTGTCAGACGTCTCCTTCAGCAACATGAGCCTTTAAAAACTAACTCAAAATGCTTAGGAATACATTTGAAAGATGCTCAGATTTGTGCCTTGATAATCATCCAAGAGTAAGGCCTACCATTAATGCAGACCTAACCAATTTGTGTATTCTTTTCTCCAAATAATTTCCTATAAAAATTAACAAATCTGGTGCAAAACAAACAGCCCCCCCCCATAATAGAAGGCATCCATACCCAAGTCTTTAAGTAGACATTTCTACTGATCTTGAGACATGAAGAAAATGTTGAATGTGTGCACTTGAATGGGTCCTAAATTGAAGTAGTATAGTATCAGACATTCATCTTAAGAAGACTGAGAATGGATTTATAATTAATGTTTTTTCCAGAGGAAAGTCCCAGTTAATGATAATCTAAATTGTTTCCAAGTATTGGCTATAGATGGTATGTAAACATGGAATCATTTTCTGTAACCAACTTGCATACACTTGAAACTGTGGCTCACTTTCAACAGTATATCAGATTTGGGGACCATTGATTAAAAATGAAATTATACAAAAATACTTGATCCTTCTGGAAGGAAATCTCTTTTACCCGAGAAGTAGAATAGTAAATAAATTCTCATATCTTAACTTAATCTGAACCACACTACCCAGCAATGTGTCTACTATTGTGTATGACACTTGCATTAACTGTTCTATAATTCATGAACCATTAGAAAGAAATCCACGAGGACTAGAGGACTAATGTAGAAGTTCCTGTAAGAAATTGTGAGACTGTTCATTTCTTGTCTGCACAATTACTACAGTAACCAGGAGTATTTATGACTATTAATTATGTCAATAAGCATCAGTCAAAACTCCATGAAGTATATCTGTTGAAAGTAATGGGAGATGGAATTAGATACCTGCTAATAGCTGTGTGGCATAACTGAATAATGTCATTATAGACTTCTAAATAACAGCACATGAGATTTATCAAAGTTTCTACAGGTCAAGGTGCATAAGAATTAAGCAGTTATTTTCCAATTTGTTAGGTTTGTGAAGTACAGTTGGAAACTGGGATGTGCTTAATGTCTTATTTCCACCTAAACTAAAAACTTTTTTATTCTGGGATATAATGTAAGTATGGGAAGATACAATACTAGAAAGAAGCATCTTTATCTTTAAACTAGTTAACTAAATAAATATAAAAGGATTTGTTGCAAACTTTAGAGAATATGCACTGTATATTCTGGAAATTCCATATTCTTAATTTCAAATCTAGTGTTAGAAAATTAATGCAGAAGAGAGCCTTCTTCCTTGCTGTTTTGTAAATGTAAAGAGGTTTCTTGTCTTTAGGGTCAGTCCATGAAATCCCAATCACGTGTGAGGTACCGGACTATGGCTTCTTCCATGTTACCATGCAGTTTGATTTCACCAGTGAACAGACTGGGGAATTCCACATTGGACGTTTTGTGCAGGCTGTTGCCAATACCGAGTTAGCACAACAACTTGGTCCCTCAGAACCTTATCAGCCTTATCAAGCCAAACTGCACAAACCACAGTTCAGAACTATAGAAGATGGCTTTCCACCAGACAAGTACGTGAGGATTATCTGCTAATTTTCTCCCTTTACTCTTCCTCTGTTTTTCCTGGACATATTGTCTCGGTATCATATTTTTCCTTCAGAATTTTTTCTGAATTCTGTCCTTAGCCACTACCCCCCCCCCCCCCCCATTGCCATATAACTATGTTTTGCTCATCTATTTTGCAATCCTTTATTTTGGGATTTTCTTTTCTTTTTTTTTCTTCTGTGTGTCATTTTCAATTGATGCAGTTGGCTACATGGACTAGCAATAGCACTTAGACTCATATACTGACTCATAGTGCTTTACAGCTCTCTCTGAGCAGTTTACAGTGTCAGCATATTGCCCCCAACAATCTAGTTCCTCATTTTACCGACCTCGGAAGAATAGAATGCTGACTCAGCATGAGCCCCTTCAGGATTGAACTCCTGGCAGTGGGCAGAGTTAACCTACAATACTGCATCTATCCACTGCGCCACCACGGCTTTATTAGCCATACCAGGACTAGCCATACCATTTTAGTTTTCTACATCATTTAGCACTTTATAGGTGCTAAATAAACCTTGAGAAAAAGACTGGACCCCAAAGACCCCTCATAAAGACTGGAGCTAGATGGGATGCAGCCAAAACTATTAATTACTGTTTGTTATATTTATGGAACCTTGAGAGTTTTAATCTTTTTTCATTTTCATTCTCCGAAGCCTTACTTGAAATTGGTTATTGATATTCTAGCTTTACAGGAACTGGCTAAGGATATCTAGTGTGTATCAACATAAGAGCAGGAAAATATTCTGCAATGTATGAAAAAAATACCAAATGATTTCCCCCCAAAAAAGTTATGTGTTGATTGCTTTTTTAGTCCTATCTTGCAGCCAAGATTAATGTAAACTATTTAATTATACTAATTTATATAATCAAATCAAAATTATTTAAATTAAAATAGCAAGGTTACAATTATAATTTCTTTACACTTAGAGAGACCAAACTTTTCCCATATTTGTATTATGGTAATTCTTATATGTAAATCATTGTATGTGCAAATTAATATTAGCTATTGATGGAACTAATATCTGAAGTAGTGATTTGACTATTTCACTACTATTTTTCCTTCTAATGGTATATTCTGGTAATCTGGGTTGGCCTTTATTGAATTTTTAGGTAAGGATGAACACTGTTTGAAGAGAAAACCACTTTTAACTTTTAAATGTTTTATCTCCAATGCCCAAAGACATGGGAGAATGGCAAACATCAGCAGAGGGCACAAAGATTTTCCCCTTATTTGGGGGAGGTGGTTTAAAGATGAAAAAAGGATAAAATATCTGTGTTTTTTCATATTTTGTCATCAAAATTTAGTGACACAGTTTAGGACATGGTGTAAAAATTGAAAATTGTTTTCCTTGTTATGAACATCTCTGATTAACATGCAATTTTGTGCTTGTCTTGTGTTTTCAGAACTTTGTGCGTCGAATTGCAGCAGAAACCTTTAGATCAGTACAAATACCCAAGTGATCTGAAGGATTTGATTGTATGCTTGAACGAACGTAATACTCCTAATGATGGCACCAGTGACAAGATTGCCCATCTAGAGTAAGTTTCTACTAAGCAAGAAATTGTCATTCTCTTCACTTTCCATTCACTTCTTTGTCCTAAGGAAGAGAGATATACCCATCATGTTACTACAGCATATTGATGCAATAATTAAAGTATGTAATTACAACTAGCCAATCCTATACAAAAATCTTGCTTGACCATGAACTCATGGTGAGTTTAGCCCAGTTGATATCATTCTGACCTTGTTTTTCACAGGATTGTTCATGTTTTGATAATACAATAAGGGAAAATGTTTATATTTGTTGACTTGAGCTCCCAGAGGAAATTGTGGGTATATAAAAAAGTATTTTTGTCTTCCTGATTAATGACCCCCAAGATTCATTGTGATATATCATTCTTTTCCCCCTCCCCTCCGCCTATTTTGGCTACAGATAATAGGATTTGTAAGGAAAGGCTAGTGTCAGAATTAATGTGTGACTTCATAAATATTTGTTCTTAAATATCATTTTTTCTTACATTTCCTGGTTTAGACCAGCCTAGGGATAGCTAATATGGCACTCGTGAGTAACAATGTGGTTTGATGATGAAACGAAAACAATTAGGAAAAATCTTCATAGACTTTTAAAAGGAAAAAGTTATAGCTAGGCCTGAATATTGGGCTGAAACAGACAAAGTAAAATTTACCAGAGAGAAATTTAAATTCCTGCTTCTGGTGATAAAAAAAATTAAGAGTGGGAGCAGTCTGGCTTTATAATAGTAAGTGTGAAAGGACTATGGGTACTGTAGTATATCACAAGTTAAATGTAACCCATCAGTGTGATGCAGCTGATAAAAAGGTAAATGCTGGAGATCTTCAAACAGAGACTAGATAACTACCAGGCTTGAAATGCTTTAGCAGAAAGCAGGGGTCTGGACTACATTACCTCTGAAGTGCCTTCCATCTCTTATGGAAATGAAAAAGTCAGCATGCTGCAAATAAAGATATTTTTAGAAAGTAAAAATGAGAAGGGCTGTAAATGATGCTGTGCTTGGCAACGGGTCCTTCAGTTTTTTAAAAAAATGAAAATAAGCTGGGATGAGAGGGGGAAGGTAGAGTGGGGAGAAACAAACCGATCCATTCACCTTTGGGTACATTAATCACAGCAGCTATTTTGTGGAGAAGGATGCCTCCCTTCTCTTCATGGGAAAGAATAAAAATACAGCAACGTGTAGAATTTTTGAAACAAATCAAACAATTTTATCACCGTTTCTAATTTCACTTGGAAGTGTTTTCAACTCACAATGCTCCTGTTTTGAACTGTGTTTCAAATTCAAAGCACTTCCAGGAAGGTCAGAAGAGCGAGCGGCTGTTCTGAATTCCGATTGGGTTCACGGTTCAATCTCAGGATGTTTTGCAGAGTTTGAACAGCCATGTGGTGAAGCACCTATAGCTTGCTTTGAAATTCCAAACGTGGGCCAGGAAGATTGCTTATAAAAAGAAAAACCCTGTGTATTTGTATCTTGCCTTGTAAAAACCAAGTCCTTACAATGGATATTCATCACTTCATTTTGATTTTATTGTTGTTAATATTTGTATACACCCAGGGGTGAAATGCTCCTGGTTCGCTCGTGCCTATCGGTCACCGTAGAGCCGGTCGCCAAGGTAGCGAGAGGCTCCGCCCACCCACCCAGACACTGCCATTTGGGTTCTTTTACCCTCTGCGCATGCGCAAAGCGTTCTGTGCATGCGCAGAGGGTAAAAGAACCCAAACGCCGGCGTCCAGGTGGGTGGGCGGAGCCTCGCACTACCTTGGCGACCGGCTCTATGGCGACCGACAGGCACAAGCGAACCGGGAGCATTTCACCCCTGTATACACCTCTGGGTGTTTTAGATATTTCAAATGTTGAGATGTTTAGAGGGATCAGCATTGCTCAACAAGAGATTTTAAAGAACTTAGAAAACTTAGTAGCTGAGCAGCTTCAGAGATAGTTGTGTATGTTCAGACTTGACCCTTTTTGGACTGGCAGTCCTTTTATCGTCTCTTGGAATACCAAGAGACCCTGTTGGGGTAGTGAGGGTCCACTTTTGTTACTGCCCAGTTTGTGTCATCTTTTATTCTTTTTCATTTTGTACTGTTTTATTGTTTATGATGTTTTACTTGCCAACCGCCCAGAAACATTGGGAGTCATGTGGTGCACAGATTTAATAAATAAATAAATCTAAAACAAGATAATATATTGTACCTCGGCCAATATTAACTAATCACATTAAGCTGGGCTAGCTACCAACTCTTTTTGAACAGCAGCATTGGTTTGTCGTGGCCTAGTATCAGTTTTTTTTACCTTTCTTCAAAAATTAGGAAGTTCAGATAGCTCTCTGTCTGCATGGAAAGGAAGAATACATGTGCAAAAAGGAGCAGCAATATAATCAGGGTCATCCAAATAAAGTAGGGGATATTTTAAAGCAGGAATATGTGGTGGTTTTGTCTGTCCCTTCCTACCAAATATTATAATAAACTCTCCCATCTCTGATGGAAAGAGGTGATTCCTGTTGGGGTGAGCAGATTAAATTTGATTGAATACTATACCATATACTTCCAAACAGGAGCAGTCTGGAAGCCCCCTTGCAATTTGACAATTATTCTGAGAAGTTTTGTCTGCTTCTTCACTTGGAAGAGATCCAAATGGAGGTGGACATCCATCGATATGATATGCAGAATGTTAGCATGTTTACAGACAAATACAATAAGAAACTCCTTATTCTGAAGGTGAGTGACTTATAGTCTAGAGCCTGAAAGAAATCCTTATTCTGTGAATGCAGTAGTTAGCGCATAGATGCTAAACCTCAGCCCTTTTCCTTGCCATTCTTAGTTGCCTCTGATTTGAAGTAAGACATCATATGGTAGGAATGGGAGAGTGGTGCAGGGGCAATGGATTATATTTATAAAACCATGGGTGAGTTTAAGAAAAAAGGAAGAAAAAGATAGGAAGATCAAAAACAATAAAAAATAGGGGGAAAATACAGGATCAATCTCCCACAAAATAAAAATCAAAGTTGCTTGTTTGGAATAGCCTCTCACAATTACTATTCCAGAGGTTAATTTCCATGAAATAGCAGAACTGCATATAAAATATATCAAAATTTATTTTACTAAACAAAATGCAGGTAATGTCTCCTAGATATGTGTTTATATATATATTCATTCTCATTCTCTCTCTCCCTCTCCCTCTCCCTCCCTCTCTCTCTCTCTCTCCCTCCCTCCCCCCTCTCTTTCTCTCTCCTCCCTCCCTCCCTCTGCCTGCATGTACACTCGTGCATACATTTCCTAATTATTTGTATGTATCCTGAAACTTGCCAGAACAACATGCCCACCATCCCCTTTGCCTTCTCCACATGCCACAGCTAGTACTTTTCAAACAATTTAGATTCACCTTTTCATCCCCGCAAAGTTCTATACAAACAAGTTAAAGCATTTGATATGAATAAAAATATTCTTCAATTGGAACTCAAAAGCAAACTTCATGGAAACGTGAGAGCTAGAGTGATCAGGGTCAAAAACAAAGGACCCGAGACCAAACTGCTCTATTACAATAACAGTGCACCCATTCATCAGCTTCTTAATCTAAGAAACGAGTGATGCGCCATTAGAGCATAGGGGCAAAAGAAATTTAAGCCTAGGGCTTGAGTCTTGTTGTTTTTAGTTCAATAGTTGTTTTTCTTCAGTATTGAGGGCTTTTTTTAGTATGTGTGCTTAAAGTATCTTATTCAAGCTAGATCTTTGAAATTGGCTACAAGCATTATGAGTGAATTAGTCGATGAAGCATGACAGTTGGATACTAAATTGTACAGATAGCTTTAGCTGTACAATTGTACATGTAACTAATGTCATTGTAGCAAATCAGATTGCACATACGGTATTATTTGTACTCACCAGCTGTTGAAAATTAACTTTAGGTCATGTAGATGAGAATAAGGAGAAGGAAAAGTAAAATAGATGCTGAAAGAGAAAGAGAGAGGGAAGAGAATGCTGAAACTCTAGGAGAAAAAACAATGACAGCAAAAAAAATTAAAAAATAGTCAACAAAGGGGAAACACTATCCATATTTAAACTGTCATGTTATAACTTCTAAATTCCAAATTGTGCATGAATTGTGACGAAAGAGGTTAGGAAGATTCCCTGCCCCGGCCCACCCAAGATGTCACAGTTGCACATTTGCTATGCAAATAGCAAATATTATATGATTTAAATTCATTTGCTCCAGCAGAAGCAATGATCTGTCTGTTACAAGACATTCAATTCACTATTCCAGAGGTTTGTTATTCGGGGGCATGAGAATTAAAAAGTTTGTGCTTCAGATTGGCCTGATTCTTTGTTCCAGGCACCTGGTGTGGCAGAGAACCGGCCTTCCGTGTTGAAAGGTGACCATCTGTTTGTGAGCTTGGATGATGGGCAACCAAAATACAAAGTTCCCTTCTATAAAGGTTACGTCCATGCTGTGGAGTTGGATCAAGTCAAGCTGGGGTTTTCTGAAAAGTGAGTACGTCAGCTTCAGCCTATGATTAGATTTTTTTTTTTTAATGAGAACAAGATTGAGATAATTGGCTCCTAATCCAGCATGGATAGTTATGCAAGGTTTAGGTAGGAATAGTATTTAATAGGTATAATTTAATAGAGTATGATTTAAATTGTGCATATTAAATTAAAAATATTCAGAAATTGACAATGTTAGATTTTGGGGATCTTCATTGCCTTAAATTTAATGTCTGCTGTACAGTTTAGTTGCTCGACAATTTAATACCGATATTATTGATAATCAAGTGTATGGGAATGTTCAGCCTTCTTCAACTTGGTATTCTCTGTGTTGAAACTTGAATTTCAGGATTCCCACCAGAATTCTTTCTGGTAGCAAACTCGGGGAAGGCTATAACAAGAGATTACCAAATCTTGCATACAGTACTTATGTGTAGAATAGAGAGCTCAGCAGTTTGAGGAGCGCAGCTGTGAAGCAAATTACCTTAGGTCAAGATTATTTTGAAAGATGGGCGAGGCCAAGGAAAAACGAACAAGTGTGATCATGTAGAAGAAAATCATGAGGTTCCAGATTTGGGAAAGGTGACCATGAGGTTGGAATAAGCAGACCAGGGGAAAAAACCAACAAGCTGGGAGTTGAAATGATGGTGCAGATTGAGTGTTGCATGTTTAGCCTTAGGCTAGCAATGTCATGTTCTTCAATCATCCATCAGCCTCCTTTTCTTTTCCTAGATTACTAAATAGATTTGTCGATAACATGAAGTTTGATGTGGAATTTACTTTCAATCGTCTGCCCTTACGCCTTCAGCATCGGGCTGTTACGCTTGCCCAGAAGAGGCAACTGTCCCATCTGCTCTTCCCATGCTTCTCTTACAAGAAATCCCTCCTGTCTACTAATCAGGAACTCTGGTGAGTAGGGACAAGAAAGGAGGGAGAGAATGCCAATAGGCAAGTGGAACACGAGAACACTGCTGAATGAACTGGTCAAATAGTCCAGCTTTCTCTTGCCACAACTAGCCAAATTTCTGTGGTAAGCTGAGAAAAAGCTTTCACTTATGTTCCATAGCAGATGGGTCACGAATTACAAATAGTTGTCACACCGCTGATCATCTCTTTGATAGCCTTGTGAAATTCCTTTTAGAACTTGTGGTATATCATGAAACTTATAGAAGCAATGTTTTTAGCTGAATAATGTAACAAGCATAAATATTTACTGTATTTTTTGGGGTATAGAAGTGGGTGGAAATGTCTGTGCGTCTTATATAGCGAATGTTGCCGAAGCCCCGCCCACCCGCCAGCCCTCACCCTTTGGCCTCTGCCTTCCAGTAATTTGCCTCCTTGCAGCAAACAGCCTGGTCAGCTTCAGCACAGCCTGATTTAGCACGAGCAGCTGATTGGCGGTTGGATCTGCCTCCCGGAATACCACCCATTAGCTGTTCCAGGCTGCGGGGATTGCTGCCACCACCCAATGCCGCTGCCACCTATTGCCGCCTCCACGTGCCCCATTTTCTGCCTCCGTGCACCCCATTTTCAGCCCGTTCCAGGCGGCGGGGATCACTGCCACTGCTGCCTATCCCCACCTCCTGGAACGGGCCAGAATTGGGATGCACGGATGCAAAAAATGAGTCACAAGGAGGCCGAAAATGGGGCGCGGAGAGGCAGCGATAGGTGGCAGTGGCAATGGGTGGCGATGGGCAGTGGCAATCACCGCAGCCTGGAACAGCTGATAGGCGGTATTCTGGGAGGCAGATCCAACCGTCAATCAGCTGCTCATGCTAAATCAGGCTGTGCTGAAGCTTACCAGGCTGTTTGCTGTTAGGCGGCAAATTGCTGGGAGGCAGAGGCAGATTTTTTTTCCTTTTTTTCCTCCCCAAAAGCTAGATGCATCTTATAGTCCGGAGCGTCTTACAGTCCGAAAAATACGGTACTTTTATCCATTCTAAATATCAGCTTCACTGGATAACTCTGGATTCTAATATTTTGAATGAGAGAGAATTCCTTTCCTACCTTACTCATAATTTTATGATCTTATATATTTCTCTTCCCTCCTGGCCCTAGTAACTTCTGTCTTTTTCCAAATTAAAAATCACAGCGATTTTAGGGAAATTGCTTCACCTTAACAAAGCCAGGGCAAGGGATAGGTGTCTTTTTCTGTTCCATAACATTTTTTGAAGTGTGGTTACTGGACTGCTATATTGTACATGGAGTTTCAGTGGTGATCAGTTCATAAATTTCTGCAAATGCATTGTGATGTTGGTGGTTCTCTGTTTCTTTGTCAATATGGAATCTACTTTTACAAAGCAGTAACATATTGGTCAGTATTTTCTGTGCCTTTACATCCTAAGATACTCTTAGGTTACTCTTATCTACTCCTAAGATACAACCTAAGATACTCTTAGGTTGTAAAGTTGATACACTTTGTCACTTACTACTAGCTCAGATCCCATTGGCTTTAATATAAAAGCAGGATTTTTTGCCCCATTATGCACCATTTCTCATGTAATAAGTGAAACGTCATTTGCCCACTGGAAAGATACTTAGGGACCTAAGATACTCTGTCATAATTGTAAAAAATAGATACTGACTTGCAATACAATGCAGATAGTACTTACTTAACAGCCTTTTATTCAACAGCTGTTACGACAGCACTGAATGAATGGTACTTATGCTTGTTCCTTGAAGCTATGGATGTTGCAGTGTCCCTGTGGCCATGTGATGAAAATTCAGGCATTTGGGCAGCCGGCCTGCATTTATGATTGCAGGAGAACTTA
The DNA here is from genome assembly GCA_003457575.1 of Thermophis baileyi. Classification (NCBI taxonomy): domain Eukaryota; kingdom Metazoa; phylum Chordata; class Lepidosauria; order Squamata; family Dipsadidae; genus Thermophis; species Thermophis baileyi. The sequence goes on from QLTV01001313.1 coordinate 2,567,477, forward strand.
AATTACTCCCCCCAGCTCCCCCCTCCCATTTTTGCCATTTTGGCTGCGCTGCACTCCACCATCTCTGCTGCACCCATCTGACATTCGCCAACTTCCTCCATCTGCTGACAAGGCATAGGCAGCTGCCACATGAGGCCTTCTCCCTAAGTTCACACCTAGCCTTCTCAAAGTTGCACGAGGGCCTTCTGAAGCCTCACAAGAAGGCTGGGCATGGCCTCAGGGTGAAAGCCTTGGGTAGCCAACCGCTACCTCCAGAAGGGTCAGGCTGGGCATGCCTTGTCAGCAGTGGGAGGAGGAGGATAGTGGGCATGTGGAGGTGGTAGAGCTCAAGACAGCTTGTTCACACTTCTCCCCTGGCAGCAGCCATTTCTGGCTTGGCTGGCTAAGATTTCACAGCAGCAACCATTTACCTGCTGCCCAACCTGCCTCCTTGCAAGCTACCTGGGCCTGATAACTTGCTGCTGGATTTCCCAGTGATTTTGCTTGTTCGAAGCTGGAAGTTTTGAGGCGGTCCTTGCATAACGACCCTTGATTCTCGCTTAACCGCAGCGATGGATCAGCCATCACTAAGCAATGCAAGTCGCATGACATTGCACTTTGCAACTGCATTGCTTAGTGATGGAAATTACATCCCAATTACCATAGTTGATAGAGATCTACCTGTAAATAAGATTAATCAGGTGTCATTTTGCTCTTTGGCCTGGGCTTTGTTACATTTTCTTTTCTATGCCTGTACCCTCCAGCCTATATAATCCTAATCTGAACAACAATGCGGAGCAGAAGGAAGCTGTCCGTCAAGTGGTGGCAGGGACTTCCAGACCAGCTCCATATCTTATATTTGGGCCTCCCGGTACTGGCAAGACGGTCACTATGGTGGAGGCCATTAAGCAGGTGAATACACTTTTGTCACAGATCTAATTATAATGAAAGTGTGAAATGGACTGGGAAGGAGCCAAGAAATCTTGCTTACAACCTTGATGAATATGTTCCTAAACCAAGAATCTTGTGGAGACCCAGTTCTATTTTGCACCATCCTTAAGTAGCTTCCTGCAAGGCTTGAAGTATAAATAAAAAGTATTCTTTTTTTCCCCCCAATTAAAAACCTCTTATTTTGTGCTCTCGTTTTTCTCAGGTTCTGCGATGCATTGAGGGTGCCCATGTGCTTGCTTGTGCTCCTTCCAACAGTGCCTCAGACCTGCTCTGCCAACACCTCATGAAACATGTGAATAATAGGAACATCTACAGGATGAATGCTAGCAGTAGGGATTACCGTACAATCCCCGAGGATATCAAGGTGTATTCTAGTTTTCTCTCTCCAAGCTAGGCATTCTGTTCTGACTAAGATCTTCCAGGCTAACAGCTGGTAGCATTCTCATATGTCTACCATCTAAACAATTTTGAGAAATTTAAAAAGAATAGATCTCCATTCTTGGGTGTTATTTAATGCCTGCTTTTGTTTCTAGCCTGTGTGTAACTGGGATAAGGCACAGAATTGCTCTATATTTCCAAGAAAGGAAAAACTGCAAAGCTACCAGGTCATTATCACCACACTGGTGACAGCAGGAAGGTAGGCCATATGTAAAATAACTACTGAAGATGGGTGGGAAACAGATTATGAAATTATTATGGAGAGGCATAGTGATTTGGAAGAAGTTAGTCATTTATAAAAATTCAAATTTGAAATTTTACTCTCTATTATTAGAAAATGAAATTGATTTATTTTCAAAAATTTCATTCACTTTCAGGAGGTAAAAAATATAATTACCGGTAGCTAAGAAGAGAGAAAATTAACTTTTTATAGCCACCTGTTCTCAGCACATATTTTTAAAGAAATGATCAACTGATCTCTGAAATAAACACAAGAATTAAGTGATTAGCATGGGTTAATATTCACAGATTCCATCACCTCCCAACAAGTATACTAGGGATTATAGTTCACCAACTCTGGAGAAAAACTGTTTTTAAGGCACTATTTCATATAGTTAAAAATATCTGCTGAAATACCAAACATTTTCTTGGTTGCTATGTGACAGGTAACAGATACAAAGACAGACATTCAAGAGCATTTTGTTAGTATCCCCAATTCCAGGAAAGGGCATGAACAGAGTTGATGGATCTATTCTTGGTTTGCTTACTGGAAGGTTAGACAAAAAGTAAAACATTAGCCATTCTGATACCAATAATAAGTTTCAAGGGTATGACAGGCTTAAAACAGGCTAAATTAAAATTTTTGCTTAACTGTACTACAGTAGGTTAAGATCTTGGGTAGTAATGTTAAGATGCTAAACTCGTCCTAAATAGACACAAGTTCAAGTTTATTCACATCAGGAATTTCACTAGGGGTGACTTTGAATCCTATCATTGTCTCTTAACTTAAAGTTTGTTTCTCAACTTCAACTACTTTAAGTCGTATAGATTTCAATTCCCAGAATTCCCCAGTCGGCATGCTGACCAGGGAGTTCTGGGAGTTGAAGTCCACACATCTTAAAAGTTGCTGGGGTTGAGAAATACAGCTCTAAAAGGTTCTGTTTGTGGAGAAAAATACTTGGAGGAGTATTGCAACCAAGAAAATCTCACAAACCTTCCTTGAAGAGATGCAGCATATAAATTTAATGAAATAAGTAATATTAGACTACCCTTCCTCAGTGTGGTTGCTGCAAGAGGAACAAGGATCACAGTTCTCCGAATTCTTGCCCACATGGGAGGTGAGAAAGAAATGAATATTTCCTTGAAGTCTCTTGGTAAAGGATGCCAAAATTAGTTTAAAGGATAAATAAGGAGTTTTAGAGATTTTATTTTCATGCAGAGAGTTTTCATATGACTTAGGGGAAAAGGCCATTTTCACACAAGAGAGGACCCTAGGGTAATAGTGCTTTTCTTGGAAAGCTGAATATTTCTGCATGTGTTCAAAGATTTTGTGTATCTCTTCTAATTAGATTGGCTTCAGCTGATTTCCCTCAGGGACATTTTTCTCATGTCTTTATTGATGAGAGTGGCCATGCTGTGGAACCAGAGAGCCTGATCGCCATTTCAGGTGAGGAATGACTTTTCTGTAGCTTTTGATCCCTTTCTCTTCTGCACAAGACCAGCATGTTCATTTTCAGTAGAACAGAATGGAAATGATACATCATCCACCAGGCGATGAGAATATTGCCATATATCTTTGCTCTGGTTCTTGTCAACTAACTTACACTTCCCCAATCTGGCATTTGCCAGAAGTATTGGTAGTGTGGTTCCAGAATTCCCAGTAATCTGTGTTTTGGGGAGAACAGTTCTGGGGAAGGTTGAGGAAGTCCATTTCTAGATATTTTAATGTTCTGCTGTTGAAGATACAGAATGTTTTGAATGGCAGTTGTGTGTTTATATAAAGCCTTCCAGCAGCATTTAGCATATTGTGTCAGCTTCTTACTAACAACTAACAAACTAGCAGTTGTGGAGCTGATCAGTTCTAGGTTTTAATACTTATTAGCTGTGATCTGGAAATAGGCAAATCTTTGCCTATTGTTAAACAATCCACAAAGGGAAACTTTGTGAAATGGGCTGCTAGGACAGGCCTTTCCCAATTGTGCTGGCAGAGGATGCCTGTTACAGATCCCATCAGTCAAAGAACTCTATTGGTGGGATTTAGGAGAAGAACCTCTGCTATAGCGCCATCCCTTTGGAACATCCTGCCCCCTGGAGTAAGGTCTGCTGTAAGAACCTGAAGACCTAGCTCTGTCAGTTGGCCTGGAGAGCCAGTGGAGTACCAGAGTGGAGGTAGCTATTAGACTAATAACAGGCCCCACTCTCCCCCTGCCCATGCATCAAGTTCCAGCTCAGTCCATTTTTTAATTCATATTGTTGTACTTCCATTATTATTTTTATAGTTTCTTTGTTTTCCTATTGTTATATTTACATTTTTATAATTTTGCATTCTGCCATTGTAAGCTGCCTAGAGTAGCCCCACATGGGCAGCAAATAATTAAAAAAACCAGCGAGTCGCGAGTGTGAAAAGAAACAAAGAAAGAAAGAACCCCCCATGAGAAGCAAAAAAATAAAAAAAAAAAAAAAACCCAGGAGTTCTTACTGCAGATATTTCTGCTGTATGTTGAAAGGCTATTTGTTTGCTTAGTTTTTTTATTTCCTCTTTTTATAAGTGCTAATATTTAATACTTGTTTTCTCATTTTTAATGTTGCTTTATCTTATTCCATGTGCTTTTTTTTTAATACGAATGGTTTTTATATTTAAGTAAGCAACCTAGCAAACTTTGGGGTGGAAATGAGAAGAAAATGCTAACAAAGCAAATAGATTTCCATCTCTCTTTCAGGTATTCTTGCCATGATGGACCCAAACACAAACATCAATGGAGGTCAGCTGGTTTTGGCAGGGGATCCCAAGCAACTGGGACCAATTTTGAGATCTCCTCTGGCGGTTCAACATGGCTTGGGCAAGTAAAAAGAAGTCATATTTTAATGTAATAGCAGTTTATATGGTGCAAAACAGCTATTTAAGGGTAAAGAAAAAAATGTAAAGAAATGTAAAGCCATTGAACTCTCACATTGCCATTGTATAACTATAGTGCTGGTAATGTCTGTTTCAAAAATAACTCCTGGGGAACTCTACTTCTTCCTGTGCCATATCTGTCATCGGATGTTGGCGATCATGTTGGTGATCCTATTTTTATCAACAGCCTCACGAAAAAGTGCTGCTGAGTTTTGTCCAAACCAGTCCCTTAGATTTGAAGCCATGATGTTGTTCTTCTGCCTGGGCCTCATTTGTCTTCAATCTTTCCCTGGAAGATTAAATGAAGTATGTCATATTTTTCCGGGTGTCACATCACATGTCCAAAATATTCTAACTTGCTTTTTTACGGTTTTGATAATTTCCCTTGGCTTTCCCAGGTGGCTTATCACCTCCTCATTTCTGATTTTGTCAACCCAGCTTATACGTAACAGGGAATTCTACTATCTTCCGTGAATCCCATTTCAGTTTGTCTTTAGACTTAATTAATGATGTCTCTGAAGTGGTTGTTTCCTTGCAAAGGATACGAGCAGTGGTGAAGTCTTCTTAAGAAATTATACCTATGTAGTTTAAGATATATCCACAAAATGCTCCAGGAATGTATGTTAGATGTTGGTTACTTTGGATGAAATAATAGGACTATTCTATATTGATTAGAGAGGTAGTCATCTTGTTGTTTCTAGAAGTAACTAGCTTACAGGATTTTCCCCTAGACTGGATTGTTGTACTGCTCTAAGAAAGGGAAGTTGTAGAGGGACAAACTTCCAATTTTTCAACACTTATGAGGCATTTTTACTTTCGTAGGACTTTCTTTGCTGGAGCGGCTGATGCACTACAATCCATTATACCAAAAGACAAATGGAAAATACAACCCACAATTTGTCACTATGCTGCTTCGCAATTACAGGTACATTCCATGCTGTAATTTCCTGTCAAAATCAAAAGTAGGTTTTCCGTGTGCCTTCGGCGTTTAGTCATGCCGGCCACATGACCACGGAATCATCATCAGACAGCGCTGGCTCTTCGGCTTAGAAACGGAGATGAGCACCGCCCCCTAGAGTCGGGAACGACTAGCACGTATGTGCGAGGGGAACCTTTACCTTTACACACACACACACACACACACACACACACACAATATAATATAATATAAAATATAATAATATAATAATAATATAATAATA
>QLTV01001313.1:2573179-2628365 GCA_003457575.1 Thermophis baileyi
TAATTAATATACTTAATATAATATAATAAATATAAAATAATATAATTAATATAAAATAAAATATTGGCAGTTTTTCAGTGTGAGATAGATAGATAGATAGATATCTCAGAGATACAAGTAGTCCTCGACTTACAACCACAATTGGGACCAGAATTTCTGTAGCTAAGCAAGGTGCTTGTTAAGTGAGTTGCCCCAGATTTTATGATATCTTTTGCCACAGTGAAGTGATTCACTGCAGTTGTTAAGTGAATTATATGGTCATTAAGTGAATCTTGCTTCTCCCATTGATTTTGCTTGTTGGTAGCTGGCTGGGATGATCCCATGACTCCGGGAATCTACAACCATTGTTCCAGTTGCCAAGTTCCCAAATTTTGATTATGTGATTGTGGGGATGCTGCAATGGTTCTAAGTGTGAGGACTGTCATAAGTAACTTTTTTCAGTGTCATAATATTGAATGATCGTTAAACAAATGGTTGTAAATCAAGGACTACCTGTAATAATATAAGTGCCTGGGTGACCAATATCATGTAGCTTTTATAAAATTCTCTGTTCACCCTAAATCACAGAACTTGATTTACCCTGTATGCCTAACTTAGTTACTGAATTACCTGGATTCAGTTCACATACTACTGTGATATCAAATCAGAAATTAACCAGACTGAGTTCAGCTATAAAAAGGTAAATAAGATCAGCACGTTGTAAAAATGGAACAGGTACAACTTCAATTGATTTATTTATGTGTGTCATCTAAACTCAGCTAGGCGGACATATACCGTATTTTTCGGAGTATAAGATGCACTTCCCCCCCCCAAAGGGTGGAAATGTTGGTGTGTCTTATACACCGAATACAGCCATTTTTGGCCTCCTGAAGCCCCGCCCCATGCAAAAACGGGTGCGCAGAGGGTTTGGGAGGTCTGCAGAGTGCTCCTGGGGGCTGGGGGAGGGCAAAAATGCCCCCGTTTTTGCAAAAAATGGGCAAAAAACAGCCAATTTTTTGCAAAAACGGGGTGGGCAGAGGGTTTGGGAGGTTGCAGAGTGCTCCTGGGGGCTGGGAGAGGGCAAAAACTTTTTTTTTTCTTATTTACCTCTTTGAAATCTTGGTGTGTCATACACTGGTGCGTCTTACAGTCCAAAAAATATGGTAAGTGCCTTGGAAAGAGTGCAGCTTTTTAGAACATAATCACAGAACATTTCTGAGGTTATTTCCTCACACTTAGAACAATTAATTAGTGGAACAACTTTCCTCCAGAAGTTGTGGATGCTCCAACCAGCATCTGGGCTGCTTTTCCAGTTTTGTAGATGGGGGTTATATCTGATAGACTTGACCAAGAGGTCTAGAAAGTCTGGAGTAGCACAAAAACAGGCAACTAGGGCCTTCAGGTTCTAATCTGTGGTAGGAGATAAAGAAAACATCATTCTCTTTCTTGTAAGTTATTCACGTTTGCTTAGATGCTAAAACTTCAGTCTTCAATTCCAGGTCTCATAAAGCCATCCTCGAATTCCCCAATAAAAAATTCTATGATGAAAAGCTTCTGGAATGTGGTGATCGTTTAATTATTGATTCCTACTGCAATTGGAGTGAACTGCCCAAGCCGGTGAGGAGCTTTATACATTGAGCAGGATCACATATGCACAATCACATACTTGTATTGTGAAATACTTACGGGTTTTTTCCCTATTTTTCTTGCAGAAATTTCCTATCATCTTCCATGGGGTCTGTGGGGAAGACCAGCAAGAAGCGAGGAGCCCTTCATTTTTTAATACTGCTGAGATTAGTGTGTTGATTTATTATCTCAAGAAACTTCTTCTGGAAAATCAGGGCAAAAAAGGACAAATCAAAATTCCTCCCAAAGAGATTGGTGTCATCTCCCCATACAGAAAGCAGGTGAGACCTTCCTCAGCTGACTAAACTAGACACTTTTCTTTCAGTAGTGATAAAACCCACAGTTTCTTCACGTGGACAAAATGTCCTCTGTCTGATGTAACCAGAAGTTTTCTCAACTGTTTCCATGCCTGTAATTTTCAGGAGGATGCAATCTGTAACATCGATGAACCACAGTTTACAGCAATGACATCAAAAATGCATCAGACAGTTATTCCAGACATGGGATTTGTTTTGACAATTTGCAACTATCCTGCATTATGCCTTACATTCTCCATATGTGTGCTTTGAATAGCATTATAGTGCCATATAACAATATGCATTAGATATTTTTGTACTTTTGATATTAAAACGCCCTATAGTTTTAAATATTTCAGCATTGCAGGAAGAATGCTTAGATGCTTATGGATTGGAAGTTAAAGATAATTCTTTTATACTTCCTTCGTTCCCAGCATATACTGTGACACTGAAAAAGAAAGCATAGACATGTATATACTTAAAATAAAGGGGGAAAAGGCAAGTGTTCCACATCTGCAATGTGCATTAAATAAAAAAATAAAAAAATCAGCATTACCAAAATCTCATCTCTGCCGAGGACCAACAATCGAACTAAGGACTTATGATACACTAATTTCTCTTTCTGCTTAGGTAGAGAAGATAAGAAAGGCCATAAATATAGAATTAAAGTCCCTGATGGGGATCAGCGATCTAAAGGTGAGAACTGAACCAAGGGAGCCTCGATTATTTACTGCTATGTCCTGTAGCTCAAACCTACATTGGTATGACCAGGTAGGACCTAATATGCTGCAATAGCAAAGCATGCACAGCTTCAGTTGGATTTTTCTCTTTTTTTGGGGGAAAAAAAAAAAACCTTCAGTTTCTAAGATCCAGCAATCATACCAGCCTTTACTGTAATTTTAAGGTACATACTCATGCTAAACATTCAGAAACCAGGATGAACACACATGAACAATGAAAATACAGCGTAACTTTGGGAAAGGTGGATTTATTGTAACAATGTACTAAAAGGTTCTTCACATCTTCCTTGTCTGCACTTCCTCAAGGGTAGTCCTCACTTAACTGTGGTAATTGGGACTGGGAATTCAGTCGCTAAGTGACACTGTTCTTTAGTCTGATGCCATGTGACTGTGCTAACTTAACAATGGCAGTTGCAGCAATCCCAGTTGCCATTAAGCAAATACCACAGGGTGACAGCATCCCATCATCCGGTGATTGCCATTTGCCAGTTTCTATATGACTTTGCTTGTTGGAAGCTGGCAGTGAAGATCACAAATGGTGGTCACCTAATTGCAGGATGCTGTAACATCCTAATTGCAAGCTAGTTGCCAGGTGCCCCAATCGTGATCATATGACTGCAAGTTGGGATGCCATGATGGCTAGAACATCTAGAACCTATTGTAAGTCCCTCTCATTCAGTACCATTGAGTGAGATGTCATTCAACAAAGGCTACTTGAATGCTTCACAGTTTGGGAAACCCAGATGTAATGAAAGGAAAAAGCCCCCTGCTAAGCCCATCTATCACTCTGGAGTTCCATAACTCCATAACTCATAAATCCTAGCTAGAATTATTTTATGTTTCTGCACCTCAGGTGGGCTCTGTGGAGGAATTCCAGGGTCAGGAGCGGCGCGTGGTGCTCATTTCAACAGTACGCAGCAGCAGCAATTACTTCGGCATAGATGAAGAGTTCAACCTTGGTTTCCTCAATAATCCCAAGGTATCACACCGATCTGTGACATGCTATAATCTTTAGCAGATCCGGGGCTGATTGGCTTTTTTATGGGACCAAAACAGTTCAGAAACATATCCTCCCAAATGACTCTTCCTTTTTGGGGGCCATTAGAGAAGCTATAACAAAATGTAATTTATTTTCTGTTTTGTACATGCCCAGACTTGTCTAGTAAATTTATTGTTTATAACTTAACGTGTGAATCAAGCCATTTCTGATTATTTAAGAAACCTTGGATAAATAAACCATGGGTTAGTATATACCAGGGATGGTTAACCTTTTCGGCACCGAGTGCTGAAACTGGAGTGCGCGCGCCGGAACCTGGAAGAGAGCAGCTGCCCAGTGCGCATGCATGCAGCGGCCAGCTGCTCTTCCGTGTTCCGTCGCACACATGGGCGCCGGACAGCTGGTCTGCCATGCATGCGCGCCGGACAGCTGCTGTCTTCTGGGTTCTGGGGCCCGATGCGCACGCGTGCACCAGAACCCAGAAGAGAGCAGCTGGCTGGTGCGCATGCACACCGGAGCAGCTGGCCGGCGCGCATGCGCACGATGGAACCCGGAAGAGCAGCTGGCGATGGCGCGCATGCCCACAGAGAGGTCTCTGCGTGCCACCTCTGGCACGCGTGCCATAGGTTCGCCATCACGGGTATATACTGTATACATTTCACATATCTCCATATCCTATTTCTGTAGCCCCGGTTTGTCCTAGAAATATAGGAAAAATTCCAGGAAAGAATTATTAACGTTATCTACTCTGTTCTGATGCCCCAAAACCAGTTATATAAGACTGCTAAGACTACTGTAAATCTAATAGTCCTTTTAGAGCAAGACTGTATGTGCTTTACACAGGAATTTCATCAGTTGACATTTTTACAACTTTCTTTAAACACCTTTATGGTACGAGCAAAGTTTGATTTATCTTATCCAAGCATTTTAGAACAAAAGGTAATATAGCCTGAAGCTCTGCAAGGTAGGAGTTTCTTAACTCTTCTGTACCACCAGGTGGTGATCCTTAGTTAAGTTCAAGACTACTTTTTATTCTCTTTGTCTTGATTCACAGCAACTATATGGGTAAGTCCCTGCAATTTTCTTAGCAATCGTTTTAGAAGTGCAGATAGACCTCAAATTACAAACATAATTGGGACCAGAATCTTTGGTAATTGAGCAAAGCAGTCATTAAGTGAGATATCACTTAATGACTGCTTCACTCAACAACCACAATTTTGACTCTCCCAGTTGTGATCATTAAGGGGTGAGGGTGGGCCTGGGTGGCCCAGCACAAGCTGTAAGGCCCACTGGTGCACAGAAACCTGCCATGATTGGAAGGCCTCGGCTGGCTACAGGGCCCACTGGCATGTGGGTTCCTGCTGTAACTCTGTATTCCATGGCCTGCTCCCCATCACACCAAGCCTGGGAGAACTTGGTTGATTACAGAGCTCACCAGTGTGTGGAAACCTGCTGCAGACAGAGAGGCCCAGGCCTTCCCCACACCTCACCATGCCTGGGGTGCCTTGACTGGTCACCAGGCCCAGCAGTGCATGTAAATTGTTTCACTTACACCTTTGTGTTTTTCTGCAGCTGCTAACAGGCACCCTTCCTACAGAGGGCGCCTTGCACCATTCTACAAGTGGACACCATTGTCATGATGTTCAGAAGGCTTTTCCCCCCCTTCAAATTATGCATGCTGAATGACATAAATGGCCCTTGCTTGCAGAATGGCATGAGGCAGCCTCTGTAGGGAAAACATACCTCACATTGGCTAGGTGTGCCAGTCAGCAGCTGCAGGAAAACACAAAGGCAGGTGGAGCAATTTATATGCACTGTTCAGCTCTGTAACGGGCCAAGACATTCCAGACATGGTGACTAGGTCATAAGTCCCTTTGTTCAGCACCACTGTAACTTCACTATTTGGTCGCTGAACAGTTGTTAAACTGGCGTAAAGTCACCCCGTTTGCTTTGTGCCAAAAGTGGGACTAAAACTCTGTTTTCTCCATTCTTAGTTCAGCTTCTTAACCACTGAACCAAGGAAAAGCAAACATCACCAATTTGGGAATGAAATCCCTGTTTGTAGTAGTTTTGTGTTAGATCAGAGGTCTTCAAACTTGGCAACTTTAAGACTTGTGGACTTCAACTCCCAGAATTCTCCAGCCAGCATAGCTGGCTGAGGAATTCTGGGAGTTGAAGTCCACAAGTCTTAAAGTTGCCAAGTTTGGGGACCCCTGTGTTAGATAAAGGCTATTTCTTAGAATATCTAGAATATTCAGTTAGGAGATGGAAGTTAAGGAATCCTTTTATCATCTTTAAGTGTCAATTATGAAATCTGTATCTCATACTTGAATGTGAGGAGTATGTAGAATTCTTTACCAGTGATCTAAGTTGTTAACTTTTTCTCTTTTTGTATCACTCCTCCTTTTCATTTTCAGCGCCTGAATGTGTCCCTTACAAGAGCTAAGGCACTCTTGATCGTTGTAGGCAACCCAATTACACTAAGCAAGGATCCATACTGGAATGAGTAAGTGTTGGCCTCCTTAATCCTAATGTCTTTGCGCAGCTAGCAAAATTATTTTTCCTCCTACAGTGAATCAGAGGCACAACTGAATAAGCAGCGCTAGATATTCTTTTGAGATTTCCAGGTAAAGAATTGCTAAGTTACAGTGCCTGGTGCTACATGAAAAGAAGGAATCAATCTTTCATCTAGATTTTATACTTCTATGACATGAAAGTGCGACATAGCCCAGTATTATCTATTCCTACAGTCTTCAGCTTGAGAAGTCTCATAAAGCCTGTATTGAGAGGCTTATTTGCCATTTGGAAACTCATATAGTTGATTTGTGACTGCCTCAGTGACCTTGCCACTTCTGTAAGTCTGAAGAGATTCTCAGTCATCCAGGTCATGGTTGTCCCAAAGGTGCTTTTTCAGGAGGCAACTGGACTTCGTTTTTTCTTTGAAGACATTTCACTTCTCATCCAAGAAGCTTCTTCAGCTCTGACAGGATAGTGGGGAATGGAAGGATTTATATTCCTTGCAGACAGCTGATCATTTGCATCCTTTTAGAAGGTCATTGAAGCACTTGGAGGTTTGTATCTGTGTCCTCAGGGTCACCTGAGTAGTAGTGCTGGTTTCTGTAGTCTGCAATTCCCCCCCCCTCTCTGGAAATCCATTCCTACTCCCACATGTTGAAAGGTTGTTCATCCCAAAAAATGCAGCTGAAAGTCTGCAGAGACTCTCAGCCATCCAGGCCATGGCCATCCCAAAGGTACCCCACTCAGGAGACAACTGGACTTTTCTGCCCCTTCCCTGAAGACGTCTCACCTCTCATCCAAGAAGCCTCCCCAGCTCCAACAGGACAGTGGGGAATGGAAGGATTCACATTCCCCGCAGACAGATGGTCACCTGCATCCTTCCAGAGGGTCACCGAAGTACCCGGTGTCCCCAGGGTCACCTGACCAGTGCTCCCAGTTCCTGTAGTCCACAATTTTCCTTTTCTCCTCTGGAAATCCATTCCCACTCCCACACCATTGAAAGGGTGCTCATCCCAAACTCTGTAGCTAAAAGTCTGTAGAGATTCTCGGTCATCCAGATCATGGTTGTCCCAAAGGTGCCCCTTCAGGAGGCAACTGGATTTTCCTGTTTTTAGAGATTCTTCAAAGAAAAAATAGAAAAGTCCAGTTGCCTCCTGAAGGGGCACTTTGGGATTGCCACTTCTGTAAGTGGTTCACCAGAGTGTGAGTTGTTTAAGTCCAAATGTATCCTGTTTTCCCATTCCAAATTCTGATCTGCCTTAATTGCATTAATACTTCAACTATGTCCACAGGTTTCTTGAATACTGCAGATTAAACAAAGCTTGGAAGGGATATAAACACAGTAGAGTAGAGGATGAGTTGCTAACAGCAGAACTGTCCTCTCTCAACATAAATGATCAGCCAGCAGGTAAGGAAAGGACTGCAGTGTTGAAAGCAACCTTTAATTGTTAGTCATTCTTTGGATGTTTGGAAAAGAGCCAATTCTTTATTTTCAGAGCAGTGGACTTGGGAGATGAGAAGGGAGAGTCAGCCCACAAATTAAGAAAAAATGGGGCTAAGCCGTACAACCTTAAGTTGAAAGAAGCCAAATGCAAGAATTAGGAAATATTCTGCCTGTGAAATAAGCATTTAACAGTCCTCTTAAATACAGGCCAGATTGCAACAATATTAGGTCACAAGTCAATGTTCTAATTCCTCACTTGCTACTCAATTGTACAATAATTATAACCAATCCCCTTTGAGGTGTCCAGTATGCGTGGAGCAAGAATTTTTGTGGTATTAATCTCAGGAAGAATGAACTCTGGAAACATCATACCAACTTTTTGGCTTGCAAAATGAGAGGGTGGGGACCAATTAGAGATTAGAGTTGGCAATTGTGCCTGTACTGTGTGGCGTAGGGGAGGGAATATTTTTGTTAGCCCTAGAATTATCTTTGCTTGGAAGCCAGAACACTGGCTAAAAGATGATTTTTCAATTTCCCTATTGGCTGATGATAGCATTGATGGCTCATAGGTTGGCATGATTTGATTAGATTTTGCTGGTTCTCAGCATTCCATGATCAGCAGGCAGGAAGAGGCAGCTCTCATGACTTGCCTCAAGTGTTTGACGGATGGGGAATTGGAATGTCATTGTTTAAGGGATGATGTTCTTTTATAAGCATTATGTAGACTCAAAACTGATTTCCAGCCAAAATCCAGCTCACTTGCAGTCTTAACTTTTCTATATTGAAGCTTTATGCATCTTGGAGAATAAGAGTTAAGAGCACCCCTTTAAATGTTCAGAATAGAATAGAATAGAATAGAATAGAATTTTTTATTGGCCAAGTGTGATTGAACACACAAGGAATTTGTCTTGGTGCATATGCTCTCAGTGTACATAAAAGAAAAGATAAGTTCGTCAAGAATCATAAGGTACAACACTTAATGATAGTCCGGGTACAAATAAGCAATCAAATCATAGTAGGAACCAGTCAATATAAATTGTAAGGATACAAGCAACAAAGTTAGTCATACAGTCATTTGTGGGAGGAGATGGGCGATGGGAACGATGAGAAGATTAATAGTAGTGCAGACTTAGTAAATAGTTTGAGAGTGTTGATTGGTCAGAATTGGTCAGTGCAAGGATAGCACATAGATTTCCTTCTCCTTTCTATCTGCCTACTTGCCTTTTCACCTAGTTATCTTCACTGCAGATAACAGCTTACAAGACAGTTACATCCAGCAGCAAGTGGAGCCACAATGGAGATATGAACATTGAAACTAGTGCTGTGATCCTGGTGAACACTGCCTTCTTGAACATTTCTGCAGGATTGACAGAGCAGACAAGTAGCCAAATTTTATTTGATCTTCATACCTGCTATTTCTCGGGAGTAAATATCAGGGTTCCCAAAATTCTCTGCTTAAAAAAATTAATAATGCAGTAGAAATTCATGTGCGGTTACTAATAGTGACCAAATTAATTATGTATTCTTTCATGAGTGCCTGCACATTTGTAATGCTGAGAACAAGTGCATATGGGCACATGTAGGGTAGGTCTGAGGAATGTTAATTGAAATATTTTTGATATTTCAAACAGTGATTACATTTCATAATCAAGAGATTATGAGTAGAGATTATGAAGAATGTTGGGGAGAGGATAGGATGTGGGAAAGGAGAAACTTACCAAAACCTTGTTAGTTTCAAGACTTAGATTTTATCTAATCAGTTTTTGTACTAAATTTATTAAAACTTATAAGATTTAATTATATGCTTTCATGATTCTGTATTAGTTATAAAATTCTCTTGTTTCATCCTTCCCCTTTTCGGGGGGAGGGGAATAGCAAGGAGCAGGGGTTTTTTAAAATCATTTTCTGCTTATATCCTGTTGCGATATTGTACTGAAGGCAAAACACAAGCCAGTGTCCCTCAGACAGAAATGCAATAGAGAACTCTAATCACAATAGAGGCCCATTCCTCCCAGACATTCATATGAACATTTTGGCAGCCCCTTGCCTTTCATGTTATGGAGGGAGACTGGCAAATACATTGGCTTCTAGTCCAGCTTCATACGTTGCAGAATTCCAAAAATCTACCTTCTGTTATTTGTGAAAACATAAAAGCTGTGAAAATCCATACAAGCACCAAATTACAGAATTAGTATAAAAGAGCAAATATAGAATTAAGTCATATAAACTGTTGTCCCTATACCCAAATGAAGCCCCCCCCCAAAAAAAAAGAATGGGGGAAGTTTTTATTTTTTATTTTTCCTTCAAAAAAACCTTTATTAAAATTTAAAATATACAAATACTTCTATGACGTAAATACGTCCATAACGATTGAACAATTTTTTAAGTTTTTAAACCCCTATCTTAAAGCTTGGCATCTTAAAGACTTGTGGACTTCAACTCCCAGAACTCCCCAGCCAGCATCATATGCAGCATGACAGATGCTCAGCTCTTCTGAGGACTCAGCCTGAATCCGTCAGAACCACAATATGGGGGACGGACTTATTTTTCTCCCTTATTATCAGAGTGCTGACATTGAGTTTTTATCTACCGTGTTTCCCCGAAAATAAGACCCTGTCATATTTTTTTGAACCCTGAAATAAGCACCTTGGCCTTATTGCCATGCACTCAAAAGCCCGACTTGGGCTTATTATCAGGGGATGTCTTATTTTGGGGAAAACAGGGTACTTCTGGTTAGCCAAGTTGAATATACAAGATTCAAAAAACTATAAGATTAAATGGGAGAGGAGGCAAAGTTGCCCATTTTCTGTTTCCTCCCCCTGCCTGGCATTACACAGATGTGTTGAATTTAGATTAACCTTCCCCCAAGTGGTTCTGGGTGGGATTGAGAAATAATCTTTCTGACCCTTAGATAGTGATGGAATTTACTTTTCCTTTGAAAGATGCCTTGACTTCTGACTCAATTTCTTTCATTCTTGTGTTATACAGTGATGGGACTTTTTCAGCCTTGGGAACAGCACTAGGTAGAGAATTATTTAAGCACAAGACTTGGTTTAGTTCGGAAGCACATAATTTTTACCCCTAGATTAGCCAATAGAAAAGCACTAATCGTCTGCAGTCATATTGTCTCAAAGGAACAAGAGTATCCTTCATTACATTAGGTCATTTGTTATTCCTGTATGTTTAAAAGGTGGTGCTGTGCATTGTACCACTGGTGATGGTTATTCAGTAGATCCTCAGAGATCTGCATAATTAGGGAGCAGCTGGCACCATGCGCCAACCGCAACAGTAATGTTTAGCTGTTTGCCATCTTATGAGGTAAACAGATGATGAAGAATGCTGGTGTCTTACTCTGTTCCTGGTGCAGCTGTGCTTACAAAGACATCATAATATATCCACTACTTGGGCAGATGCTGTGGTGTTTAAGACACACCAGTTCCTAAGAAAAACTTATCTTTTCGACACACCAATCTGTTGCTATAGCCATTGGCTGGTCAGATGCATTTCGTTCTAATGGAATTTCTGAGGTTTTTGGAGTGATTATTAAAATTGACATTACTTTTACTCAATGAAATACGAACACTTCATCATTTTCTTCATTCCACTTTGGGGGGGAAAATTTACAATCTATGTTTAAAAAGGTCCAGATGGAATGTGTCTTCCAGCCTTAAACTTTATACTGAATATTTCATTCCATTCAGGTTCACTTTCAATTACATTTGTCTTTCTGTTGTTTCGTGGTGTTTAAAAATCCCCCCCCAAGCAATAAAAAGGAAATGCACATTTATCTAACCTTAGTGAAAAATTCAGTTCAGATGATCACCAGATGAAAACACTATCTAGTCCCTTCAGTGCATTTCTTGAAAATCAAAATACATTATTCAAAGGTTATTCCTCTCAGTATTTAGAGCGACAATGACCTTTCCTTTCACCACTTGCTATTCTATAGTAGATGGGAAAGCCAACTCTGCCCAACCTTAATCCAGCTGGCAGGACTTCAAGGACAAAGAAAAAAGGCAAATCATATAAAATCAAATTAATTTAATAAGGAACTGAGAATATAGTATTGTCAAAACACAAGCCTGTGTCCCTCAGACAGAAGTGCAATAGAGAACACTAATCACAATAGAGGCTGATTCCTCCCAGACATTCATATGAACATTTCATATGCCTTTCAGGTTATGGAGGGAGACTGGCAAATACATTAACTTGTAGTTCAGCTTCGTATGTTGCAGAATTCCAAATTTCTACCTTCTGTTATTTGTGAAAACATAAATCTGTGAAAATCCATACAAGCACCAAATTATAGAATTAGTATAAAAGAGCAAGAAGTATAGAATTAAGTCACATAAACTGTTGGCCCCATACCCAAATCGTTACAAAAAGGATTCAAATGATTTCTCTTGACTTCCCAAACATACAAAATTATGGTATAGACACGCTGCCCAAGGAAAGACCTACAGTCCACTGCTGTGGAGTACTCTTGGTGGCCTTTTCTGTGCAGAAGAATGGAGGCTGAAGTCAACCAACTATCATATTAAATTTGTACTCTTCCCTCTATTGAGATGCCATGCTTGCTTCCATGCAATCCGTGGAACAGGTGCGTGCTTCAAACAGCACAGTCACAACTTTTGCCAACACTCTCTTACAAGAGCGGGCAACCTTTGCGCCTTTTGTTCTTTCTGACTTGCAGGGCAGCCCGGGTGGCCATTTCAAACACTTCCCGCACTCCATCCTTTGTCTTGGCGGAGCATTCAAGGTAGCCAAAAGCATTGATTCTGTTCGCCATGTCTCTGCCATCTTCCGGCTTCACAGGCTCCTTCGTAAAAATGACGACAAGCAAAACAGTTTGATTATTATTTAGCACTGCCTGATACAACACTAGAAAAATCCAAGGTAACCCCAGAACTTACTTCCTCTTAATTGTTTGTTTTTCTTAGCCTCAAACAATATAGCAGAAAGCATTTCTGATGATCACAGCAAGTTCTCAAAAACTTTTGGCAAGGTGTAATCTATTTATGTCAATTTAATATGACTGCCCATATTGCTTTTATAAAAATAAAAGCAAGGAAACCAGCCGCTGAACAGCAGCAGAAGTTAAAACTGATCCATCAGTCACAATTAACATAGCCAATGTATAGATAGGCTCAGCCCCGCTTTCTGACTCCCAGGCCCAATGATAGAACCAAGCCTTTAAGACATTACAAAAGGACAACAGAGTTGGAGCCAATAGGATCTCTAGAGGGATGGTGTTCTAAAGGGTGGGCACAATAACACCAAGGGGTCCCTTCCTGAACCCTGCCAAGTGTCCCTCCTTTGTAGATGCAACCTGAAGCATACACATTACATAACTTAATAATTTATATTTTCAGAGTATCATTGTGCACCTTGCTGGTATGACAGAAGAAGCATAAACTCAAGACATCCCTGAGACGTCTGCTGATTTTTTTAAAAAACAGGTATAGGGCTGTGCAACTTTGGGATTGAGGCTATCATTCTGACAAAGGCCCAATATGTAATACTGATGTGTAGGAAACACTGGCATAAATCCTTAGTGCAGGACTAAATTGGGTTCTTATCTGCCACAGGCTATTGGGATGAAGGGAACACTCATCAAATAAAAAAGTACACTTGACATTAATGTCCTTGTGACGCTGTGGGGAGGATTTGGGCATATATAGAAGACAAATTTCCTTTGAATCCCTTTCTAAAGGAATTGCTGAAAAATAACCAGATCATCATGAGCCAAGTCCAAGCCCCCTTGGAAATACAAGCTGAGTTAATAGCATGTTTTTCACCAAGAGTAGCATAGGAATTGTAGTTGCCAGTGCCTCCAGAATAATTTCCCATCCATGCTGGCTGGGGGGGGGGGGAATGCTAGACTTGAAAAAAGGTAAAGAGGCTGCTGGAAAAGCCTGTGGATTTATTAATTTATACCCCATTTTTTCATGCTAATTGGGTTGTCATGATGATCAAAAACAAACCAATTAAAGCAAACTATAAATTTTAATTTGGAGACGTACAAATAATAAAAAATAAATATTTCTTATTTTTATTTTCAACCTCTTTTTTTTTTTAAGATTCAGCTTCTTGCCTAAGTGTCCTGAGAAAGCAAACCAGAACTAAATTAAAAACTTCACTGGGGTGGTTAAAGAGAAGCATCAATTTGTACTCAAATTTCACTCTTCAAAGGAAGCTCAACTGATTAGAATTGGAAATGCAAAATCAACAGCTTCTTTAATCAGCCATAATCCCAAATGAGGGTGGAATTGATGAGGTAACATTAATTAGGTCAAACTACAAACAGTAAATCTTCATGAAATATTTATGTCTGAGAATTTTCCACAGAATATGGAAGGGAACGAGGGAACCTAGTTCTACAAGAACTGACAATGAAAAAATACGTTCACAAAGGCTATGTGAAAGGTAGAAAACATCTGAAAAATCCAGAGAATGTTCAAATTTAATCTAGAATCCTCAAGCATTATTGTTTACAGGTAATTCAGAATAGAAATAAGTACATACTTGTACTATTTCTCAAAAGTAAATGAGGTCACTTCTATAGGTTTGTTCTTAAGTCCCAGAGTTCAGTGAGACTTAGCCAGACCTAGGTAAGTAAATATTGATTATACCTTAAGTTTTTTGTATTTACTTGTATTCTAAGATTATACTCTAAGCTATATTTTAAGATTGAATTTCATGTATTCACAGCCTCCTATTCAAAGAGAATCAAGAAACACAAAGGTGTTTGGCTTTAAGTCAGAAATTTACTTGAAGGTCCTTATTTCCTCAGAACATGATCTTGCACATTCGAAGGGACATTGAGAAAGTTGCTATTAAAAAAGAACACAATAATTCTTGCATGACTTCAAGTTTAGAATGAAAATTTAAAAGCAGAGGCAAAGCGCCAGCCTGGATGTTTATCTTGACCAAAGAGATAGCTGGAAACTGCTTGATTGATTATTTGAAAAAGTAACAAACCAATACTGGTACATATCACAATTACTCTGAAATGTAAAGATCCCAGGTGATAATGACTGTTTTTTCCCTAGAAGTAGAAGGCATTGAAAGCTTCAATAAATATGTGAACAAGACAATTAAACCACAGTTGCACAATATTTTATCTCCAAGAATAGGAGAATCTCATTCAAAAAAGCAAACAAGTGTGGATGGATCCATACCTGTTTCATCTTTGCCAATTCTCTGCGTGTGTGTTCATCATTCCGCAAGTCCTTCTTGTTTCCTACAAGGATGATGGGCACATTTGGGCAAAAATGTTTCACTTCGGGTGTCCATTTTTCTGGTATGTTCTCTGGAAGAAGCAAAGAGATGGGAGAACCCGCTCACTGAGCAAATCCCCAGCAGAACAACAGATTCATAAGTGTAATCCCCACATCAATATAAGGGAAAAGATCTATTTAAGTGAGACTGAATACAATGAGAGTCTTATTTCCAGAATCTTGGCTGGTAAACAAATGTCAGTCTACTTCATCCACCTCACCCCACTACAGATGTAAGGGAACTTTGTACTCTTTAGACAAGTAAAGGGGGAAGAAGTGACTGAGGAGTGTGTTGGAAGTTCCCCATCTAAACTCCAGAACCACAGTCAGAAATATCCCTGCAGACATGTAGTAGCATAGATCTACAGAAAAACTTAATGTCACAAAGGCTTTCTGTGCAGATAAAAAAGTACATATCCCTTCATCCTTGAATTTTCCGTCTCTGCAATACTGCCAACATTCATTTCCCCTCATCTTCTCCTGAAGGCCGCTGTTGAGTCCTTTCTCTCCTTATATACTGAAAAACTATTAATGGTGTCATAGTGCAAACATATCCAAGGAACTATCCAAACTGGCTAATCTTGAATGGAGGAAGCCATTCATTCTCCATCCAGCAAAATAGATTCGATCCCTAAAGGATTCCTCTGTCTAGTACAGACTTTGAGGAGACATCCTGAACATCAGCCAGAGTCTGCATTCTCTTAGGCAGTATCCATGTATGTAGGCTATTACAGCAATCATAAATATTTGCCCCTAAAATTCAGCTTTTTGCCATGTTAAGGTACTATTGTGAGACCATGGCCAAAAAGATTGAAAAACAATTAAGATTTTGTTTGTGATCTCTGTGATAACAAATCTTATAAAAGTAACCAAATATGGCTGAGAAAAATCTGATACGATTTCAGAACAGAACAGTTGACGTATTTTTTCTAAAGTGATGAACTCATTCACCTGAAAAAGCAGGCCTATTCCACAAGCAGCAACCAGTGATGGGAAATGAATAGATGGATCACCTGACTGACTTATGTGCCAACAAGTTGTTGTGATGTCCACCCTTAGAGACCACATAGATCTTCTCCATGAAGCTCTGTCTCTAACCTGGTCTTTCTGAGTGCACTCATTGCCATTAAATCTCAGTCTATCTACCTTGCTGGTTGCTCATCCTTTTTCTTTCCACCTTTCCCAGTATTAGAACTTTTTCCAGAGAGTTAGGTTTTTGCATAATGTGTCTGAAGTAGGATAATTTGAGCCTGGTCGTTTGCAAGAACTCTGTGTTGATATGTTCAGTGATCCATTTGTCCATGTATTGGTTGTCCACTGTCTTTTTTTCAACCCCAAAGTCAAAAGCATCAGTACTCTTCCCTTCCAAATTTCAGAAGAGATTATTGAACTTCATACACTTAGCAAGAACTCTGCAAACCTCATCACTTCCAATAGTTTATCATAACTTTTTAGCACTTCCCAAAGCAATACATGTTTACAATCTATTCTTATTTACCTTTACAACTCAGTGACATCAATTACATACTACATCCAATACTATTTCCAGGACACCATTTTGGCTTTGAAGAATATCTGGACATTTGAAAAGCATTAGTCGATATGATATATGATATAGAATAGAATCTGGAAGGGACCTTGGAGGTCTTCTAGTCCAGCCCCCTGCTCAAGCAGGAGAACCTATACTATTTCAGATAATGATGTTGACTGTGACACTCTAATACAATATTGTTGACTGACAGTAAGGCTGTCCAGCAGAGAATTGCTTGTCTCCTGCTTTATTGACCAAAGCAGCAGCTTCAGATGGCATGGTAACTATTTCAGATAGAATGAGAGCTTCTAGCAATACATGGGAAGACATACAGTATGTTGACCATTCCTGACATAATTTGAACTGTTATTTTATAGCCTTACCTAAACTATCTGGACTGTCAATGGAGAAGCACATGAGGATAACATCTGTATCAGGATAAGAGAGAGGCCGCAGCCTGTCATAATCCTCTTGCCCAGCTGTATCCCAGAGGGCCAGCTCCACCTATAAATGGAAAAAAAAAATCCAGTCCTTAACATAATTGTGACTCTGGTTAAATACAGATACTGAAGGGGAAAAAATCCGACTGTTTTGCTTCCCTCATTTATTACTTGGTTCCTTGGCAGTTTTAAGCAGCCTGGCAAAATATCTACCAGTATTAAGCAATTAAATATATTAAACCCTGTACTTAACAATGGCCATTATGCAGAACCGCTTTTCTTCTTCATTCTCAAGGGCATTCAACCCCACGTTCATAAACAGCATTACAATTAAATACAAGAACATCTCTTCAGGGCAGTCAATGGAATGTTAGAAGAAGCACCATAAGAGTTTTATTGAAGTTTCAGAAATTCAAAGTTTTTATACTAATTTAATGAGCAAATGTGATACATGAAATCGTCTGACAGATGGCAACTGAACTCACAACCAAACCAGAAGTACAGGACAGCTATATACATTTTAAATGTTTGCATATTTATCTATAATATAAGGATGAGGAGGTTGACATAAAAGGGGAGTGTTGCGTAGAGATGGAAGATCAAACCCCTCCTAATTTACTTCTTTGAACTTAGTCCTTAAAACAAATACGTGTTCATCAAATTGGCCTTCATCAGCTGGTGAATTATGAAACTAGGCAAATATTGCTCAAAGCTACTCAGCAAAATAAACACGGCATGAGGGCATGGATCAGGCAAATGTACAGTTACTTAGTGTATCTTATCTGTTTAATTATATTTCAAATGAATCCTGGAATTTATTTTATCTTTGAATCAAATTTATATACAACTCATCTCATCTAAATGACGCTGAGCAGTTTACAATTAGGTTAGCATTTATTTATTTATTTTTTCTGAGTCTTTGTTGGTGTCAGAGGTTGGTGGTAAAGGAGTCTGGGGCACATATGCAACTAGAGAGAAGACAGTACTATTCATGATGTTAAAATCTCATGGACATAAAGGTCATAAAGAACTTGATCGATATTTAACTAGAGAGAAGGAATGTAGGCTTCTTTGATGCAGAATGATCATTTCAGCGTATTTATTGGGTAGGAGTTATGCATGTAATTTAATCTTTCATTTAATCTACAAATATAGAGCCTAATATCTGAAAAATGGCTTCCACCCCATTGTTTTAAACATTTTAGTCCTGATGATTGGTGGTTGACCAACCAGATATTGACGTTTCTAACAGGAATCAGTATCAGATAATAATGGATGCACAGAAAAAAAACACCCTATGACAGTGATGGCGAACCTTTTCGGCACTGAGTGCCCAAACCGGAACGTGCGCACATGTGCGCGTGCCAGAGTGCCAGAAACCTGAAGACCAGCTGGTGTGTGCATGCCTGTCTTTTGGCCATTTTCCAGGCCATTTTCAGGCCGTTTTTTGGCCTGGAAAATGGCCTGTTTTTTGGGCGTTTTGGGCCGTTTTGAGGCCGTTTTCAAGCTGTTTTCCTGCGCTCCGGCACCCGCGAAGACCAGCTGGAAGACCAGCGCCAGAAATCAGAAGAGCAGCTGGCGATGGTGTGCGTGCCCACAGAGAGGGCTCTGCGTGCCACCTCTGGCACGCGTGCCATAGGTTCACCATCATGGCCCTATGACAATATTAACTAGTGGCATCCAGTGAGGAAAGTAAATATTACTTAGAAGCTGTTTCTACTATTAAAGAAGACGAGTTACCTGTTTCCCATCTACTTCGATATCAGCAATGTAGTTTTCAAAGACTGTTGGTACATAGACTTCTGGGAACTGGTCCTTGCTAAAAACGATCAATAGGCATGTCTTCCCACAGGCACCATCTCCCACAATCACCAACTTCTTCCTGATGGCTGCCATGGCTGTAGAGACAAAAAGAAAGCTAGGTCTGAGGTTTAGTTCATTAGGATATTGGAATATTACAACAAATAAGTGTAATACTACAACATATTACTCCTCCATGTGAACAAAATATATTCTGGACCAGATAGGACAAGCCTGAATAAAGAAGTGTAAATTCTTTATTTGGAATAACTTATGGAGCAAGTATGTAATCAGAAATTGAATATTTAAAACAAAGGAATGGAAGCCATACTTCCAGTGTTAGGTTTTATATCTATACACTGATTGGAAGTTTCAAAAAATTACACACACTACCCAGTAATGTACTAAAATAATACAATGTTTCCCTGCCAATATATCCTGCTGTGAGAATTTTTGGGCCTTAGTATATCTCAAAAGAAATCAGCAATGTGCTATAGGGTGTGCATGGTGTACAACATGGTGTCCTGAGGGACCCAACATAATTACAGATAGGGAATCTGCTAGAAAATCTTCTCTACCTCTTGCCATATGCTCTGCTTCATTGGCAGGACAAAAGATGGTAACAACTTGATTAAGATGCCACCACCTTGGATAATGAGGGAACCTAAGACAAGTTTTCCCTAAATTTATGTCATTAAGAATGATGAGAGGTATGCTGTTTCAGAAATTCCACAGTATTTATATTTTTAAAAGACAATATAAAATACAATGTTAATTTATTATGTGTTACATTCTTGGAATCTATCTAGTTGTCACAAATATATTCTGGTAACTATCAGAGGTTTTTAGGAATCCTCTGTAAAAATTAATAATTAGAAACTCAGTTGTATGTCTCATGGTGATGAAAATTTGGCTGAGAATTGGGATAAGTCTAGGAGATTTGTTTTAAAAATATCCTAAACACATTATCATATCCCAGTGCTTTAGCCTGATAATGATTTCTGTAAGCCTTCTTGCTTATTTTCGTTCTCATGGACAACTTGAAGAACATAACTGGGCTCCATTTTGAAACAGATGTTATGAATCAGCTAGAAAACCACAGAAGCATTACAACATCCAAGCTTTACACTGATTTCATTCCAGCAGAGTTTATTTTAGAAACTATGAAGTGAGCCTGGAATACAGTGATGCAACAGAAGCAAAACAATCATGAATAAGCATTTGTACATGAGAAAAAATCCAGAGAAATAAAAACTACAGTATAATCTTTTAGGGCCTTTACTCTAAACCATCATTTTTCTGTATTCCACATGCAAGGAGACATATTTTTCTCCAGAATGAAAATTTAAGGCAGCCTTTTAACATTCTTAAAAGGTTTTATGTTAGACTTAAGGTAAAATAACTTTCTACACTCTAAAAAAATTTCCCATCCCCATGTTCTGGTGCTGTTGTGCAAATCAGTCATCCAAAAATAATTATGCTTCTTGTTATGCAGCAGCATGGGCCACTTGCAAGACATAATATTTTTTAAACCATTTTCCAAGGGCCATGAAAGGAATAGCCTGCAACATAAGAGTGTCACCCAGTGAGATCCTTAAATAGTCCATTTTGCTTGTGAAATTTCATTTCCTGCTCCCCTCCACAAAATATAGGCTGGACATTTTAGTTCTTCCCACTTCAGGAACCACATTTGGCCTGTGGATGATCTACCCCTCCTTATATGCAACTGACTCTTCTGGTACATTGTGATCTTTGGACAGAGATTAAAAAAAGAATACGGGTATGGGTGCCTGCACACTCAGAAGTTCAGCAATTTTTAAAAAGATTCCTATATTTTTTCAATAAAGCACAAATCAAAGAACATATAACATTAATAAAGACTGCTGTGGTGTAGTGGCTAACTTGCTGGATTAGGAGCAGAAGGATCCAGGTTATATAGATCCAGTTATAAATTTTGGTTGGGCATGAAAGCCAGCTGGGTGTCTTTGGACCAGTCATTCTCTCTCAGTTCTAGCCTGGGAAGTTGGAAAACATCTATATACCAGACTTCACTGGACTAACCTGATAGATTATGGTCCATACCCTTCAATGAAGACGCTTCATCCACACTTGATTGATTTGGGCTGATAATATTAGTCACCTTTATTAAAGATTTACATGATTTCATTTGGCTGTGATTTTTCTATCACTTATTATATGAAGAGTATGATCACAAAAGACCTAAAGATGCAGACAGCTTGACTGTGAAAGCAGAATGGCTTGTTAGAAAAGTTAATCTCACCTTAGTCTTTAGAATGTTTTGGATACTCTAAGCTTTATAATATAGCATCCTCTCCAGATTTCCATGCTATTTCCCCTTCAACCCTTTCAAGACAGTAAGTGCCTTTTCCTTTAAATCTTAAGAGCAATGTCTCACAATTCCTAGTTTCTCCTTGCTATCCCCCCACCAATACATTCATAAATTAGGTAGTGTTGAATAATCCAGTGAAAATTGTGATGTCAAAAGGTACCAGAACTCTGGAGAAGTGACTCCCTATTTAGAGATAGAGAAAAGAAATATGGTGTAAGCTGACAGCAATCAGCTGTCCCAATTTCTGAAGAGGTATGGTGGTAAGGTATTAGCAATAGCAGGGAGAATGCTGAGCCACATAAATGTAATCATGCATGAAAACATGAACCAGACCCAGACAGACCATGCTATACACCAAATCCACATGTAGGATGGGTGAGGAGGCAGCCTTCTCTTTGGTGGCTGAGCAATTTATTCTTCGCATGCGCACTCACCCACTGCTGGTGCGGCCCAGTTCTGAATGAGCCACGGCCCAGGGGTTGGGGACCCCTGCTGTAAAGCACTATGGAGTAGTATATAAGTCTAACTGCTATTGCTATTGCTATACTATTATCTTGTAAACTGTATAGGACTTGCTTGGAAAACATGAGTAGGAGAGCTTGAAGAGAAGCTTGGTGTTCTGCCAAGCTTTTCTTCAGTATCTGATTGGCTGCTTTGGAAAAAGAGTGTGAAGAGATAGCCTTGGGGATAATTTAGCAAGGCCTTTCTTCTGTTTCAACAGATATTCAACCTATCTGTGGTTTGCTCCATCTTGTAACTGAGTATTTGTATTAGTAATACAAACAGCACTGTATCTGGAAATAACTCCAATTAACAGCACACCTTCAGCTTCCCTAGTTTCATGTATACGCTGTTCATTCACTCTGAAAATCCATATTTTAAGGGCCACTGGATAGCCTTCCTGTCCCTCAACAGTTGATCTCTAGGTAGATGAAAGTAAGGCTGGAAGTGTAAACAAGAACAAGGCACCTACTATCATATGTGGTGGTCCTGCCCAGAGGCAAAGAAATACTGGAGTAAAATCAGAGTACGGCTACAAGAAATAACAAACTCGCAAATCGAATTTAAACCAGAGATGTATCTGCTAGGGATCCTCAGAGGCTCATGGGCCAAAGAAATACTATATCTTATAATCCATATTTTGACAGCAGCCAGAATAGCTTTCGCACAAACATGGAAATTGGAAAATAGCCCCCCAGAAAACATGATAATAAAGAAAATAATGGATTGTGCAGAAATGGTAAAATTGACTGTAGAGTTGCAAGATCGTGAGGAAAAAGAATATTATATGGTGTGGGAAAAACTGTATATCTGGTTGGAAAATAGGAAAAATAAGTAGATGTATATTATTTATACATGTAGATGTAAGTGTGAATATCACACACTAATTTAAATGAGATGGAATAACGTATGTAAATAACCAAATAGATGTCGATGTCTTAGGATTGAAGAATATGAATGTATATATGTTTTTAATGTTAAAATTCAATAAACAGACTTTAAAAAAAGAAAGAAAGTAAGGCTACTATATCTGGGCCACAATCATCCAAATGACCATTAGATGGCATCAAAGAGATTTTAAAAAAATCTCTAATTTTTGCTGCCATCTAGTAATTTATTTTTGCAGCCCAGATATGATAGCCTTAATTAAAGCAATCAGTTCCCCTTAAGTGAATCCCAAAAGTAAGTATTAAGATGAATCATATACAGGAAATCCTCAACTTACAGCCATTTGTTTAGCAACTGTTCAAAGTTATATCTCATAGTAAATGAGATGATGTCTCACTATGGACCTCACCAGTTAATGATGAATTTTCCAGTTCCTATTGTAGTCATAAATAGAGGACTACCTTTAGTACTGAAATTAGACCTAGAAACAATTGTCATAAACTGGGATATTCCAAATTATGCAAATGTGCTAATTTATATTTTGCTCTCAAGGAATCACCTAATCTCCCTCCTAGAAGGGAATCGTTTTACAATCAGCTGTGTTTAGAACATTTGAGGGGATAATTTTAAAAGGACTTATTTTAAAAAAAAAAAATATCTGCAGCATTATAAATAGCTGCTGTGCAAAGGTAACTAGACATTTCTATCAATTTTCATTTTTTGGGCTGTCTTCACAACTTCACTCAGCATTAGAGGTTTTAAGAAAATTTTACCCATATATTTTAATATCATCAGAAACATGCTTTTGCTACAGTTATGCAGAACAGTCTTTAACTTTCTGTGTCTATCAATTTACAGCTAGGCTTTGTATGGTATGAGAATTATGAAAAACTAGCTTGAAAAAATTACTTGTGGTGCGTACCTGTATAGTAGTACTGGTAATCATGTCCATTCAAACATTTTATTAAGGTACCATTTTTAAAGCCTATAGAAGCTATTGCCACCAGCCTACATCACGTAATCTCATGATTTAATTGCATGTTGAACCTTGAAACTGTTAAGCAGAAGAGAGAACTACTCCCAATGGCTAGATTCCAAAAAAGCAAAATATATCCATATTGAGAAGCCACCAGTTCTCAGAGATAATGCCAACGGGACTTCAGATATATCAGGCCAGCTCCCTTAAGCCAGTCCTGTCTGGCTTGGCCATGCTGGCTAGGCTAATTAGAAATGAAATTGATCATATTTTAAGGACTCTGGGCTAGGAAGCCCTGCCTTTATGACATAATTCAGTTCACAGTTAACATCTGAAGACCTGCCCACAGCTTAAATAAAGGAAGCTCTGTTTTAATCTGGTATGAAATAGTGATTTCAGATTTTTGTTTCCCTGCCATTCTGAACTGCAAATAGATTTGTGTCATGACTTGGTATTTGGAAACTGTTGCTAGCTATTTATTTTTTAAAGAATATCCTTACATTATTTCTCTTTCCTACACATGCATTTAATGCCTCAGGAGTAATGTTGTAGTGCTGGATAGATAAGATAATCACTTTAAGAAAAGAATGAAGCTGGTATTTTATGAATGCAGATCCTAGGGCATTGATGGCGAACCTATGGCACGCGTGCTGGAAGTGGCACGCAGAGCCATCTCTCCGGGCACGCCAGCCGTCACCCATTGCTCTTCCGGGTTCCGGTGCTCACATGTGTGCTGGCCAGCTGGTCTTCGCGCACAGGAGCGCCAGAAACCAGAAGAGCAGCTCCTTGGCGTGCATGCTGGCTAGCTGGTCTTCGCACGCGCATGCGCGCCAGGTGACCGGCGCGCATACGCACACCAGAAACTGGAAGCTTAGCTTCTCGGCGTGCAGCGGAGAACTGCTCTTCCGGTTTCCAGCACCCCCCCCCCCACGTGCACATGCGCACTCCCATTTTGGTACTTGGTACCAAAAAGGTTCGCCAACACTGTCCTAGGGTAATGTAGGGCATTTGACCTTTGAAAGTAAGCCTGAAAATCAAGATGGAAGAAAAAAGGGGTTGTGGGTTGAATGCAACTTTGCGTAAATTCCCCAATTATTTGACTGTCAAGGCACACCAACTAACCTATGTAGTTCAGACATTTAGCCTTCTGTGTGCTCTACCTACAGTACCTACCTACCTAATCTATCCACACACCCTTATTTATCAAATTTTTACACCACTCATCTCCCTAAACAGTTTATAAATAATATACCAGTTTATTTTCTATTTTCCAGTAGAACAGTTTTATTCAATTACATTTGTATCACTGATCCATTAAAAGTGATGTGGGCAATGGGAGAGGAGATTTAATTTTTATCTGGTTTCTTCCCAGATTTAAATTATGCACACACATTTTTTCTCCTCCCATATTAGGCCTTTTCTTTCTTCTCTACAGCTAACAATGGCTTCAGAGGAGAAGATTTAAGTAGGTAAATGATGTCTAATTCTACTACGGGTAGTATCTCCCTGTTAGCCAATGAAAAAGTTTTGAAGAGGGTGGGTTGTAAGTCTTCACATCATGATTACTTGGGCCTTTAATCTAACAGGATTTTTGGTGAATAGCTTGCCCATTTTTCCTAGTTAAAATTTCAGAAAAAACTAACCATTATAACTATTGGGAGAGAAACTGTTGCTTTCCCTCATTTACTAATTCCTATAGCTGATATTTACATGTTTTATAATGCGTACATGTTGTACAAGGTGGCCACACCCACCCCAGCTCTGCAAAGGGGAAAAAAGTTGCGATACATCACATGATGGCAACGTGATACCACGAGTTTGACACCCATGTTGTACAACAAAGGTAGGCAATCTTTTTGTAGCCAACAGCAGGTTCTAATACAGCGGTTCTCAACCTGTGGGTCATGACCCCTTTGGGGGTCGAACGACCCTTTCACAGGGGTCGCCTAAGTGCGTGCTAGCCCGCCACACCCCCTTTGTCACCTCATCGTGCGTGGGGAGGGGGAGGGGCAGGGGTCACGGCGGCGGGGCGGGAGTCGCGGCATTAGGAAGGTTGAGAACCACTGTTCTAATAGCTTATGGCAGACTGAGGGCTGCAATATTGGGAGGTGTTGGGAACTTTTTGTGAACCTGATTTACTTATTTAAGTATTTTTAG
Source organism: Thermophis baileyi (assembly GCA_003457575.1). NCBI lineage: Eukaryota > Metazoa > Chordata > Lepidosauria > Squamata > Dipsadidae > Thermophis > Thermophis baileyi. The sequence continues at coordinate 2,598,702 of QLTV01001313.1, forward strand.
CCAACACATTATCCAGAGGATCTTATAGGAGATTAAAAGTCATAAAAAGATAATAGCAAAAAACCAAGTGAAATAAATACTAACCTCAAATTTATTTTGAAGGCTACGTGTGTTTTAGGACTTAAGCTACACTTCTCATTTGTTCCTTCAGCTGAAAATGTTTGGACGTTATGTCACTGAGTTCTGGCTGCCATGGTTAGGGAAGCTTTGAGTCCACAAAAAAGGGTAATCAAATTAATTATTAGACTACATTAATTACATTCTCACAATAATCAAATTTCTAATATACCCCAAACAGCCATGTTTTTTTCATTTATAATGTACGGTAATATACTCCGTCCAGAACCTCTTTTAATTCAAAGGTTTGTAAGCAATCATTCAATAACTTAGAGGAGCACAATTCCTCTGAGGCATTCATGCAGAATAGTTAATAGCTACTTACTGACTTTATTGAATTAGTAAACTGAACCAACCAAATTGTGAACCATGTTCACAAACAAGAGGCAAACTGAGTCATCCAGAACTTTTCTATACCTGCATGGATTAGGGAGTTGACAAGGTAATATTAAATTTTTGGGTGGGGAAAGCTTTACAAAACTTCCAAGGCAGTCTCAGAACCAAAGTATGTTGAAGGAAGAAATGAAATAGGTATTTTGATGACATACTAGAAATACCATAATTGAAACATGTTCTGCTCTGCCCCATCACTGACATTAAACTATTTGATTTGGTGACTACAATGACCAGCTGCCACATCTATCTTTTCTAGGGCAGTACAATCTTGATCAAGACCACTAATCACTAGGAATGAAATGTTATCTTCTATCCATCAGTTCTGTTTATATTCTGCACTCCTCTAATATAACATTTAAGAAAGAAGAAAAGAAAAATCACGAATAGGATTATGCATAAAGCACAAGATGAAAAGCACAATTTTTGAAGCAGCACCCAGATCCAGAAATGGAGACATGCCTGCACAGAGACTGAAAGTAAAGAAAATGACAACATGTAAGGCATCTTTGCAGATCAGAGAAAACTATCCAAAAGCCTTTTTTTTTTTTTTTATAGATTCAGTAAATAGATGGTGGAGTCGAACCCAACCCTGTGACCTAGCACAGTGCTTCTCAACCTTGGCCGCATGAAGATGTACGGACTTCAACTCCCAGAATTCCCTATCCAGCTTTACTGGCTGGGGAATTCTGGGAATTGATGTCCACACATCTTCAAGTGGCCAAGGTTGAGAAATACTGAATCAAAGCAAAACTCTGTAGGACCAAATTAAAAAAAAAAACACATTTTCTGTTTTCAGTGAGATTTGTACTAATCTCTACTATTAACAAATCTGCTAAAATGTTGTATGAATGTTCCTGTATTAAAGTTAAGGGATTTTAGAAAACTAATTCTTGTATAATAGCAATAAAATCTTTAATGACTACAAATTTGACAATTCATACTCTCTGCTTAAGTATTATTTCCTTCTGATTTATGCTGAATCACTCAACTTGGGCAACAGAGACTTATCTTTTGTATACTCTGGAATAGTTCTGCCATTTTGCAATTAACTGTGCTTTACTTGTTTTGTTGCTTACTTTGCCAAAATCACAACATTACCCAGATCAGATGTCACTAGAGATCAATACAAATGTAACTGGAAACAGAAACTTCAAGCAAAGATGTTATAGTGCAGGGATTTTCAATTTTTTTTCAGTCTGCAGAACATGTTCATTTAAAAACAAAATATGTTAGAAATTCAGGTGACACTGAGAAAAACCCTGTCAAATCACAGAAGAATAGATATTAAACTTGGCTCCATCAAAAAATAATTTGGGGTTAACTAGGACATGCCTCTTATATTTTTAATCACATTCCATGTTGCCATTCAGTTGAGCACTAAAGATAGTTAACAAAATTTAAAAACCAAATACAAAATCTGCAATCTGCCCTTTGGACATGTGGGAGGTATCATTACTCTCCTTGAAACTGGTATGTGATAAAGGGTGTTGATGAGAACTCCCAAGTTGATCTGGTCCCATCAGATTAAAAATGTGTCATTCAATATCAATATTTGACTGGAGGTTCGGGTCAGCATCAGGGATTGCTCTTACAGCATTATGTCATCGCAAATCCTCCAAAGGGGCCTGTTTAGACTTTGTCTCTTGTTCATGTTATGCCTATTCTGCTCTGCTGTTTTTTTACTATGTTGACTTCTCAGCCCTGAACAAAACAGAGTTCCCTGCCTCTTTCAGTGCTGCAGCTGGTTCTTTTGCAAATGGTGTCCTTTTTGCAAGCAGAAAAAACTGGCATCTACTGACCTCATCTATATGACAAGGTGAAGTTGCTGTGCCTCCCCAAAAATGTATTTGTGTCTGAAAATTTTCAGTTTGTTTGGGGGACAGGGCTCAAATTGAATAAAACAGGAATAATTCTACTACCCTAGAGATGCTATAGGACAGTGATGTCGAACCTTTTAGGCACCGAGTGCCCAAACTGCACGCTCACGCATGCCCAAAGTGAAAGGTGCATGCGTGCATATGAACACACACATGTACGGACATGTGCAAATGTGCGCATGCACAGACATGCACGAACATGTGCATGCACAAACATGCACATGCACAAACGTGTGCATGCATGGACCTGCACGCATGCATGCATGGACCTGCACGAACATGTGCATATGTGGACCTGCACGAATGTGCATGTGTGGACATGCACAAACATGTGCATGCGCAGGCACATGCGCTGACATGCACGCATGCGCAGCAGAGACCCAAAGACCAGCTGGCTGGCGGGAGGCGGGGCATCCCAACACTGGCAGTGCGGCAAGAGGTAAGATCTTTTTGTTTCGTGAATTTATGTTTCGTCGTTTGCCACGGAGATCTGACCTGGGGCAACGGCGCACGTGCCAGCAGAGAGGGCTCTGCGTGCCACCTCTGGCACGCGTGCCATAGGTTCGCCAACACGGCTATAGGATTTACTGTATCACAAACAGGCTTCAACTAACTGTAAAGGAAAATAATATATCCAAGTGCACTTTGTAAACACTACCATTCTTCAGCATGTAACTGGGAGAAGACCAATCATGACAGGGGTAAATAGACAGGAAGCAGCAGCAGACCAATATTTGAACCCATGACAATAGTTTCATGGCTACTGTGATGGATCAAAGTAGCCATGAAACATTGCACATAACCAAGAAGAAGATTGAGATAAGCATCAAAATTGGCCAAGGCAGCCATGCCAGATTGTAAAGAACAAGAAACAATGTATAGGCAAAATGATGAGGATACAACTCAAGATGCCTCCTGAATTTTCCTGTACTGGTCAAGCCAGCCTGCTACCTTTAAATGAGGCAAGGGATATGGTACATTTGGCTTTTGCACATGGAAAAGGGTGACAGGATCCTGCTTTCTCTGTGTTTGCCTCATTGTACTGACCAGAACGGCAGGCTGTTAAATGTCATAAGAAAACAAAGAACAACTCTGTGAGATGACTTAAACTAAACATCTCTTTTAGATGTTTAGCTTTCAGAGCTAAGTGAATAACAGCCAAGTCATACAAATGTTGGCATATAAGCTTTTTTCTCCACAGATTTACACTCTCATTCAGTTATTTCAACCTTAGCAACTTTAAGATCTGTGGATTGCTGGCTGGGCAGGGGTGGATTCCAACTTACCTCGCTGCCGGTTCGCTCCCTCCTGCGCTACGTTGGTGCGCCTCGTGGGCACGTGCGCGCAAACCACGCGCGCGCATGCGCAGTAACAAAAAATCTGAAAAAAAAATACAAAACCACAAAAAAACAAAGCCAAAAAAAAGATGGCAACCGCATGCACAGTGCCGGAAGTCAGCTTCTGCACATGCTCAGAAGGAAAAAATTCAAAAAAAAAATTCAAAAAAAAAATTCAAAAAAAAGATGGGGGCCCCCACGGACCGGCACCGACCGATCCGGTTCAGTGATGTCATCGTGATGTCACCAGCAGGCCGCTATCGGTTCGAGAGAACCAGTCTGAACCGGGAGGAACCCACCCCTGTGGCTGGGGAATTCTGGGAGTTGAAGTCCACACATCTTATAGTTGCTAAGGTTGAGAAATACTGTTGGATCATTTTCTTTTTCAGGGATAATATTTCTTTCTTTCAGCAAAACAATACGTATGTTACAAATTGCTTTCACATAAGCAGATCTGAATGTCAGAACTGCAGTTCTGCAATGGACTTATTTTAAGGAAAATATTTCAGTTTTGAAGAAATATTTGAATAGAATGCTAAATTTTGTCAAAGTATTTTAATGTCAATGAAATCTGAGTTTTTAAGCCAACTCAGACTGTGATTATACAATTGTTACCAGTGGTAAGCACATCTCGTTGAACCAGCTAGAAGAAAGATTAGGAAAGAATACTCTGTAAGGTGTAACAAAAACAGTGGTTTTGGAGGACTGATATTTTTATATATACTTCAGTTTTAAGGATGTTGTTAAAGCCCATAAAATTCAAATAAGCAATGATTGAAGTTTCAAAAATATCATGATCACAACAAAAGCACTTGTATTGTTATTTCTAACCACATTTGATTCCATTTAAAGATATATAAACATCAAATTAACATATATATTAAAGCCCTAGAAGTGATTTGGACTTCCTACTTAAGAGTTCTGGTGGTGCAGTGGTTAGAATGCAGTATTGCAGGCAAATTCTGCCCACAGCCTGGAGTTCGATCCTGATAGGGCTCAAGGTTGATTCTGCCTTCCATCCTACTGAGGTCGGTAAAATGAGGACCCAGATTGTTGGGGGCAATATGGAAATAATGCTTCGTCATTGTAAACCACCCAGAGCGTTGTAAAGTGCTATGGCATGTGTTATATAACGCTAAATGCTATTACTATTGCTAATAGATTTTTTTATAAAAAAACAAGACAAACATTGAAGCTTCCCCTAACAAGCACATTTTACCTACTGTTAAAATGCCATTCTTAAAGTATTCAAATATTTGTCACTGTCTCATGTGGAACTCTTTGGTTGTACCAAAATTAAAGAGGAAAATATGGAAACCTCCAAATGTCACGTGTCTGTTAAAAGCGGGATAAAAGCTTAATAGAAAATATTCTTCCACCAACAGCCTATTTAATACCATTTCTTTAAAAAAAAAAAACTAAAAAAAAACTTTACCCTAGTGTGTAACACTGCCTTTTTTATCTATTAACCAATAGATATGCTGAAGTTCGCCAATAGAAGCAAAACATCTGCCAGTCACAAATATCTTAGTGAACCAGTATAACAAAGTGAATGCCTTTAAAAAAAAAAAAAAAGCTTGATCACAATTTAGGAGGGCTGGCCTGCACTGAAAAGACTTGGCAACTCGATTCCAGGCCCAGAGAGAAAGAGAAAATGCACTCATGGTTTTGGAATGCTTCCTTGTTCCTAAGTGATTAGCACAGCCTCCTCCTCCCCAGCCCTCCTCCTCCTCCTCCCTAGATTGCCACTAGATGAAAGTGAGCTAAACAAGCACAAACAATTTCTTTACAAATTGTCTCAGGAAGTCACTATCCATAGTACATGGCAAGACAGATTTTCAAGAATCCCGTTTCAAGGAAAACAACAAATAGCTGGAAACAGTAACTATCCTGCCATACGAAGTGTGTCAGAGATCCACATTCTTCTTACTCCGAGGCAGCATATTTTTGCAACACCTCCCCAAAGATTTATCACATCCCCATTCTTGTCCAAAGCAGGAGAAACCAGAGATTAAAAGATGAAAAGAACTATGTCAACATGCTATTTGAAGTGGATATAAACTAAAGTCCTCTCTGAATATTTCCCACCCAGGTTGAGTTTACAAAGGAGGAGGAGTAAGCGTGCTACTCTGCCCTCACACTATTCTTACCTACTCATATGGAACAAAATCCAGGGAGGGCCTTCAAACAATTTAAAGCCTAGGCTTTCAAATCTTCATGGACAGAAGAGGATGTCCATTGCACGGAGTCATCCTCAGTGAGCAGAGGCCAATCAGGTGCAGCTACCATGCATATCCTTCTTTCTGCTTCCTCAGAAGTAGACCCTACCTTTATCTGAATTGGTGAAATGGAGGATAGCAATAGCAATAGCACTTAGACTTATATACCGCTTCATAGTGCTTTACAGCCCTCTCTAAGCGGTTTACAGAGTTAGCATATTGCCCCCAACAATCTGGGTCCTCATTTTACCCACCTCAGAAGGATGGAAGGCTGAGTCAACCTTGAGCCGGTGAGATTTGAACCGCCGAACTGCAGCTAGCAGTCAGCTGAAGTAGCCTGCAGTGCTGCACTCTAACCACTGCGCCACCTCGGCTCTATAAGGATGGTCCTTAGAATATATTTGTTGTTCAGTCGCTAAGCTGTGTTCAACTCTTCATGATCCCATGGACCATAGCACGCCAGCCCCTCTCCACTCCGTCCTCCACTATCTCCCAGTTTGCTCAAACTCATGCACAGTGTCATTAACACTATGTCAATGACAACCATCTCATCCTCTGACAACCTCTTCTCCTTCTGCCTTCCATCTTTCCAACATCTTTCCAATGAGTCCTCTCTTCTCATTTGGTGACCAAAGTATTTGTACTTCAGCCTTGGAATATAACTGAAAGGCAATATATATAATTTTAAAAAGAGCTAGGCTTCAGCCAGTGGTGGGTTGTTCCCGGTTCGGACCGGTTCTTAGAACCAGTAGCGGCGGCGGGAGGCTCCGCCCACCCGCCCGGGATGCTTTTGTGCACGCACAGAAGCGTCACACGCGTGCAAACAGGTAATAAAAGGTTTTAGAACCCACTACTGGCTTCAGCTGACTGCAGGTACTAATTAGAGACAAAGAAGGAGATGCCTTCAAGCATGTTGCTCACAGATACCTGTATCTCCTGCCTCTTTGGATAGGAATGGCTTTTCAGAGGTCAAGGAGAGACATCTCTCAGCAAAGCCTGAGGTATAATACCAAGCAGTAGTTTGTTCTAACTAAGCCTTTTTAAATAAGCTGCAGTGGTAGGACATACATATAATAAAAAGTCCTAAACCATGATATACAAACAAATGGCAAGATTATACAACATATTCACCCAAAACCAAGTAAGCTTCATTACGGCTTAATGCAACACCTGTACTCTACCAAATATCACCTTTGAGAGAATCAAATTAAAGCCTTTAAGGTCCGGGGTGTGCCTGTGTGCCTTCAAGTCAGTGTTGACTCCTGGTGACACCCTGAATTTCTCTCTACAGTGTTCTTGGCAAGGTTTGGTTTGCCACTGCTTGCTTCCTTAGGATGAGACTGACTGGCCCAAGGTCACCCAGCTTGTGTCTAAGGTAGAACTAAAAAATTATTTTATTTTTATTTTATTTAGTTTGTCAAACATATACGAGATAACAGGTATAAGTATAAACATGGACATGAGCACAGGAAATGAGTACAAATAAATGGGGACAGTAGGACAGGGACGGTAGGCACACTGGTGCGCTTATGCACGCCCCTTTACAGACCTCTTAGGAATGGTGTGAGGTCCACAGTAGACAGTTTAAGGTTGAAGCTATGGGGGTTTGAGCAGGGGTGGATTTTCCTACTGCCGGTTCGCTCAGGGACGCGCTGCGCGGGCGGGTGCGTGTTGCGTACTGGGCGGGTGGGTTGCGCGCAAGCACGCATGCGCAGTACTATAAAAAGCTTCTGCACAGAAGCAAAAACCAAGATGGCAACACCTATGGCGACGCTGAGAGAACTGGCTCGGGGGCGTGGCAGGCCTGGGTCGCTGCCAGTTCTAGCAACCCAGGCCGCCAAGTTACTAACGGTTCTATAGAACCGGCCCACACCGGTAGGAACCCACCTCTGGGTTTGAGGAAGTAACAACGGAGTCAGGTAGAGCATTCCAAGCATTGATCACTCACAGCCTCCCAGTTTTTAATCTAATGTCTTTACTACTACAACAATCTTTAGCAGCTTGTTTTTCTCAGAAGCCACTAACTAAGGTGTAAGAGGTGATACGAGTCAGTACTTTGTAACTTATCAGCTCCTCTCCCCAAGAAAGAACAAACAGCCTACAAACCAGTTCAGTTCAGTTCACACACACACACACACACACACACACACACACACACACACACACACCCATCCCATCTTGTTCCAAACTTCATCTGGAAGCCAGAAGGAAATGTAAGAAAGCTATGAATATTTTTCTGAATTGAATTAAATATGTCAAACTTTCCCCGAACAGACTTATATATTGTAGTGTAGTTTGTATAAAACATCTAAGGCTAAGAGGTTTTTTTTTTTAAAAAAAATTATCCCAGTATTTTGGGAAAGATGCAATTAGATTCACTCCATCTCATCATCTTTAAATGCAAAAGGGTTCCACCACTTGCTCTTTTTTTGGGGGGGGGTGCCTTCACGTCATGTTTTGACTCTTGGCAGCTGCCTGGACAAGTCCCTGCAATTTTCTTGGCAAGGTTTTTCAGAAGTGGTTTGCCATTGCCTTTTTCCTAGGATGGAGCACGTGCGCACAATTGGCCCAAGGTCACACAGCTGGTTTCATGTCAAAGGTGGGATTAGAATTCCAGTGCCTTAACCACTATTCCAAACTATACTTGTTACCCACCCAGAAAAACCACAACTGCTTTTATTGCTCATGCCACCTCTTCATCCTGGACCAGGGAACTAACAAACATCTCCCAACATTAGCTCTATACCAGGGGTCTCCAACCTTGGCAACTTTAAGACTTGTGGACTTCAACTCCCAGAATTCCTCAGCCAGCAAAGCTGGCTGAGGAATGCTGGGAGTTGAAGTCCACAAGTCTTAAAGTTGCCAAGGTTGGAGATCCCTGCTCTATACTGTACACAATTTTCTTTTACAACCTCCAATCTCACCTGACGCCTACACCCAAGAGCTATGCATTATACCTGAAGTAACCAGACATTAGGAAATCCCGGTCCTATACATTGTTCCAAAAGCAGAAACGGATGAGTACAGAGTTCCTGCTCTTTGCCCAGTTACCTCACACGGTTAAATACTTGGTAGGGTGCGCCCACCACTTTAAACGCAGTCCATCCTTAGTCACCCGGGCGGGGGGTCTCTCTGCCAGGTCTTTAAGGCAGCACTCGTCGATCTCCTCGCGTGGGCGTGAACGCAGCGCCCAGCAAAAGCTAACGCATAGTAGTGGTTCGATTCCACGCGAATTTCGGCAGGTTTTGCTGCAACCCAGAGCAACTACATAAGAGGAGTTTGCAAGTCATCGGGGGGCCTTCTGACACCGTCCCCTATTCCTGAGAAACCACCTCGTTTCTCAGGACAGTCACGATGGCCCTGCCCAATCTCTCGGGTGCGCCCAGGCAATCCTCGGCGCAACGCCACCCCCCCCCCACCTCCTCCTCCTCCTCCTCCTCCTCCATCTCCTTCCTAGCCAACAAGCCAAGTTACTCGAGGGGCGCTCCTAGCTGATCCATCCCTAGCTGCATCTACCGGGCGCTACTCTTTCCCAGGGCGGGCACCTATCTTACCACGAAGTCTGGCTCCGGCAGCCCCGGGTCCTCGCCTTGTCGGTTTGGGAAAGAGAGGCGCAGAAGTGGACTGGCTTCTTGGGATTGTCAGAGCCGCTCCGGCCGCCTCCTGCCCCGCCTGGGAGGAGGAGCTAGGCTCGGGTCAGGCTCAGGGGCGAAAGGGGCGTAAGGGGCGTGGGACCTGTCGCCGGACTCGGCTTGTGTCATGCTTCTCCAAGGCAGCGACGTATCCCAGGCGGGGAACTCCTTGGGCTGAGCATAGGCTGAGTGGCGTTTCCAGGCACCTCTGAGTAATACCCGCACCGCGACAAAAGCCTTCTGGAGCCTTTCCCTCTTAAGTAGTTACTTCCAACTTGTTCTCATAGGCACTTTGTAGGTGGACAGGAGGGAGTGGCCGCGCCGCGGTTACCCGGGAAGTTTGATGAAGACAAAAGCGCCTCCTAACTTTTCTTAGACGTTTATGTGTTTTTATCTATCTATACAGGTAGTCCTCGACTTACCACCACAATTGAGCCCCAAATTACTGTGGTTAAGTGAAACATTTGTTCAGTAAGTTTTGCCCCATTTTACGACCTTTCTTGCCACAGTTATTCAGTGAATCACTGCAGTTGATAAGTTAGTAACCTGGTTGTTAAGTGAATCTGGCTTTCCCATTGACTTCGTTTGTCAGAAGGTCGCCAAAGGGGATCACATGACCTCGGGGAACAGCAACGGTCATAAATGTGAACCAGTTGCCAAGCATCTGAATTTTGATCACATGATCATCTGGATGCTGCGGTCATAACTGAAAAATGGTCATAAGTCATTTTTTTAGTGCCATTGTAACATTGAATGGTCTGCTGTAAGTTGAGGACTACTTGTATACCATGAACATTCTGATTCCTGTAGGCCATGTGTGTCAAACTCGCTGTGTCACGTTGCCGTCACACACGGGTGGGCTTCAAAATTTTTAGCAAGGGGTTCTCTGCCCGGTTGCTGGGTGGGCGTGGCCATGGTGGGCATGGCTATGGTGGGCATGGTTAATTGGCCTCCTGCACCATGGCGGGAAGGGGGGTATCTTTGCCCTCCCCGGGCTCCAGAGGCTTTCCTCGAGCCTCCGGGAGGGCGAAAACGGCCTCCCAGGCTCAGGAGGCCCTCTGGAGGCTGGAAACAGGCCTGTTTCCGGCCTTCTCGAACTTCCGGTAGGCCCATTTTTCGCCCTCCCCGAGCCTCCGCGCACGCCCTGCACTTACCTGCATCCAAAACGGGCCGCGTGGGGACTCCAGGGAGGGGCGGGGTGGGCAGGGCCAGCCAGGAGTGGGATTTGGGGGTTCTCCGAACTGCACAGAATCTTAGAGGTTCTTCCGAACCCCCAGCAGCCCACCCCTGCCGTCACATGATGTTTCACGTTATCCCCCTTCGCGGAGCTGGGGTGGGTGTGGCCTGCACATGACGCATCCAGCCCATGGGCTGCCATTTTGACAGCCCTGCTGTAGTCCTTAACTCTGAAAGGGTACAACACAGGGCAAAACATCTTCAACAAGTTACCTCAGATGGGCTAACTTAAGAGAATCTGTCCAAAATTCAGGAGCCTTGATTCCCATGCCACTGAAATTTGGCAAATTTTATAAAACATTTTATGACATAAATATTAAAGCAGTTTATGACATAAAATGAAGTGTCATAGTGCTTTCCTGTGCTGATGTTTGACTGCTATACAGTTCAGCATGGGCTGTTTTCCAGGCAGATACCTCTCTGAAGGCATCACAACTTTTTCAATGAAGGCAGGACATTAGAAGCTCTGTTACTATTGAAGGCATTGCATTGAGGAATCTTGTAAGGAAATATCACTGAAACAATGACCCAATGGGGAGAGTTGGCCTAGTAATAAGCTCTGCTTGACAAAGCTGTAGTCTATTAATCACATTTTCTGGATTTGTATAATACACTGAACCACTAACTTCATTAATATAATACAACAGCAAACAAGTAGTTAGCTAGTTTGTGATTCATTAGCCTATATTAATCACTTTTCTTCCTTATTAATTTCTCCTGTACAGAAAAAGTATAGTACTCCTAACTTGTACAGGCTGGAAGAATGTTATGCAGCAAGTAAAAAAATAGTTTTACAGTGATCCCCGGCTCTGAAGAGGGAGTAGCAGAATTTCATATAAACTGGAGAACTTTCTCATCAAGGCTGAAGTGTGAGAGAATTCACAGAATTAATCTTGGGAAGCCTGTACAGGCCAAAAGCAACACAACTAAGTAACACTGCTGCCCTCTATTGGCCATTCCCAATTTCCAGAGGTTTTTTTCCAGCCATAAATGACAAGATTGTTCTTGTGAACTAAGAGTATTCATCTTTTTCAATGGAATTTCTAGATAAGAAATTGAATAAAGACATTCAGTAAAAGCAGAGGAGGAGGTATAAATGTTTAAGATAGTGAACATGAATTTCTTATAATCTTAATATTTAGTAACCGTAATTGCTAATAGGCTGAGGCATAAGATTAAGATATTTTACATCTTCATATAATTGGGATTCACTGAAGTTGTGACTCACTTTCAAGGCACATAGTGAAAAGAGACACTTTTCAGGCAACTCACAACAAACCCATGATTGTTTGTTCATTCAAGGAGCAGTCACCCAACTCTCGTTGTATTTGTTCAGTGCAGTCTTGTAAACATTGTGAAAATTTTGCTTTTTAAATCAGGTTTTCACTTTTATTTTCATTGTAAAGTGGTCCTTACAGTATTCCTAATTCTGTCCTAATCATAATATTATAACTAGGGTTTTTTAAAAAAATGTGACATACAAACTATCATTATGTGTTCGAAAGAATAGTCAGGGAGGTTTAAATTGTTGAAGAGGGCTACAACATTTGAAGGTATATTCACCCAGTGTAATTTGAGAGCCACACTGAACTAAAAACTAAAATCACATTTTATCTAGTATGTGGTATGAACATGGTCCATCTGGTCAGTTTATGATCCAGACTGCTGTGGCAGCTCACAAATCGGGCAAACTGAGTACGGATTAATGACAAATTACCAGGTCATGTGAATCTGAGCCACTGAGTGCCAAATCTGAGCTGGAATTTAACTTTCTATTCACTTGCATGTGATAAAAGTTTCCCTTGCATTTGCTTGAATGCATGTAAATTCTCCCTTGCAATAGACTCAGTACTCTGTGGATACAGCCAGCAAGCACAGCTTTGACTTCCCAGTGTGTGAATTCTGACATGGTCTTAGAATTAACACTTGAAGTCAACTATCAGTGTGGGTACATTTGGATGTAGCCTTCACTATGCCATAACGATGACTCAGTCAAAGTATTTAACAGGAATCTAGATGATCTAATCTTCTGATTATGTCCCTGTGGTTCCCAAGAGGTGCATTCACTTTACTTCATCTTTCACAAGCAACATAATACACATCAATCACCATAAAGTCACAGCAGGTCAAAAGAAAAAGAGAAATCAATACTGAAGTGCTTTCGAGTAAGATTATTTCTTGACTAGTTTTTACTTTATGCCAATGAATACCCACAGCCTTTCAGTCTATCTTTTAATCTGTCATCAGACATTAAAACCTCACATTGTTAACAAATAAATCAAAGCTTTCAAGCTCAGTCTTTACATAATGGGGAAGTGTCAATGTTTACTTAGAAGACCCAAATAACTCAGTGGACCTTATTCCCTAGCAAAAATGGAATAAATTATGGCCTAAATGAAATATTTTAAAACATAGAATATAAATAAGAATGGAAATATTTTCTTTAATGCCTATAACTTATTTTTTTAAAGAAATAAAAAGGCTAAGGAAAAGAGAGGGAGAGAAAAAAAACACTCATTGCTGGAGAGATAGCCATGTTATTTTTTTTTGCAGTAAATGGAAAAAGGAGTTTTCTAAAGGTGCACAAGTTTGTCATTACATATACCTTTCATGAATTAGAGGTGATCCATGAAAGTTTTTAATAAACATGATAGTCTTCAATCCCCCCTTTGTTATGTCTTATCACTCAATTGCTCACAACTGTATTGTAAACTGCAGATTGTGAGTTGCTAGGTCCCTTGAACTGAAATAGTTACCAAGTTATAAAGTGTAGCTATCATTGCCAGACAGTTTTAAATCAGTACAGAATATGTTTTATTCATTAAGCCAAGAACTCAGGGCTCTGGGCTGTAGAGGTAGAGCTTTCATGCAGAAATTTTTGAATCTTTCATAAAAGAGCACAGGTGACTAGAAATAAAATCTCTTCTACAATGTTAACTTCTATAGATGTAGTTGCCCTTAGATACATATTTGCAATCCCCTAACCTGCAGAAGATTTCTCTATATTGTTATTTAAGGCTCAGTTGTTGACTTAGATCACCAGATGTTCCACCACTTTGTGGAGGAAGCAATACAAGATAAGATTTTCTTCAACAATATTTTCTATGGTAGAAATCAGTTGTACCCATCCACTGCCATTCAGAGGAGGTACTCCTATAAAATTAGCAAATTTTGTTAAATGATGTACAGTATTTAATATGATGCAGAAAAATCCCCACAAAATAAGTGATACTTTTAAAATGAGTGCTTACTTAGTATTCAGCCTGAAATCCAACTTTCAGAGGGAAAAAAACTGCATATCCTGCCTGGGAGAAATCCGAGAAATAACTAGCAACCAGTCAACAACACTTACTTGACATTATTTTTTAGCAATTCACATATGATTAATTGCCAAGTAAGACAGTATTTTCTAGACAAGTAGGCACAGTTGCCATTGTGAATCAGAATGAGGTGGCCCTTGGCATCTTAAGTTGTCCCTTTATAATCACGGGGAAAACAAAAAGGAAATATTTACAAATGATTCAGTACTGTAATGGATCAAGGATACTCCAGGACTAACAATCAGTATGAAGACCATTTCCATGCCAGTGGAACCCACAGTCAGTTTTCTTTCCCTGGCACCACACCCCAGATTCCACACAGCCCTGAGAATTAAGGATTTCCACAGCACTTCAAGACCTTTATGGGAGTAATTCTTGAAAGGCTTTGATTTCGGCTATGTGTCACGTCTCTCGCTTGCTTGAAAAAGATGAAAACTGGATACAATCTGCAGTGTTTGTGATTGGGTTTTCTAATCCACTTCTGAAGACTTGAGGAACAAAATATTTCAACAGCAAGGGAATCTACAATCTTCAGTTAAGTTACATTTTTTTAATAGTTTTGAATCAAGAACTCTGTATCATGGAGGCACAGGGTTCAGGAATAGTTTCCTGGACCACCCAAGGGGATAACAAAAACAGATATATCATCTCCAGAGCCCAGTTTGTCATTAGCCAGCCTCCAGCCACGGTCCTTCAGAACTCCTCTGGATCTCATTACCAATTCCTGGGCTGCCATGGTATATCTGGAAGAGAATAAAGCCCATAATTACTATTCACATGAAAATAGCAAGAAATCTAACATGATATATTATTATGAAGTAAGTATTCATAGGTGCACTGTAGCCACTTCATCATTTTAATTGCTTGATTGTGAAGAGGGAAAAAAGAATGGCTTAAAATTATCCTCTTGCAATTTTAATATATGCTGGTAGT
This sequence comes from Thermophis baileyi, assembly GCA_003457575.1. Lineage (NCBI taxonomy): Eukaryota > Metazoa > Chordata > Lepidosauria > Squamata > Dipsadidae > Thermophis > Thermophis baileyi. The sequence continues at coordinate 2,613,769 of QLTV01001313.1, forward strand.
AGATTCAACCAGAAAAGCTGTTAGAAATAACAGAAATAGTCAGAAACACTACAGTAAAATAGATTGAACTATTTGGGCTTCATTCAGGGACACCCGAGTCCAGGGGTGAAATCCAGCAGGTTCTGACAGGTTCTGGAGAACCGGTAGTGGAAATTTTGAGTAGTTCGGAGAACCGGTAGCAGAAATTTTGAGTAGTTCGGAGAACCGGTAGCGGAAATTTTGAGTAGTTCGGAGAACCGGTAGCGGAAATTTTGAGTAGTTCAGAGAACCGGCAAATACCACCTCTGGCTGGCCCCAGAGTGGGGTGGGAATGGAGATTTTGCAATATCCTTCCCCCAGGAGTGGGGAGGGAATGGGGATTTAGCAGTATCCTTCCCCTGGAGTGGGGTGGGAATGGAGATTTTGCAGTATCCTTCCCCTGCCACACCCAACAAGCCACACCATGCCCACCAAGCCACGCCCACAGAACCGGTAGTAAAAAATTTTTGGATTTCACCACTGCCCGAGTCCAAATCTCTATAATATCATGAAACAAAATACTTCATTCATTTCAGCAAAGGACATGGCAAGGTGACAATAGAAGGAACCCCATGTATAGCATAGGCTTGGCAGAAATGTGAGCTATTAAAAGCAACCAGTGAATTGCCTCTGTTACAAATTGCGTATGTATTTTACAAAAAGAACCAAAGGCTTATAAGCAAATAAACAATTACAAAATAAACAGTAAGAAGTATTTCCATTCCATATTCCTGTTCCATATTTGAAAAAGGACTACTCATTTATTAGTCTGTTTACATATGAAAAGCTGGAAAAAAAAATTCCAGATGGAAAAGTTGCCATCATAAATGGAAGACTGGGAGAAAAATCTGCCTATTTTTGTCTCAAAAATGCATTTCCAAAAAGGTGTAATTATATCCACGAGGTCCTAAGCAAGCATGTGACTAACCTTGAAAACAGAACTGAGTATAATTTTGAATACAAGTAATCCTCAACTTATTAATGTAATTAAGCCTGGAATTACAGTCATAAGTCATTTGTGGACATTAAGCAGGTCACCACATGACCGGACTCAATTTTACATTTTTTTGGTGGCAGTTGTAAGTGATGTGGTTGTTAAGTTGTTGTTTATCTAATGATATTTTTTAAACAGAAATTGGAAGTAAATGCTAGAAACCATCAAAAAAATGTTGAAAATTGTGGTCATGTGAGCATGGATGATGCAAATGAGTGTAAAAGTGAGCCACTTGCCAAACACCCAAAATACAGTCACATGACTGCCGTGTGTGTGTGTGTGTGTGTGTGTGTGTGTGTGTACGTGTGTGGCCACTGTAAACTTCAAAATCAGGTTGTAAGTAGCTTTTGTGGGGTCCATCGTAACTTCATACTGTTGCTAAGTGACTGATCATAAGTCAAGGACTACTTGTATTAAGGGAACATCTTCTCTCCCCTGTTGAATGTTGCAGATTTTAGAAGCCCTCTCTCCAGGGGTGGGTTCTAACTTACCTCGCTGCCGGTTCGCTTCCTCCTGTGCCGCGTGGCCGTGCCTCGTGGGCGCGCGTGTGCATGTGCAGTGCAAAAAAATAAAAAAAATAAAAATAAAAAAGCCAAAAACAAGATGGCGATGCATGCGCAGTGCCAAAAAAAAAAAATTCAAAAAAATTTCAAAAAAATAAAAAAAAAGATGGCGGTGCCCACGGACCGGCACTGACCGAACCTGATCCGTGACGTCATCATGACGTCACCAGCGGATCACTACTGGTTCGGGCGAACCGGTCTGAACCGGGAGGAACCCACCTCTGCCTCTCTCCCTCCCAGTTTTCAGTTAGTGCCCCATTTATATACAAAATGTAATTTTGTCCAAGTTACATAAACTTAATTCAACATGGCAAGTAAGCAAAACAAAAAGTACAAACTCAGACTGACAGTAAGTGCTTCAGAAAGGGCCGTTCTACCCAGTGAATAGTGTCATCCCCAACACTTGAAAGAAAGGAAAGTCAGCTCTATTCACCTGCAAGGATCATTGGGTTCATAGCCCATCAATACATCAATGACCACAGTGGCTACCTCTTGATCACTAGTGACATCCCAGAGGCCATCAGTGCCCATCACCAGCACATCATCAGGGCAGTGCTCATACTGTGTGAGATCATAAATGTGCACCTGCGGATAAACACAAAGATACAATTTTGTTGCTATGAATTTGCATTGCAAAAAAAAAAAAGATACCTAAGGGATCACTCTCATTACAAACCTGCCAATTAAAAATGGTAGGAATTCCCAGAGGTTTGAACTTGCCAAAAACATGAATGGGCAGAAAGCACTTGTAAATATTGGAGAAAATGGAACAGATTTGTCCAGCCTTATTGGCTAATTAATAAAAATGGGAAAAAAGACATTTTAAATATATCTTTGAAGATTCTTAATAGAACATTGATTCTCCTAAATTTCTCCAAAAGGAAATGTCCAGGGCTTTCCAAAGGTCATGTATATCCTATAAAAGTATTTACAGTGATACCTCAGTACTCATTGTTAATTGATTCCAGGAGGTGCGATGAACGCCAAAAATGATGACAATTTTTTCCATAAGGAATAGTGTAAATACATTTAATGTGTTCCCAACCAAAGACAATGTGCATTTTTAAGGCAATATGTAAAAAGATAGGGTTGTATATTATTACTTTACATGAGAAATAAATCTAAAAATTAATAAATACTTAAATTAAATTAAAATTTCACTTTACCTGTACTGATGAGAAAAACAGTGAAAAAATATACAAAATGACCACAGAAGCTAAGACCGTAAGGGGATGTGCCCAGGGGAAGACACGTGTGACACACATGTGACCTTATATTTCAGCTGGAAAGGGTAGTGAGTCATAAGGCAACTGACACCAACAAGTTCTAGCTTGCATGTCAAGTACCAAACAAACGAGTACAGGACAAAATTTCCTCATTAAAATGCATCGGGTACCAAATTGAATGAGTTTCAAAGCAGTTGAGTACCGAGGTACCACTATATTTATTTTCAACATTTCTATACTGCTTCCCATTAAAAAAAATCCTGAATTTACAATTAAGAAATGTACTTTGTAACAAAGAAAACACAAATATTCCAATATACTGTCCTTAAAACAAATAAAGGGAAAGCTTATCATTAAGGCCAGGGAGGGCAATCTTTTTAGATCTGTCTGTCACACCCGTGGTCTACAGAGAGCAAGTCATGGTATCACCAAAGTTTTCAATCAGATTATCTATTTATGGAGCATTTCAATTTTTTTATTCCTGGGTATTTGAGAAGGTTTGGGGGCTGAAATATGCAAATGTGGAAAGTGATATTTGTGTGAAGAGTTGCATTAGTGGAGTTCCATAGTTTTCAAATCATGTCCACCTCCAACTACACAGAGAGAGAGAGAGAGAGAGAGAGAGATACCGTGTTTTTCGCACTATAAGACGCACTCCTCCCCCGAAAGTGGGTGGAAATGTCTGTGCGTCTTATAGAGCAAATATTGTGGCAGGGGGAGGGGGTTGATGCGGCGGTGACCTGTCACCGCTGCTGCTTGCCATCGCTGAGGAACGCTGGAGCCTTCGCTGCCGAGCAGCTGTTCGGCGGTTAGATCAGCCTCCCAGAATACCACCGATCAGCTCTACTAGGCGACAGGGATTGTTGTCGTCGCCACTCGCCACTGCTGCTCGCCACCGCTACTCGCCGCCATCAGCGATAGGCAGCGAACAGTGGTGAACAGTGGCGGCGGCGATAGGTGGCGAATGGTGGCGAACAGCACAAGTGGTGATCAGCAGCGAGTAGTGGCGATCAGCAGCGGCGGCGATCGATGGTGGTGGGGATCCCCACCGCCTAGAACAGCTGATCGGCGGTATTCTGGGAGGCCAATCCAACCGCCAATCAGCTGCTCGGCAGCGAAGGCTCCAGTGTTCCTCGGCGGCGGCAGTAGCTCAGCTCAGTTGACCGGTAGTGGGCGCAATGGAGCGGAGCCCTGACGAGCCACATGCTGGGGCTGCGATAATGTGCTGAAGCTGACCAGGCTGTTTGCTGTTTGCTGCAAGGATGCTAGCCAGATGGATGCTGGGAGACAGAGGCAGATTTTTTTTTCTTGTTTTCCTCCTCTAAAACTAATGTGCGTCTTATGGTCTGGTGCGTCTTATAGTGTGAAAAATATAGTAGATACATACATGCAATGTAAATACAGGTACTTTTCAACTTGCAACCACAATTAAGCCCAAAATTTCTGTTGCTAAGCAAAACATTTGTTAAGTGAGTTTTGCTCCATTTCACAATCTTTCTTGCCACAGTTGTTAAGTCATCACTGCAGTTGTTAAGTTCGTAACATGGTTGTTAAGTGAATCTGGCTTCCCCATTGACTTGGCTTGTCAGAAGGTCATAAAAAGATGAACACATGGCCTCAGGACACTGCACCTATCATAAATGTGAGTAAGTTGCTAAGCATCTGAATTTTGAACATGTGACCATGAGGATCCTCCAATGGTCGTAAGTCTGAAAAATGGTCAAATTCTTTTTTTTTCCAGTGCCATTGTAACTTCAAATGGTCACTAAATGAACAGTTTTAAATTGAGGACTACCTGTATATCTCAAGGACCAGAACATTAGTTTTGTTGTGCTCACCTCTGGAATGCAAGATAAGAAAGGCTTAATGTAGATGTTGGAGTTGTAAACTTTGAGATCATGGTCTCCTAAGCCTCGAGTTACCCCAATGGTTGCCATCATTCGAGCCTAATTAGAAAAACAAGTAGCCAATAAACAAACACTTGATGCAATATGAAGACGTTTATTCAATTCCATATTGTTAGAAACAAGGTTTGTTAGTGCAAAACATTGGAAAACTAGATATCTTTCACTGAATTAGTAGTATTTAAAAGTCTGAAAAGTTGCTCTATCTAAAAAAATCAAAGCATCAAAAAGCATTAAGAAACTCAGAAGAAAAAATGTTTTCACATTTGGTCATTTACTTTATTAAGAATGTTTTTCCTAAGCAACTACTTTCAGCTGTATAAAAGTCATTTCAAAAAGCAATATTAGAAATGGATATTTGAAGTTTCATATTAACTTTTTAAAGACAAAACTGTATACAGTATGTATTCACAAGTATACTTTTCTTTTATTTTTCCTCTTCATATTTTTATTTTTTAAGTTGCTCATTTTCCCTTGTTTTCTTTCTTTATTAAAAAAAAATGCAAATAATCCAAATGCTAGATGCATCTACCCATGTTTCCCCGAAAATAAGACCGGGTCTTATATTAATGTTTGCTCCAAAAGATGCATTAGGGCTTATTTTCCAGTTAGGTCTTATTGTTGGGGGAATATGGTACTAAATGTGTCCGTCTGGCTGACAATCTTAATTGGCGGGGTAGGGTTTATATTACGAGCATCCTGAAAAATCATGCTAGGGCTTATTTTCCAGTTGGGTCTTATTTTCGGGGAAACAGGGTATTTAGTATCAAAACATTAAGCCCATTAAAAAAAAACCTATTGACTCTAAAACTGTAACATAAAACTGGCATTTATTTATGTGATAAAGATTTGCATAACCTGGCTCCAATTCCATTATCCCTCAACCAAACCTCCCTCCGCCTCATGCTTATTTAATCTTAACGTTGTCTCTATTCACTGAAAACAAATAGCTCTCCATTGCACAAAGACTCCCATATTGGTTTTAGCTCTTACTTTTTTACCCTCTCCATATACAAGTGGAAACTTCAGGTCATCTTCTTCTATCCTTTTATATGCCCTAGTTAGAAAAGGAAGCATATACAAAATAAGGCCATGCCGAAGGTTACCATCACCTCAGATATGTTAAGATTTATTAAACTACCAATTGCTGAAGGAAAAAATGTCCTGGTGAATCTCTTCTACTCATCGCTAGAAAAAAAGGGTGCGGCCAGCACTATTTCATTTATGTAATTTCTCCAATATGTGTCCATGTAAACACACATACAGGTAGTCCTTGCTTAACAACTGTTCAAAGTTACAATGGACTTCCCAGAGCTACACTTACAATCTTATTTCAAAGTTCTAGCAGTCACACATGTATTTTGGGCACATGGAAAACATTTGTAGCATCCATGGCACCATGATTTTTTGGTGGCTTTTGCTAGTTACTGGCATTTACTTCCAGCAAAAACTGCCCGTTGGGTATTATGGATTTGTTTAAAGACTGCAGCATTCACTTAATGACAGCAGCACTCACTTAACAGCTGCTGCAAAAAAGGTTGTAAAATCAGGCATGGTCACATGGTGACCTGCTTAATGACTGCCATGACTTATGACCATAATTCCAGGCTCAATTATGGTTGTAAAACAAGGACTGCAAGGGGGGGCCTTGGAACATCTGAATGGGTAAGGATGATAGAAACAAATTATCTTCTTTTTGTGATTGATATTGAGAATCAACATGCTTTATTTCAAATGAAAAGAGAAGTTACCAGCCGTTCATATTTTGGTCCCTATATAACATCTTCTTTCCCACTTCCTTCTGTTGGATCCTTCGGGGAAACTCAAAGTAAGTAAACTCATTTCCCAGTAATTCAGGCCTCAAATAGCCCTATGAGAGAAAAGAAAAAGCTCAGTCGAGAGAATATTTGGATCTTTTCCATCAAATAACAGAAATCCAAGCTGGCCCCTTATTCCACAGAGTCCACATAAAAGCAGCACTCAGTAATAGAATCCCAGAACGGAACAAGCATATCGTAAAGGCCGGGACCAATTCAACTGTCGTATACTGAGATGTTAAAATTTACTTAAGGTCCCAATCTTTTTTCTCTTTGTACTGAACTACTACATAATGTCCATGTCTAGATGAAAATGGAAGATCAAAGCATTCATTCTTCACCTACATACAAGCTAAAGCATGAGTAGCTGAACCTGTCTCATGCTCAAATGGGTCATCAGGCCACATCCAGACTAAAGTAGAAACAGAAGTTGAAACTAATAAGACTCATTTTATAAGAAACAGTGGCGTACACAAATATTTGGCATAGAAGGCAACAAGATTTCAGTTCTGTAGTCCAGATCCTGTTCTCTGCTCAGACAACTGTCATTTTAATACAAATTCCAATTATGGGAATGTCTCTATCATGTGCATCTGCACATGGACATCTACCTATCTACTGGCTACCTATATGAAGGAGACCCCTGCATTTCAAAGATAGGTTTGAAGTTGTTCTTGCTCTAGCTATCTCCTAGGTTGGTCTTACTCTTCAGAGCTGGTTCCATCCTTTCCTGTCAATATCACCAAAGAGGCAATTATTTACCAGGCTAGCAATGGAAGACCCAAAAGAAGTAATTAAATCCAACAGTCAGGCAAGAATGGAACCCAGAGCCAAAAAAGAGAAAGATTAAGAAACATTGGCTCAATCGGATCCTAAACACACAACCTTTAAGAAGGCAAATTTTACCCCACCTCTCCTGATGAGTCTGACCAAAAAAAGTGCAAAGGGAGAGCTATGCCACATTAAAAAAAAATATTCCCTATACGCCCTAAGAAGAGTAGCAATTCAGGAGTGAAGCATGGGGAAAAGAAATGCAGGGCAGAACCTGTGTGGTTTTTGTTTGCTGCTACAAAAACCTACCGCTACTGAAAATTACAACAGGCTTTGCTTTTTCAAGAACTTGGATGGCATTGATAAGGCAATACAGACTGTCAGCCTGGCACAACAAACGATTTAAGCTATAAAAGGATTTTGGCAGAAAGTGAACTGCTTCAGCCTGGGGCACAATGCAAGATGGGCTCCCTGCTGCTCAGTATCTTTACACAGCCAGCTGAAGAGGATCCCTTACTCAAAACTATTTTCTCTTTTCCAAGGCTCTTGGAAGCCATTTGAATAGAACAGCAGATAAGATTCAGTCTGGTGTTTTGCCAAAGAGATAGAGTTGAAGGCTCAAAACATGGGCCAGCAACACCTTAAGGCTGTTCACGCTTCATAGATTTTTGTCTGACTGTAAATTATCTTTCATCCCAGGAAGTACATGTATAATGTTCTGCATCAATGAATCCATCTCATTGAACTATAAGGCAAGTCCTGTTATATTCAGACAAGCTTTAAAAAAACCTAAAAACTGCTCCTGAGAGAGAAAAGGGAAATGTGTGTGTATGACTATGACAGGGCTGCTTCTCTTACAATTAGTACCTCTGCCCTCTATCACTTCTCACTTTCAGACTAGCCCCAAGCTGTTTTTCTCTTGAAAATATAGTCACAAGATTTTAAAATGCAATGCATCATCATTCCATTTTTCACTGCTATTGAAAGTGAGAACAGGTGGTAGTTTGCAGTAGACAAGGTAGAGAGAACAGATATTTGAGGAACCCTATATTGTTCTTGAATCTTCATCTGGGGCTTTCCTTTTCTATATTGTTAAATGTATTTATGAATTGTATGTAGACAGGCGAAGTATGCCATTATTTTTACTGAACGAAGTTTAAAGCAATTTGGAGATCACTATCCCTACAAAGGCAAGAACTCACTCCACCAGGCACTCTGGCCAAAGGGGAAATTTGGAATTATATGATTTCCAAATTTAAGTTAGTGTTGACCCCTTTGACTGCCTGGACAAGTCAGGCAACATTTTGGAAGTGGTTTACAACTGCCTCCTTCCTAGGGCTGAGAGAATGGCCCAAAGTCATACAACTGGCTTTGTGACTCAGGTGGGATTAGAACTCAGAGCTTCCCCATTTTTAATCTGATACCTTAACCATTACACCAAACCAGCTACCTTTGTGAGTGCAATTCGGAATGTAAAAATTGGGAGGGAGAGTTTAACCTTTTCCCCTGTGTGATCTCAGGAATGGAATTTCCCAATGTTATAGATCAATAGGATTTCCTCCAGGGCAATATGTATATATTTGCAGAGGAAATGTCCATCACTCTATTCTGTATGAGAGATGCTGCTTGCACTTCTCCTAGTTGCATTAAAAAAAAGTATATTACAAAAAAGTTGTTTTGAGTTCCTCTCTCTGTCATACCCTCATTAAGAGAGTTAGAATTGTGGAAATAAGATAGATAAGAGTATATGAATATACACACATATATTAACTGTAGTAGTAGGACAAATGGTACAATCTTCAGAGAGAGACAAAGATTGTACCATTTGTCCTGCTACTACAGTTAATATGTGTGTGTATATTCATATACTCTTATCTATCTTATTTCCACATTTCTAACTCTCTTAATGAAGGTATGAATCTTCAGTTCATTGTAAAATCTCTAAAATTGCTCAGATTGTCCTGGTGTGTCACCATTTTGTAGAGAGGCTATTATACATTTTAAATACTATTTTTGATATATTTATTTGTTCTCTTAAGTGCTGTGATTCAACTGAATCTTCAACATAGGAGAAAAAAGAAGACTGATGAATGTTCCCTCTTTAATTAATTTTAATAACATAATTCTAATACAATTAATTTAATTAATTAATTAATTAATGTTTTAGAAACAGTATTTCTCAGCATTGGCAAATTTAAGATGTATGGATGTCAACTCCCAGAATTCTCAGCTGACTGAGGAATTCTGGGAATTGAAGTCCATACATCTTAAAGTTGCCAGTGCTGAGACACACCACTTTATAACAATTACAATTCAGCTTCCACATCTCAACTATTTCTTCAGAGTATTCTGAGATCGGCAGAATCATGAGTTTCTAGAATTCTATTTTAAAACTTAGCTTTTCTTTTGCAATCAATTATCACAAAACAATATCTTATTATGGGCATCCATGGGGAAGCAAGGAGGTGCAAAAGTAATAAACACACACACACAATTATCCCACAAATGTCACAACTTATGCACTTGAGTCATATGTCAAGGCTCAAGTACCTAATTGAAGCATTTACTGTACATGATGATATCATTGCATATATGTCATTATTTTGGATTCACTGTGGTTTGCTGTGGTTGCTGCTAATTCGTATACATCAGGGGTGTCAAACTCGATCGCATGGCGGGCTGTATCATGACGTATTGGGATTGTTTTTGCCCTTGCGGGGCCGGGGTGGGCGTGGCCTACGCAGGCCATATCCGGCTCACAGGCCGCTTGTTTGACACCCCTGTTATACATTATACATTACAACCCTTATATGTTATAAGGTTGTAACAACATGCATAGCTCTGGTCTTTAAACATCTGCTCAATAAGGAAAATAAATACTAGACACAAATTTATAGTACATTGAGAGTCTTTCTTTACTATTTACAATAAATCCACCCACATCATATTCCAAATGGAAACTGAAAATTCCCTAAGCTTCAAAGATGATCGGCCATGCTAGATAATGTTGCATAAAACATAAATGTATTAACCATGAGCAAAAGAAAAGAGTTTTGCATGTATTGGTTTTTCAATTTAGGTTTGCCTTGCAAACCTTATTTCAGTTAACCACTATGAACTCTGATGGTCCTGTTTGTACAGAATTGGTTTCTCAAGGATATACCTGGCAAGGTTGTTGTTGTCGGTGGTGATAGATTAAATATATATCAGATAGAAAGAAAGTTCTTCCTTACTAAAAACTGTAGCCTTTGCCTCTCTGTTTCTGGAGTAAACTCCCTGGACATTGGAATGATTTCCCCATTACGGATGACAATGGCCCTGCAATGAAACATGCAATGATGACATTAGAGAGAAAGAGAGAGAGAGATGGCAGAGGAAGTGCAAGCAGCAGATACACAAGAGGGCAAAGAGAGGCAGGGTTAGGTATCATTGCCATACGGAGAGAAAACCTCTGGGAAGGATATGGAATCTGGGCAAATAATGGCCAGGGATCTACGTTTCCAGATGCTCTAAGGTTTCCTTGCCTGTTTCTTGTTGATGGAAGAGGATAATGTTATGTTACACCTGAAAGCCCAGAAATCTATTGATGAAAGTTTCCTTCCTTCCCTTTTTCTGGATGAAATTGTTTGCTAGGGCTTTGCTCTATTTTATTTCTAGATTTTAAAAGTTTCCCTGCCATATCCTAAAGACCCAAAATAGATTAAAATATTTATTATTGTATGCCGCAAATCACTCTACTGTATAAGCAAGTTGAAAGATTTGCTGAAGTCCTTTCAATGAGGTTCATGAATAAGTGGAGATATAAAGATACCATTCCAGTAGTCATGCGCTTGTGCAGGGAAAAGGGGAAGTGGGTGGATTGGACCTTCAAACATAGTTATTAAAAGACTATTCTCCCCACATAGCATGAAGATATATCTAATAACATAGGCTCTGGCTGGCTCATATTGGTATAATATGCTAGCTTAGAAACTAAAAAAGTCAAAGAAATGCTAGGTAGCCTTTTTCCTTAACATTCCTATTGGGTTAATGCCAAAATCCTAGGTGTTGACCCAAGAACATCCAGAGAAAGAATACTGACACAGCATAATGAAAAGGAGCAGCCATAAAGACATATTTAGATGTCCTTATATTCTACAGTAGCAGTTAAGCCAAATTACTAAGCAATGTTAGTTACCTGCTCTGAGAGAAAAGGTATTCCTTGTTCAGACAGATAAGGAAGCAAAGGAGAAAAATCAGTCTAAGAAACTAGGGTTCAGAAATGGTGCTGAAAGGGTGGAGGGGGATTGTGAGAAGAAAAGTACGGCCAGAATAATGGGTCACATCATCCAAACCCAAGTGCTTGGATATTCTGATCAAAATATAATGTAAAATATAGATTATCCATACACACACACAAACACATGTGCACACACACAGGGGTTTTATTTTCATCTTTTGGCAATATTACATATGGAATCTGGCACCTAAAAAGATTGCTAAGCCCTGTGCTCAGCTATAAACCATTCTTTACAAACTGCAATTATCTTTCAAGATATAATGACTAAGCAAAAACAAGTAAACACACAATTATGGCTTCACATAATGCTTGTTACAGAATTTTACTGTGCTTCTTGGGTTGGAAGTCTTCATCTTAAACTACCAAATATGTCCATATTTGATTATAGCAATAGCAATAGCACTTAGACTTATATACCGCTTTACAGTGCTTTACAGCCCTCTCTAAGCGGTTCACAGTCAGCATATTGCCCCCAACAATCTGGGTCCTCATTTTACCCACCTCGGAAGGATGGAAGGCTGAGTCAACCTTGAGCCGGTGAGATTTGAACCGCCGAACTGCAGCTAGCAGTCAGCTGAAGTAGCCTGCAGTGCTGCACTCTAACCACTGCGCCACCTCGGCTCTCTATTTATGACCTTTAAGAGCCTGATTTTATTCAAAAATTAAAACAAGATCTATTTGGTTATTCTGACTTGACAAAAAAAGTTGATCTCACTGAAATCTTGAAAAAATAACTTGTCAAAAGTATGTGTACTTCTTCCTATTAATACAAGCTCTCCTCATTTCAATGACCACAATGAGAAATAATACCAGTGTATTTTTCTCTATCTTGTTATCCCCTTTTGTAGCCTTCACCAAATTATACTTTACTTATAACACCCATCATCCCCAGATAGTAATGTATACAATACACCTGGAGGTTATCATTTTGGCACACAGAAGATATTGTTATTTCCAATTCAGAATCCCAAAGCAGACTAGCCAAGAATTTGGATGCAGAATAGAAGACTCAGTGAGGAAACAGAGCATCTATTAATTAATTCCAAAAGTATTCCAGAATTCTTAATCTAATTAGCATCAATGCTTCATTTTGATTAATAATCCAGTAAAATTTATTTTACTGACAAGTTCTAAACATTTTAAATCAATGAAAGTTATTTAACAAGCACTTAAATTATTATTTGATGAGTACCTAAACATGGTGATATCCTAGATTTAGGACTGAATCACTAAAAGCAATTAAAACAATAGGCACTGAATCAAGGCAGTATCTACAATAAAGACTAAAATAACTTTAATGATTACTCTTTAATCATCCATACTTTTAAAGGGGTCTCAACAATAGAAGGAGAAATGGAATTACTCTCCTATTTCAAGGTTATAACAAAGGAACTAAGTATAAGTTTTAATATAATTTGGAACTCCAAATGAATAATCACAATTCAAAACTGAATTTCCCTCTTGCAGCATTTACAATCTACCTCAGCATATTTATCAATATTTAATTTTTCCGCCTTAATATTCAGATCACAAAATATAAGTTAAAATTAATTGCTCTCTAATTTGCTTGGGATCCACAACTGTGTCATACCCAGATCTTAAGCGAGCTCCATCACTGATACCACCACACTATCTTTTGAACACAAGTCAGTTGACCCTTTGGTTGACAATAAGTACAGTCCTTGATTATGAGAAGCTCTGTCCAACTTTTTTTTTTTAACTATTGACAGTGACTGCCTATATTCAGCACAAGTTTTATTAATTTATTATATCCATAGCTCACTTTTTTGATATAATATTCAAGGCAGCTATTGGATTCCTAATGGTTTCTTATCCACATATTGATCAGACTTCGTTCTGTTTAGCTTTATAGCATTACAGCAACATCACATAGTGTCAGACTATTTCCTGAAAGCAAAATTTGAACTTCTGATCCTAGACAGCATCACTAGGAACACAGCATCATACATCTGTCTATATCTTCTTGGATTAGTCCCTACAGTTTTCTTGACAAAGTTTTTGGAAGTGTCTTACCATTGCCTCCTTCCTAAGACTAAGAGAAAGTGACTGGCCCAAAGTCACCCAGCTGGCTTCATGTCTAAGGCAAGATGAGGACTCAGTCTCTCAGTTTCTAGCCTGATGCCTTAACTACTACACCAAACTGGCCCTCATTACTTATATATACCTGTCATTAATATACTCTCTCTTAAGGACTGGTGTGGTGGTTCTAACGGTGAATGAACAGAAGAAAGACAAGTATTTTAACTGTTGTTAAAATTTTGTACAAATTATTAGTAAAACCTTAAAAATAATTGACCTTGAGCAGAAGGACTCTGATTAAATTCTACCACGCAGTAAAGAAATGCCATTTTTTTCCCCAATGAATACATTTTGGAGAGTTCTAATTTGGCAGGGAGCCAAAACATTCTCCAGCCCACTTACCTACTATCACCAGCATTGGCCACATAAAACTTCCCCAGAAGATAAACCACAGTCAGGGCACAGCAGCCTCCTGATGCCTGCCTGGTTACCCGTTCTTGCTCAATTTGATTGTCCTGAAAAGACAGAAAAACAAAAGTACAGGTGAAAAAATGACCTATCATATCAGAAAAGAAGGCAGAACTGTACTCTATGTGATCACAGATCTTCCTCACCTTCCTGTATTAATAAACTAGAATGTCCTAAAGAAATAGATATATAAACAATGGTTGCAGAAACAAGATAGTCATTTAGACATTACCTTCAAATCAGGGGTGAAATGCTCCCAGTTCGCTTGTACCTGTCGGTCGCCGTAGAGCCGGTCGCCAAGGTAGCACGAGGCACCGCCCACAGAACGCTTTGCGCATGCGCAGAGGGTAAAAGAACCCAAATGGCGGCGTCCGGGTGGGTGGGCAGCGCCTCGCACTACCATGGCGACCGGCTCTACGGCGACCGACAGGTACGAGCGAACCGGGAGCATTTCACCCCTGGCTCAGACAAACACCTAGGATTTGTACTTTGCCTATAGAGCCAGCTATGTCCCCTA
>QLTV01001313.1:2628479-2647027 GCA_003457575.1 Thermophis baileyi
CAGCGCCTCGCACTACCATGGCGACCGGCTCTACGGCGACCGACAGGTACGAGCGAACCGGGAGCATTTCACCCCTGCTTCAAATTGTACAATTACAACTTTATGCATTGACAAATTCTTGTTTCGTACATCAAAAGTCTACCTTAAATAGAGAAATGACATTGAAACAAAAGCTGTGTTTGCATTATGCTATACCAAGATTTGATTAATCTTGAATCATTTACCCCAAATAAGGTCATTCTTTGTTAGAGCAGAGGTCCTTAATCACACTCAGTAGCCCTGCTTTGTGCTTATTAAATAGTTTCAATTATGGCTTTATATTATTTCCAAAATTGGGCAAATGGTTAGTATAGTGGGCAATTAAGCAGCCATTAATCCAGGAAAATAAAATGATATGCAAAAAGTTATAAATAGGAACTGTTCGTGCAGCAACATTTCCAGCACACACCCCTCCATATAGAGGTACAATGACTTTAAAAAAAAGCGGATACCCTATATTATGGGTGGCTATGTTTTGCCATCATTTGTAATGTATTTTTCAGGTTCATGCCTTTAGAATGGTGGTTAATCTGTGACTATCCCTGTCTGTTTGCCAAAGGTCTAAGTTAATTGCTAACTTAATCTTTTGTCTATTAGGACTTACCAGTTAACCTGGTCTGAAATATGTGAAAGAAGGAAGAAAATACTAATCAAAAGAAAGCTACTTAGCAAGCACAGTTCAAATATCTGAGGAAACAAACAAAGAAAAAAACCATACCCTAATAAATATCTCTATATAATTTTATGATGAGATGGGGAATCACCAATAACATTTTCAGTACCTGTACTAAATTATCGTTTACACGATTCTTCGGGAAAGCCATGACAACTAAATGGGTACAGTATATGAATGCTATATGTTGACAATGTGTCTTTATCTGTGTGTTTTATTCCCCTGAGCAGCATCAAAGACAAGATCTCAAGCTGAGAAAAACAGAACAGGCTCTGCTCAGGATCTGTAACTAGGTAAGCAAATACCTAGTCAGCCAAAAATAGTCATGGGTCACCATGTCAGCATCTTAACTGCAAAAGGAAGTGAATGCATATTCTGGGTGGAAGACAGCCAGGTAGGATTGGAACACATCCCTGATCTCCAACTTACATGCCATGTCAGTGGCTATGGGGGGTGGGGGTGTTAATATAAAACTGTTAGTAGTTTGAGTTTATTTGATTCTGAGGATTAGATCTAGCGTATTCTTCACCTGTTTAAATCTATGAGATAGACTACATCATAAATAACATACCCAAGGCCCTTTGCCTGCTTGCAAGGTCAAGCAGATTTCGTTTGTTTGTTTACCCTGGCTCTCCTATCTCTGAATGCAACATATCCATTTCACTCCACTTCTGATATAGAATCAGGCATCGATTACAAGGAAGTGCTACCTCAGACTAAGATAACCATATGCCTAGTAGCAGTTTACATGTATTCCAAAGTCTGTGCCAAGCCAGGAAATTGATTTTAATTCTGTACCAGGATCCAATCTGGATTTGGATGACCAGAGGTTTAGTCTTCCTTTTTTTTAAAATAAGTTCCGAGCTTTCGGACTTATGATGGAGCCCATGGTAATTCTGTACTATTGTACTAGAAATGGTGTAGGGTCTCCTGCTTGGGTGGGGAGCTGGACTAGCTGACCTACAAGGTCCCTTCCAACTCTGTTATTCTGTTCTATTGGAACAGCCTGCTTTCTCCAGCCCATTTTGGTTCTGTTTACTTACCATTTGCTTGAATGCATTTTCAATGGCTCCCACCACTAAACTTTCATGGGAAACCACCTTTTCCATATGGAAGCGTGGCAAGGCATTGTTTGGGACCTCTGCGTCTTCTGCCAGAGGAGCTTTGTTTGGTTCTGTGAGAACTGTCCTGGGTCCCTTTTGCAGGCAAATTGGAGGAGGAGAGGAATCTTGTAAGATATCCACCAAGTCTCGGAGTTGGTCACGAATATGAAAATGAAGCAGTTTGGATGCCATAATTGCAGCTCCACTTCCAGCATGTCCGTCAAACAAGCCCCAGTAATAAAAGTACAGACCTTTGCTGCCCTGCAAAGAGGTTGGAAAGAATTATCCTGAAGTAATGCCAAAAGAAAGGAAACTCAAGTTTAAAAAAGTAAAACTGATGAAGCAGCACTATGGTGAAATTCTGCAAGCTTTGCAGTTTGTGACTGAAGCAACATTCAGCACCTTCTCAGTCAGCGATCAATTTAACCAAACTGCCACCAGTTCAAGGATGTCCTAATTCCTGGACTTTATTTTACTGCAAAGAGAGAAGAAAGGGCAGAAAAGGTGATGAAGTAGCAGGGTGATGAAATTTTTGCTCCTGAGCAATGCAGTAGGTATCTTATTCACCCTGTGTCTATAGAGACCACAGGCATTATTATGTCTGCTTTAAAGGCCTTTTAAAAAGCTGATATTTTAAATGCCAGCTGCAATAATTCCTGTGACTATGGTGAATGGGAAAGTTTGTGGAACCCACTGCTTCACAATTCCCATTTATCAAGTAAGCAATGGTTGCCAATTCAGGTGAGACCTGTGAAGCAACAACTATTTTGTGTGACCATTACTATTAATCAGCAATTGGGAATCAAACAGCCCTATTCCTAAGCCAGAATAAGTTCACATAATGTGGTAAACTATGATTTCCCAAGAGTCCCTTGGGAGTTGGGCAGCATACAAATTTAATAAATAATAATAATAATAATTTAACTATGGTTGAAACTACTAGCAGGGTAAAATCATTATGAAGCCATAAATAATGGCTTGTTTAACCCTGATTTATTGGATAATCCATAATAAACTACATTCTGCAGGATCCAAACTGGGTCGGTGAACTACATTCTAACTGCAAAGCCAAAAACTACCATATCAGTTATAAGTCACAACAATTGGGTTCATGCAACACAGTGAACCAAAATCAAATAAACTACATTAGGGGTTGAGACCAAGCTGCGGAAGAAGCTCTGGTCATCCAGTTGCTCACCACTCACTTCTGACTCTCCAGAGATTCCCTTGGGGCCTGGGTTATTTCTCAGGCTGTCTCTTTTTTCCACAAAGACGGCTTCACAACAAGCTTGATCCTCATTATGCTGGCTCTTACCAGCATTTATCACTCTGTTCAGGAAAGAGAGAAACAAACCATCATAGTGTGGATTTCAGGATATGAGTTTGATTTGATTGGCCAATTTCCCTCTATCTCAGATTCATCTTGCACAAAGAGTGACCACAAATGGAGACAAATGATTCCATTGCTGCTGTTTTTAGTAAACAGAAGCAATTTGAGAAAGGACCTGGCATAGCCGTAATGTCTGTGTTGTTTTTTTTTAACCTAAAAACCGGCCCTGTTGAGCTACCAGTAGGTGGGTTCATTTTACTTCCAGTCAAATGAATGGTTTCTGGTACCTGATTGACCAGCATAGGACCATCAGAAGTGAAACTATTCTAAAACTATTTCATCAAGCTTATTAACCTCACACTGCCTTCTTTGTTATCCAAACAAAACTCCTGGTTTCAAGCTTTGTTCAAGCCCTTGGAGGCAACCATTATTTCTGATGAAAGAACCTGATACAGGGCCTCAAAGCCAGCCAATCTCCTAGCATAAAACTGCCAGACAAAATGAATTGAAACTTTCCGCCCGCATTAGTTTCTTTTATCTTTGTTTTTCTTCAGCTTTGCAACTTCACATCATTGCAAAACACAGCTCGGCAGCAGGAAGTTGTAGAAACATAAAACAGGAAACATTGTCCGGGTAGGAATTTGTAACAGTACAGTTTGCAAGGCACAAATAGTATATGGTATTGCGGAGGCAGTTGGTATAGAACTCAGGAGCGTTTCCAAACAGGCACTTCTCCACCCCTTCCCACTCCCACGGGACGATAGGAAAATCTTCAATATGCTTCCAAAGAATTTTTTATAAGCATTAAGAAACTAAGAAGGTAAAATGTAACTATTACAAGTTACAGTCAGTTGCAGGGGGCATCAGCTACAATTGTGCAAAGCCCCATTCCTTTTATACCTGTCATGCACATTAAAAGGAGGTGAGACTTTGCATGGTAAGAGTCATTACTTTGATTTTTTTTTTTTGAGCCCTCCCCACATCCCTACTCTACATATACATTTGGACAAATGCATATGTGCGCGCACATATTCCTTTTCATGTATTTCAAACCAATTAAATAAAGAGCATTTAGGCCTAGTTTAGCTTCAGCAGACATGGTACATCGTGGGCATTCCAACATCTGATTTCAGTGTTTGCTTGGAGCCCATCTATTTATGTCAAATAGGCAACTAAACTACAGAGGTATCCGCAACTGTATCAAAACTCAACCAGTTACCTCAACTGTATCAAAACTCCATGAGAGTTTTGATCTGCAGTAATTAAAAGGCAAAAGTAGCCCTCTTCAGGTGGTCTTTCTGTCTTTCACAAACATATATGAAAAGTAAACAGCATGGGAGAGAATTTTGTACTGTATAAGAATAATCACAAACTTGTTGAATCCAAGTTTGGTTTTGTTACTAGTTTTATACCGTTTTGTTGCAGCAAGAAATTTATACCCTTTCTGATCTAAAGTTCTGCATGTGTATTTTTATATTAAGAAAGAAAAGGAAGAAAAGGAAGGAAGGAAGGAAGAAAAGAAAAGAAAAGAAAAGAAAAAGAAAGAAAGAAAGAAAGAAAGAAAGAAAGAAAGAAAGAAAGAAAGATAGATTTCAGCAGTTGAGAAACAATTGCAAGGGACAAGATAGGATCAATAGACAGAAAGGAAAGGAAAAAAGGGAGAAAGGAAAGAAGGAAAGGAAATAGAGAAGGAAAGGAAAGGAAAGAAAGAAAGGAAGAAAAGAAAAGAAAAGAAAAGAAAAAGAAAGAAAGAAAGAAAGAAAGAAAGAAAGAAAGAAAGAAAGAAAGATAGATTTCAGCAGTTGAGAAACAATTGCAAGGGACAAGATAGGATCAATAGACACTGCATTATGACTTTTTCCCACTGCAAATCTGTGGAGACTTATTATCCTAAACTTGTTCACAGTCCAACTTTTCTGTTAAAAGCCACTAGTTTTATCTTTAAATGACCATACTTAAAATGTCTAATCCTGCAGATTTACAACTAGTCATTTTTGCTATTTAGTGTAATCGTCAAACTTAAACACATTCACCTGGAAGCAGAGTTTAGTCTAATTTCAAATTGCAATACCAGGACTTATTGGCAATATAGAAAGGATAGGTGTGCTTTGGATTCAGGAATGCTTTTTTAATACACAGAAGGTAGTTGAAATGTGAATATGGGTATTTATGGAACTTTATTGATTATTGATTGATTATGAAAATGCATTTGATCAAGGGAAGCATGGTAATAGGTATATTGAAAACAACAAGGCTGGATAACTGAGCTGAATGCATTATGATGAATTTATATTGGAAGCAAATGGCACCTGTTAAGGTAGAAGGAAAAGCAAAATAATTTCAACTATTGTGTGGAATGCAACAAGGGTGTGCATTGCCATCTTTACACTTCAATGTGCATTCAGAAGCTATTTCCAATTAATATTTAGAAGAATGGTAAGAAGGTGTAAACTTTATTAGCCCAATATTAAGCAGGTTTTATTCAGATTATTTTTCTATTTAGTAAATAGAGAGCAAGGTTTACAAAGTTTACTCCGTCAAGTAAATCTTACAGGCTATATTCAAAACAGAACAAAACAAAAATAATTGTTATCAGTAAAAAAGAAGATCCCTCAACAAGCTACCATACAAGCAAAACAACTTGAGAGGGTGAGGTATTATAAATACCTAGGCTGTATTCTGAGTGACAGATGGGATCACAGCATGGAAATAAAAAGCAAGGCTGAACAGGTGAGAGTAGCTTGTTGAAAAATAAGTAACTAGCTTGCTGTCAGGATTTAAGATTGGAATTTTGTTGGCAGATTGTATGCTGTTATGTCTTGCCAGTTCTTTTGTAGGAGCCAAATCACAAACAGGATAAGAGAAGCCTTTGAAATGTGGATTTATAGATTATAGAATTAGTGTGCAACCAAATGATGCAGGCAGTCCTCCAAAGCATAGGCAAAGATAGGCAAAGTGTAAATACCAACAAGAAAAGAAAATGTTCTACTGAGATCAGATGCTACATAACGAGAAATATCAGCTCAATGAATTCTGCAAGGAAAGCTGCAAAGGAAATGTAGTACTGCATGATGACCCATATCCTGGTTGAAATCTCTCTGCAATGCATGTGAGTTGGCCAAGTAAATATATCCTTGTTTCAGATGGTAAAACTGAAACTACAAATAGCATTGATAGTCTCCAGCAGAGGTGGCACTAAAGGAAGAACTAGAGGTTCTTTTTAACTCAGTGACTGGATTGGGAATCAAAGACTTGCAGAGTTGGAAGTGACCATTTAGGTCAGGGGGGGTCAACTTGCAGCCCACAGGCCGGATGTGTCACGTGCTGGCCACCCCCATCCCCGTTTTAGCGAAGGGGGGGAGTTGCGATATGTCACGTGATGACGTGTCGTCGCGAGTTTGACACACCTGATTTAGGTCAATGGTTCTCAATTTCAACAACTTTAATATATAGGGCCGTGATGGCGAACCTATGGCACGCGTGCCACAGTTGGCACGCGGAGCCATATCTGCCAGCACGCGAGCCGTTGCCCTAGCTCAGCTCCAGCGCGCATGTGCGCACTGGCCAGCTGATTTTTGGCTCGCGCAGAGGCTCTGGGGGGCATTTTTGGCCTCCGTAGGGCCTCCGGGGGGGGGGGGGGGGGGGGGGCCCCCCCAGGCTCCTAGACAGCCTCTGGAGCCTGGGGAGAGCGAAAAATGGGCCTACCAGAAGTCCAGAAATGGGCCCGTTTCCAGCCTCCAGAGGTCCTCCGGACCCCGGGGGAGGCTGTTTTTGCCATTCCAGAGGCTCGAGGAAAGCCTCTGGAGCGTCATGCATGCATGCACGGGGGTGGGTGGGGCGCATGGGGGGCATTGAATTATGGGTGTGGGCATGTGTGTGCGTGCAATAGCGCGCACGCGTGCACTTTCGCCACCCGAGGAAAAAAAGGTTCGCCATCACTGATATAGGGACTTCAACTCTTAGAATTCCCCAGTCTTAAAGTTGCTGAAATTGAGAAATATTGATTTAGGTCACCTAACCCAACTGCCTGCTCACTACAGGAATCCAGACATATCCAAGGAGAGACCATCATCTCTCTAGGCACACGTTTTCACCGCCCAATTATTCTTACCGATAGAAAGTTTTTTCTAAGATTCAACCAGAATCTGCCTCTGTATTTTAAACCCATTACGGTATTCCACATTATGGGAACAGTTTCCTGAACATCTTCTATGCAGCATTCTTTGCCAAAATTCAAACAAAACATACTATGCCTTGTTGCATGAATCTGGCCAATGGCACAGGTTTTTTCCCCCTGTACAAATTGCTGCATTAAACTGTGTAAAAAAAAATTCTACAATTTTAGCAATAGCCCCAGTTTATGTGAATAAATTCTTCAAGAGGAAAGAGTCTTTCAGTTTATTGTTATTCATTAGTGTGTTAAAAACAAGAAATGAGACAACTTGCTAACCAAAAAAAAAAATTTTTTTTGTTTTTTTTTGCAGGAGTTGCAGAAAAAACAGATAAGACTAGAGGATATTCTCCGAGGTCAAGGAAATTATATTTAGAACTGATAGTATTATCTCAGGGCTGAGTCCTACCGGTAGTAACCTTCTTAAAACTAAGACAGCCTATCCTGTTAAACAAAGGCAAGCTGAAGTCAGGGCACACAGCATGAAGCCGTAAGCAAAATGAGACACTAAATCAACTGCAAGTAAAATGCCAAATACCATTTGCAAGTAAAATGAATGGAGAAAGAGGCAAAAAAGTAAAACATCTGTTTATGGCCATTTCAATATTTCTTAACAGAACGCAATATGAATTTAGCGGTCTTGATTGAAGTGCACATGTTCACCATTTTCCTGGCAAGACTTTTGCGTCTTTACCAGCCAGATAAAAGTTTCTCAAATTTCCCTGCCAAGAAAAGAAGCATTTGCCCACAAATCAGCTGATAAAAAACGGGACTCTTTCTCACAATAAAACATTAAATTTTCAGACACCCACACAAGGCACGCAATTGCCTCGAATGTCTATTTTTAAAAAAGTAATTTGCTATTTTTGGATCCTCTGCGTGTTTGTAGCTTAGCTCCCAACTGCAAGGCCTAGGAACCATCAGAACATGCGGAAGGCCACTCTGAAGGTTAGGGGTGTCTGGAGGGCATGGGCAAAAAAAGTTAAGATGGTGGCAGCAACTGGACGATGGGAACTCCACCATTTTTGCATGTCATGACTGCCAATGTGCCTTTTTTGAGCCGAGGTGGCGCAGTGGTTAGAGTGCAGTACTGCAGGCTACTTCAGCTGACTGCTAGCTGCAGTTTGGCGGTTCAAATCTCACCGGCTCAAGGTTGACTCAGCCTTCCATCCTTCTGAGGTGGGTAAAATGAGGACTCAGATTGTTGGGGGCAATATGCTGACTCTGTAAACCGCTTAGAGAGGGCTGTACAGCACTGTAAAGCGGTATATAAGTCTAAGTGCTATTGCTATTGCTATTTTTTTTTTTACCATAACCTGCAGAAATCTGTGATGGAGGTGACAATGAAGACAAATGCCTTCTCTGTTTGTTTTTTTGAATTCAACAATAATAGCCTAGGGCAGGGATGTCAAACTCACGGCCCGCGGGCTGGATGCGTCACGCGCTGGCCATGCCCACCCCCGTTTTAGCGAAAGGGGAAAAAGTCACGATACGTCATATGACGACGACGTGACGCTGCGAGTTTGACACCCCTGGCCTAGGGGGTGCTTAAATTTTGTTCACATACATTGACATAAGGAGGACAGAGATAGGGAAATGTTGCAAGAAAATAATTTTTTCTCTTAACATATTCCATGAGAATTCTGAAATAAGAATACAGTGTAAAAGAAAACCTTAGCTATCAGGGGTGAAATGCTCCCGGTTCGGGGCGTGCCTGCCGGTCGTCGGAGAGCCAGTAGCGATGGCAGCGCTAGGCTTTGCCCACCCGCCCAGACGCCGCCATTTGGGTTCTTTTACCCTCTGCGCATGCGCAAAGCGTTCTGCGCATGCGCAGAGGGTAAAAGAACCCAAATGGCGGCGTCTGGGCGGGTGGGCAAAGCCTAGCGCTGCCGTCGCTACTGGCTCTCCGACAACCGGCAGGCACGCCCGAACCGGGAGCATTTCACCCGTTAGCTATGTACAGTATACATAACACACTAAGCCACTGTTTGCATGCAACTAAACCCAATTAACCAGGTTTATTTATTTATTGCATTTATATCTCACCAGAATCAATTTGAGTTTTGGTGGGTTCAAAGAACATAACAATCCATAAACAAGAAATTATGGCGTAGAGTGTTGTGTAAACCCAGTCACTCTCAGTAAACTCAGACCAGATAAATACTAACTAGACGGTTAGCATTTTCTGTATCTCTGGATTTTTTGCAGCCTAGATCTGACAGCACCAGCTTTCTTCCCTGCAAATGTGGATAGTGTCTCAGTGGCTATGTTGGAATACTTTCAAGCACAACTACATTTTCCTCAGTATATTGTACAATCCTTCCTTTATAGTTATGCATATATGTATTGCCAACGAACCTGAAAATTGGGCAACACACGGCTAACTTAACATGTATATATTATGCAAGAGGCAGCACGTAGATGTAGTAATTGCCGCTTCTTCTTTAATAATTTGTGGAAAGAAACCAACGATTTGGACACTCCATCTTATTTTCCCATATAAATTCCCTCGCATCATGTTCAGGCTGCGTAAGGTGAGCGAAGGCTTGAGGAGATCCGATTGGCTGGCTATCCTTCGGAGCTCATTCACCTAACGGCGCGGTTTAACACCCGCCCTTGCCCTCGGAGACCAACGATTTACTAGCCGTTTAAAAAGAGAAATCTCGTAGTAGCTCCAGAGCGGTCCGCATGAACGAATCGGAACCCAACGGGCCGAAGCAGCGGCTGGAAAACGAGCGCGTCACGCACACAGCTACTTTGCTCTTCCCAGCCCTATTTAAAGAGGGAAGGCGAAATCTTCTCTCTTTAAAGCAAAGGGGGGGGGGAGATACAGGCTTAACTCTCCCTCGGTGTCGGTGATAAAATTAAAACCTCCGCCTAATCCCCTATATTAGGGTTCGGCCATTCAGTCCGGGCGTCACGCGGGGCAAACAAATGTCTTCGGATCAACGGGACTACGACTGCCGCACAGAAACGGGCAAACCGGAGCAGGTCGTGACTTGATCGATCATTTTTCCCGTCCCCACCCCGTATTTCCTTATCTCCAATTGGAAAAAAAACATAAGGAAGGGCTCGCTGCTAGACCGTTAAGTGCACTCTGTGCATGCTCGGAGGCACCGCTTTGTCACATGCTTCCAAGATACTCCTTGCAGATTCACCCGACCCAACCTCCACTCTGGAAAGAAAGTGTCCTTCCTCCCCCCTCTCCGCCACCCCCCCCCCGCCAAAGACGCTTGAGGGGCTCCCTCCCTCCGCCGCCTCCACCGGCCGTTCTTTCTCGCCTACTCGGCGTAGCCGGTGCTCCAGGGCAGGCGACGGCGACTCTCGCAGGGGTTCTGGACGGCTCTGCCTGTGTGGTCGTCGGCCAGCAGGAGCTCCTCTGGCGTGAGCTGCAGAAAAGCCGGTCTCGAGAAGCTGCCGCGGGGCGCCTCGCGACAGGAGCTGCTCGTGGTGGTAGCGGAGGAGGAGGTCGTGGTAGTGGCGGCGGTGGCGGTGGCGGTGCTAACGCTGGGCCCGGTAGCCTCGGACAGAACAGGCGGGGACGACGCGGTTGAGGCGCTGGCGGCGGCCGAGGCGTGCTGCGGGCTCCGGGGGCTTCCTCCGCCTCCCAGACCCCCGACTAGTTGCGCCATCGCGGAGCGAACTCTGCCCAACATGCTACCGCTCTTGCTGCTGCTGCCGCCGCCGCCGCCGGGCGCCGCGGGCTCGGAGCGGCCAGAGAGGGAGGCGCGCTGGCGGGCTCTGCTCCCGCCTTCTCCTCCTCCTCCTCCTCCTCCTGGGCTCGGGCTGAACTCAGGCGCGTCAGGGAATCTCCGAGAGCCTCCTCCCAACCGCGTCCTCTTCGACGCACCGCGAGCCTTAGGCGGCTTCGGAACCTCCTCCCGAGCTCCCCGGAGGTTTCTCTTCCCACTGAAGCGCTGTAGGGACCGCGGAGGCGCTCCTTTCCTTGGGGAGTCGCTGTGTTATGCCTCGGGGGGCGGGGGGGGGCTCGCCTGCCGTTGCCGAGGAGTGCCTTAAAAGCTTCCCGTAGGCCTTGTGGTCAGGTTGTCTTCCAATCTTCTTCCCCGTGTCTTACGGACAAGCCCGCTATCCTTCTTGACAACCGCAGCAATGATTTACTTGTTTTACTTCCCAGTGACAACTTTGATTTCTTGGTGGTCTCCCATCCTAGTAGCAGCCAGTCTGATCTTGCTTAATTATTTGATGCCAGCCAAATTCAGCTATATACTGGATGGCTTTGTGATCATCCCTCCACACTAAATATACTGGGGTTTAAGGTACTTAGGGCTCTAAACCAGTGTTCTCAACCTCAGCCACTTTAAGCTGACTGGGGATTTCTGAGAGTTAAAATCCACACAGTTTAAAGTGTCTTGAGGATGAGAAATATTGCTCTTCAGAAGCACCTGCACCTTAGGATTTTCACCATATTGTACCAACAGCTCTGGCTTTGTAACACACCTTGTTCACCTTAGAAAGGTATGCAGCTTTAAAAATAGGCTGTCACTCCTAATCTCCCATTGTTTTCCAAATATGTTTCTGTTATCTTAATGCTTTTACTGTTCCAGAAAAAAAAACATAGCTTCAGGTAAGAAAAAAAAAACCAGTTAAAAAGCTTAAAGGGGTGGGGGGGGGAGTGCGCTTAATCATGTGCTTGGGGCTATTCCCCACCACTACCTACTACCATAACCCTAACCCTTTTACTTTTTAAATCCTGTCTTCATATACAAATCTTAAATTACCAAGCAGGCTAGGGACCAATTAAGAGCAATATTTAATCAAGGCTTATTGATATGTTCAACCCCCAAACAAGTGGCATTCTGGATTTCAGAAAATTGGGACATGCCCCAGATTTATTGTGTGCTCTTTTCAGAGACCTATTTGTATCCTGTGGTGAGAGAAAGAGTAGGTAAACAATTTGCCTAAAGAGCTGCATGATCCTGGGAAGATGTATGTACATTAAGAATGCAGGCCATGTGGACCCAGCTTTTCAGTTTAGGATGTTCTATGGACATTGTCACGTAGTGTGTTTAGATCTCAAGCCAGATCCTCAAACAAATGCCCCCATTTCCCCAAATGTTTCCATTTAGTATTTCATAGCCAGAATTTCCTGTGCATCTCAACTTCCCTGATAGATCTTCAATTCATAGGCACTTTTGTTTTGCCAATAAAAACGATGCCTGATGCTAGTATTTATTTCGCAGCCTGCCATATCAATGATTTTTATATTCAAACAAAATCGATGTGGACAGGAAACTTGGCAGCCAACCAAGTGCTCTTAACAACCATATTGCCTGCTCCAGACCTAAATACCTTACTCCACTATAGTCTTATGTTTGGTTTGTACAGGTAGTTCTCGACTTACAATCACAATTGACCCCAAAATTTCTGTTGCTAAGCAAGACAGTTGTTAAGCGAGTTTTGTCCCATTTTATAACCTTTCTTGCCATAGTTGTTAAGTGAAACACTGCAGTTAAGTTAATAACATGGTTGTAAAGTGAATCTGGCTTCCCCATTGACTTTGTAAGAAGGTCACAAAAGGTGATCAGTTGTCAAGATCTGAATTTTAATCACATGAGCATGGGGATGCTGCAAAGGTTGTAACTATGAAAAACAATCATAAGTCGCGTTTTCAGTGCCATTGTGACTTTGGTTACTAAATGAATGGTTGTAGGTGAAGGACTACCTGTACTGGGGATTCATGTATGAGGAATCTGAATTTTGGCTTTTATGTGGATGGTTCTTTACTGGGAGATGGGCTTTTTCTTTGTTAACTGGGTTGTATCTCTGAGACCAAGGATAATCACCAATGTTTCTTGCATGCATCAGGAAGGAGTCCTTGGGAAACTTAAGGATTAAGCTCAGAGGTATATTTGAGTGATCTCAACCAGTAGTGGGTTCTAAACCCCGTTGCTACCGGTTCGCTCGTGAGCGCTCGCGCGCGACGCTTCTGCGCATGCACAGAAGCGTTCCGGGCGGGTGGGTGGAGCCTCCCGCTGCCGCCGCTACTGGTTCGCAGAACCGGGCCGAACCGGGAGCAACCCACCGCTGATCTCAACCAATTTTTATAGAGGCTTCTTCAACAGGAAGCTATGGATCTTGTTCAACACTATTTACCCAAACAAGTGCTCAACAGCCCAAAGTGGCAATGGAGTCCTGCCTGCTAGCTTGTAACCTTAACAGAACCAGTCCTAAAAGTATCAGTCCCCCTTTTGGCCCTACAACTTTTCCCACATCTTATCCCCAGCCCAGGAGTGAGAGACGTTTAAACTTCTGAACTGAGAAAGATGCATTATTTCTCCTCTTATCCCAATATGACCCAAGTAGCTTCACAGTGTGTATAATCTGCTGTGTTTTGCCACCTTTACGTAAGAGACAAAGTCAGAGGACAAGTGCTTTGTGTGATCCAAGGTGTGTAATGGGGGTGCTGGGAGGTGTAGGTATTTTCCTTATTCTCTGGTCACAAGCCAGGCTTAACTGCAGCCTTGTTTCTGCCAATAAACAATTTGTTTCCCAAGTGTCTTTGTGCCTGTTACCTCTCTTTTTTTCAATCTCAGCTTCTCTAGTCTTCCAGCATAATAGAAAAAGGGTGATTAGACCTCCCTGATTTCACCTGGGAAAACAGTAGGAATGTATTTGGGCTAATCTACTTTATCTGAAGTATCTATCTTGAGATGCAGAAACCCTACTTTTCTTTCTCGTTATTGTCTGAAAAACAGCGAAGGGTGTTGAAATAGGCTTAGTTTCTATTTCTTAGTTCCAATCATTTCCTTTCTCTTCCAGGTCAAGTATCTATTCAGTTTCACTTCAGGGCCTAGCTAATTGCATAATCATGGCAGCATCTGTCTCTTCTGCCTCTGGGACCATTTTCTGTCTTGGTGTCTTTCCATATGCTTCTTTATTTCAAATGACAGGGGGGAAAAAACCCCTTGATTCAAATGTTGAATTGTCAAATTCAACTGTTGGTTAAATTTAAATGTATGTAATTTCCATATTTTATATAATTTATGCAGTGACATAATTGAAGTTTTTACTTCATCAGTTTGCATCATTTGCATAATGTAAATTGCTGTTTATATCAACTGTACTTACTGCATTATGGAAAGGTCACAAATTCATGCAAATAACCCACAATGGACTTGTCATTTTGCAGTTGAGTGAGTATAAAGTTGTTCCATTGCCTTTGAAATCTATTAAATCCTCAATATAACAAGCAGTCATTAAGTGGATGCTTGCTAAATTGAGATTTTTCTGTTTTTTAACTTGGATGATGGGGTGGGTGAGAAGGGCAGGAAGCCACTTAGAGAAGTCCAGGGAAGTCCTGAAGTTGGCCCCCTCCCTTTTTGCCATGAATGTTTTCCCTGCTGGCTGGTATCATGCTGAAAGAAGATGCAGCAAAGACAGTGCAGAAGGCCCATCATCTTGCACTTAATTACTTGCATAGCCACAAATTAGGACTAAGTTCACAACTCTTGGAGTCTTAGTAGACAACCAGCTAAACATGAGCCAGCAGTGTGCAGCGGCGGCCAAAAAAGCCAATACAATCCTAAGCTGCATTAATAGAGGGATACAATCTAGGACTAGGGAGGTACTAATACCACTCTATAAAGCCTTAGTTAGACCACACGTAGAGTACAGTTTTGGTCACCACACTACAAAAAAGACGTTGAGACTCTAGAGAAAGTGCAGAGGAGAGCAACCAGGATGATTAGGGGTCTGGAAACTAAAACATACGAAAAGCGGTTGCAAAAACTGGGCATGGCTAGTCTAGCGAAGAGAAGGACCAGGGGAGACATGATAGCAGTGTTCCAATACTTGAGGGGCTACCACAGAGAGGAGGGGGTCAGGCTGTTTTCCAAGGCACCAGAAGGCCAGACAAGGAATAATGGATGGAAACTGACCAAGGAGAGATTCAACCTGGAGATAAGGAGAAACTTTCTGACAGTGAGAGCGATCACCAGTGGAACAGCTTGCCTTCGGAGGTTGTGAGAGCTCAAAGACTTGAGACTTTCAAGAGGAGATTGGACTGCCATTTGTCTGAAATGGTGTAGGGACTCCTGCTTGAGTGGGGGGTTAGACTAGATGACCTACAAAGTCCCTTCCAACTCTATTAATCTATCAATACAGAATCAGAAAGAGAGAGGAAAAAGATTCTTAATGGGGAGAAGAATTATGCGGGTCTGGTTTTGTGCTAACTCAAGGATGGCCGAATAATATTTTATCTTTAACAGTGGAAAAGACCAGAGGCTGGATAATCATCAGTCAGAAACATTTTAGTGGATTCTGCACTGCACAGAAGGTTAGACTAGATGATATCTAAGGTATCTTCCTACTCAGTTGACTCATTGACACAGAGCACTCAACTGAGTAAAGAAGAGAGTCCAAGTAAGCTGCCACGGTCAATTGCTGTGTTTTTTTTTTTTTTTAGAACAGGCGAGGTATCAAGGAGATAATTAGAGGAGAATTAAATTAAAGAATTAAGAATAACATGCATAGAAAGGACCTACAAAGAAAGTTGCTGGGTGAAATACTGACGGTCAAGATTCTAGCTATTTCATTTTGTTGCTGCCTCTTCCACGTGTTGCCAGTTTTTGGTGCCAAGGAGTCCTTCCCTGCCTTTTTCCCCCCTCGTAGTTTTGCAACCATGAACTTCTCCCAGATCTGCTGACATCTTTCTATCTTCTCTGTGTGTGGTACATTTTAGCTGGAGTAAGCAAGAGTAGTACTTAGAGCCTGAACATCAGATGGAGGGAATGATTCATAGCCACAGAGATGGGATCTGAAAGAGTAAGGCCATAGGGGTTTCACAGATGAAGGCAGCTGGGCTGGAGAAAGGAGCCAAACGAGTTTTTGCTCAGGGGCACAAAGAGGCTCCCAGTTCAAAAGGAGCACTGATGCCAAGCAAAGGCCACTGCCAGCCTGAGGGACACCCGATGCAGTGGGAACTTCTTGCTGCATGATAGAGCAAAGAAGCCTAAGGGGTGGGAATTAAGCAGTATGCAAATCAAACTTTTTTTTTAATTATAGGGTTTTATACATATAAATTAACTCCTCAACTTCAACTCCTTGAAGTGCTGGCCTCAACAGTGAAAAGGCTTGACTACATCATTATAGCAACCTCCTTTTGACTTCTTCAACCACGCGCTGCAGACGGCCCTGCTCCATGAAAACAGGAGAAGGATGGGCTTGTAATGGAGACTATTAATTTGATGGCCAATAAATAACCTCAATCCTCTTGGGTTGTTTAGGACTTACCTTCTTGTGGCTTCCTGAAGCTTCCTCCACAGCAATTCACAGAACTGATAATCAGGCTAATAGGCTTACTGCTGGAAAATTATGGAAATTGTGGTTGTTTGTATTTGGAATGCACCACATTAAAAGAGGCAATTGTAATTTTTTGTTAAATTATTTTTGCTTATTTTTTTTTCTTTATCAACACCCACACACACTTTATATGTGCATATATAAAATAGTTAAGCAATAGAGATTTTAATACTAATAAATCAGCTCAAAATTGAAACCTTCATTGTTCAATAATTACTTTGATTTAAAAAAATCTACGGTACTTAACCGTATTCAATAGAATACTTTTTTTTTAAGTCAAGTTTTTTTTTAATTTATATATAAATATTTTGAATACAGTGTATTGTCCGGGCATACCATTTTACAAAAGAAAAAAAAAAGAAAAAGTAACATATATACTGATAGTAATAGTGATAATACAACAGAATAATTCTATAATATAATACTGTGAGGGATAAAATGTGATCCTTAGAAGGAGGATGAGAGAAAATATAAGTATTATTGTCAGAGCACATGGAATAACGTTTTTACATACAGTAATGTTGAGTTTTTCTTCGGCCAGAAAGTCTGCCAGAATGCTTTATGATGGAACAATCTCTGTCTTCAGACCCAAAATCTGGAAAGAGGGAAAGGCCATTCATGAATGTCCAGCTGTGCTGAAAAGGAGCTGCTCTAGTGAGGCCAGATGGCGGAGTCCCCAAGCAGTCGGTTCTGCTGTTCTTCTTCACAGGACATTTGGGGGCCTGGGAGAAAGAAGGGTCCTTGGCCAGCTGGTAAGAGCAGCAATGGCAAATCCCTTTAATTTCCTTAGCTTGTCAGTTAGCTAACATGAGGATTTCCTTAGCAATTCAGTTAACTGACATGAGAATTCCTACCAACTTTGGAAAATTCTATCCTGGGCAATTAAGGAGGCTTAATTCAAAATGTTCAAGAGATCAGGCTGTTCCTACTGCAACTTTCAAAAAGCCAAGCCTGCGTGTGCATTTTGTGCTGATGTCAGGTCTTAGCACAGACCCAGCTCTGAGGGAGAAGGTAGAGAAAGATACCCATCACATGAATCTTTCTAATCGTTAGAGTGAGGATGGGAGACAGAGAATGTGAAAATGTATGAATGTAGAATGATGGGGGGGGNGCCTGCCTCTCTGGCAGGGGTCTCCAACCTGGCAACTTTAAGCCTGGAGGACTTCAACTTCCAGAATTCCCCAGCCAGCTTGGTTGGCTGGGGAATTCTGGGAGTTGAAGTCCACCAGGCTTAAAGTTGCCAAGGTTAGAGACCCCTGCATATAGAACACACGCATAGATACCCACACCTATCCACCCACATTTGTATATTCACTTCCTTATTTCCTGCATGTTTCCTTTCAACACTTCAAAGTACAGTTTCTGCCAAAAATAAAGGATAAAACATTGCACCTCCTAGTCCAGCGGTTTTCAACCTTGGCAATTTTAAAATGTGGACTTCAACTCCCAGAATTCCCCAGCCAGCATGGATTCTGGGAGTTGAAGTCCACACATCTTTAAGCTGCCAGTAATGAAAAACGCTGTCCTAGACTATGTACAAAACCTTAGAATAATAGCAACTATTTTTTCTTCAACCAATTAGATGTTAAAAGGAAGGAGGGGAAGATGTATGGCATGCAAGAGCCCCCCCCCCAAAGACTTGCATGAAAAACCAAAAGCCAAATCTGCAACATTTCAGCATCAGAATCCATGCATAGTCAGAACCATTCTTGTTTTCATGGCTCATTTTCCTGCTTTCCCTCCATTGTCCTGCTGCTATCTCCCTCTATCTGCTCTCTGAAGCAATATTCTGTCATTGTGGGTGGGTGGGTAGGACGAAGGGAAGGGAAGGGAAAGAGAATAGAATAGAATAGAATAGAATAGAATAGAATAGAATAGAATAGAATAGAATAGAATAGAATAGAATAGAAT
>QLTV01001313.1:2655756-2670952 GCA_003457575.1 Thermophis baileyi
CTATCTCTCGGAGGCTTGCGAGGAATTCGTTGAGCGTCTCCCCTTCGTTCTGGCGTCTGTGGTAGAATTCATTCCTGTGTACCAGTGGGGTGTCGGATGGTGCGAAGTGTTCCTTTAGCGCCGTTTGTAGGGTGGACCAGGATATAGACTCGATATTTGTGGGCGCCACCAGGGTCTCGGCTAGTTTGTATGTTTTGGGTCCGCAGTATGTGAGGAAAAGTGCTCTCTTCCTGTTGTCCGGCAAGTCTTGAAAATTGTTCGCTTCCAAAAACATGCGAAATCTGGACATATATGTGCGCCATTCTTCTGTTTGTGGATTGAAGAATGCTGGTGCTGGAGAGTGCTGTTGTGCCATCCTGTTGTTTGGCCGGGGCAGGTCGGAACTTGCTAAGATGGCCGATGGATGCCACGAGGTGCCTTTGTTCAGTCGTGTTCTCCCACTGCCTTCGTCGCCAGTGTTAGATAGGCGCGGGAATAACAGCCAAGACGAAAAGACCCGTTCAGCACTTTAATAACGGCTAGCACTAACTACAGCAGACTGGCGGCTGGCGGCAGGGAAGCCGCCTTTATGGAGCTCCCCGCAGCCAGCTTGGCCAGTGACAACGCTTCAAACTCCCCGCCACTGATTTAACCCAATCAGCGGCGGGTATGCAAATACCTGCTTGTTAAGTCGGAACACAACAGTAAGGGTTGAGGATGTATTGAGCATGTAACTTCTGTGGCTGAGTGGGGGTTATATAAGATGACACAATGGGGCAAGATTTGAATGTGGCATTTACTCTTTGACAAGTAAGTCTGCTCTTTTCCGTACTACTGAGTTAAAGTGCCACCCACTTTGAGTTGACAGGAAATCCATGCCAACATAAAATAAGCTGTCCCCATTGCAGATCCTTGTACTACCTCTATTGCCTCTGTTGGGGCTTGCAGCTGATTGGTGGTGTCCTGATTATACATATACTGAGTATGTTCAGCAAAACATTTGCCGAAACCTCTTGGCTTTGTTCCCTTCTTACTATCTGAATATCACCAGCTGGCAGGATATTATCTACCAGTCAGGAGACTGATGTGTTAACAGGATTGGAAAGGTGGCATGTTCTGACAGGTGGTCAGCCCCCCTCTCTTCTTTTACTGTACATTTTAAGGCAGGAAAGGGTACAGGTAAACCTCTAAACCCATGTTGAAAACTGGCATGGTCCCCTCCAATCCCACAAGCAGCCGTTTAGTGGGTGATAGGAAGTTCCTGTACAAGGTAGCCATCAGCACATCTGCCCAGCAAAAATGGTGTCATAAGAGAGTGCCTGAGAGCTAAAGAGGGGTGTACTCCAGTCTGAAATGGCTAATGCATGCCGCCCTCTGTGGATAACCTGACTGTGCCACAGACAGAATACTTAGCCAAGGGTGTCACATTTTACATTTTTAAATTTTTTTTAATCTTGCCTTTTTAATTTTTATAAATCACTCCAGCAGGTAATTTTTATAAATCACTTCAAGCTTCAGGGGGAAAGGACGACTTTAACATCCCAACAACTAGGGACAACTTAACAGCTGAGACACTCTTGGGATGGGGCTAAGGATATGGTGGAGACAACGTCATGGAGATACAGTGGAAAACAGAGATGACTAGGGATGATCTTCCAATAGTCAGATGCAAGCCATGGATACAATCACTCTGTTAATTAGATTTTTACACCATTCGAAGCATTCTTTTTAAAGAGCCCTGGTGTGAAGTTTCTTCAACCACTTGTTGGAAGAAATATCCATCTGGTTCAGTTCCAAGTGGGGAGAAAGACACTGGAAACATGGAGGCTGATTGGAAAGATGGTTTAATGGTGAAGCAGAACCACCAA
Source organism: Thermophis baileyi (assembly GCA_003457575.1). Taxonomy (NCBI): domain Eukaryota; kingdom Metazoa; phylum Chordata; class Lepidosauria; order Squamata; family Dipsadidae; genus Thermophis; species Thermophis baileyi. Next base: position 2,657,604 of record QLTV01001313.1, read on the forward strand.
GCACGTGTGATTCTGGGTAGCTGACAGTGGTGAAATCCAATTTTTTTACTACCGGTTCTGTGGGCATGGCTTGGTGGGCGTGGTGTGGCTTGGTGGGAGTGGCAGAGGAAGGATACTGCAAAATCTCCATTCCCACCCCAGGGGAAGGATACTGCAAAATCCCCACTCCTGGGGGAAGGATATTGCAAAATCTCCATTCCCACCCCACTCTGGGGCCAGCCAGAGGTGGTATTTGCCGGTTCTCCGAACTACTCAAAATTTCCGCTACCGGTTCTTCAAACTACTCAAAATTTCCGCTACCGGTTCTCCAGAACCTGTCAACCTGCTGGATTTCACTCCTGGTAGCTGACCACATGAATTGGAGGGAGAGGGTTATTTATATCCTCTCTTGGGCCTTACCCTTGAGCTTCCTGTTCCTGTGGCAAGGGCATGTATTCTATTGGTTGCTGCAGTCAGACTCCCATGTGGGGTCAGTTTGAATCAAGTTTGAAGCCTGCTGGGTGATGCAATGAAGAGGCTTGTGTTCTGAAAGGGTGTTGGGCCATTCCTATTGTGTCTTAATGGCTTTCCTGGTTTGGATCTTGAGTGAGGGCTGATCCTACCATTCTACCTAATTCTGCCTTTGTTCAAAATATCCTGTCTTGAATGGATTACCAAATCTGCATTTCTAAAGCTGACCTCAGTTTAGTATCTGGTTGGGGGCAGGGAACTGTGGCTCTGAGTTTCTGTTTCCTTTAAGATTTCTATTTCTCTTTTAGGGGAAATATTCTGCCCTTTTAAATATTTCTCAAAGTATTTCATTCTTCTAGGAGAGGGGTGGGTGCTAACTTTCTACACACTTAAAATACTTTCCTCAAATACTTAAAATCCCCTTGCTAAAAGTCTCTGTGCGTGTTTCTTTTGTTACTAATTCAACTGGGCGTAGAAAGGATGAGGAGAGAGAGAAGGATTTAAGAATGACTGTTCATATTTGATGTGGCTGAGACTGCTTTCTCTTTAGGCACTAAAGGGGTTAAATCTGTGGTAGTCGGAACAGTTCCTAATAGGTCCTTTCTCTCATCTCCAAGTGAATGGCATAATGCGCATATCTTGTGATTCTTGGAAAAACTAGTAGAGTCAAAATGAAAGCTATCCTATTTCTTTGCACTTAAACTGCTGAGGTAAAAGTTCAAAAGTTAGCAATCTTGTTGCTATCATTTTACCAATTTCCTCTAAAACAGAGGGTGCTTCCCTGTGAAGAGTCCCATTATTACCACAGGTAGCCATTCCACCCTTAATATATATTTCTCCTGGAAAGAAAAATGGAGCAAATCACAGGTAATTTACAAATGGAAGATGATGATATCTGACCCTCTTGTAAAATTATCAGAAAAAAAACCAGCAACTTCAAAACAAATGCCTCATCTGGAAAGACCTACCGGTAGTAGCTGAATGCACACAATGCAATAAGCCTTATAGTCAAATAAATACAATATAATTTCTGTATTCATAACATGCTACATCCAAATCAAGCACATTATAGCTTAATGTGACAGCCTGGCTCACATAATCTAAGGAATGGTTGGGTTCCAATGACACAATTACCCAATTGCTTTTAGCCTAGACTAGCATGTTGTGCAAAATACAGCCAGTACAAGAAACACCACAATTAACATTTTTCCGCAAAGGAAGGCTTTTACATCCAGTCTTGCTAAATGCCACCACCTAGTGGCCAGAAGTGTGGCTGTCACTGTTTTTTCGATATTTGATTTTTCTCCCTTGCTTAAAAGCAGATTATGGAGGAGAGAGTCTAATGTAAGGTAATTTCACACATGAAGAAGATTTAGCTGTTTTCTTTTAAAATTATTGCCTCCATTTACATGTTACTTTTTAAAAAATATTTCAGAAGATCTGTCATAATCCAAACACAGTTCTCCCATATTTGTTTGACAAAACAAATTTTGTTTTGTTTGACAAACAAATAAATAAATAAAATAAATATTATGTTCCACTTGACTCTAGTTAAGTCCCAATAAATTGTGGGTTTGGTTTTTACATTAAAGGCAAGCTGTTACAAGTTTTAACATGGAAATAAGCAGATTTTTGGTAATGTTCTAATCAAGGATTAACATAGTGGGATTATTACTATCCTTATTTTAAGCAAACAAAATCATGTCATTACAAAACTTGGGATGCAAATAGAACCAATTATTGGCTAAAAAAGTTTGAAGTGCTTGACGGGCATTAATGGGTTATGCATTAAAAGACTCAGTGATAAAGCTGCCTTGAAATGCTTTTTTGGGGAAACATTGTAGGAGGGGTGTCATAATAGCCAAAATTAGGAGCAGTCTTAGTGCCTTTTCAAACGTAACCTGTTTTATTAAAAGGCATGCCTTTTACCAAGCTTTATCAGAGTGTAAGCCTTTTAATAAGGTGTATTAGTCTGAAAAAAATGCCAACAGACTCCAGATTTTCTCTGAAGAATGTGTGGATATCACCAAAAACTGGCTTATCCATTTTGCTTAGGAAAATTGATCAGATTATAAATGACAGGAAAAATTAAAGTGTATCTATTTGAGAGTGGAGGAATATTTTGCCCATATGTTAGCTTGATTTTCTCAGATGATTAATAATTTCTATCTTGGAACTGAGCAGCCCAGCATCCACCCATTTCTAGTATTTCATATAGTTCTTTCCTCCTGGGTAGAGTGGGTCACCAATTCCTCACATTCATCACAAATAATGTAGGCAGATATTCCCAGCTGCATTTAGTCTGTCGAGAGGTATGCAAAATGGCACGTACCAATCCATAAAAAGTAAGAAGCATCAGCTTCTAATTACCAAAATATTATCTGGATAATCCCTGAAATAAGTATTTAACAGGTCCATTTCCAAATCTCTTACAAACCTTTCAACCTTTCTGAAAGCAGTAATTCAAAGGGCCCATTATGTCCAATTTTTCCTTTTTATGTTCTCTTTCTGTAGATAGCCAGATAGTTATCATGTTATTTTGGTCAATGGCAGAACATTCTGTAGATCTCTATTTCCCCTGCATTTAATAGCTGTTTTAGCAGTTTGCTGTCACCCACTGCAAGTGACTAAAGAGGAAAAATTCTTAGCAAGGAAGGTGATTCATGGTCCTTGAAGGTAAGAAAGGATGAATAAAGGAAAAAAGATCTCCATCTAGAGAATGGTGCTGTTATAAGAAGATAAGCTCCTACTATCATTCATCATTCCTGCAATCTTAGGTTAAATTAGACAGACCAGAGTATTCTGCTGGAACTCAGCACCACAAAAGTTTAATAGAGGCTGGGGTCACACATGACATCATTATTAGCTGTAATGATTTGTTGGTATTAATATTAATTATTGATCACATTAATAAATGTATAAATAACTTTGATTTATTATCCACAATGACTTGCAACTTCTATCATATTAAGACAAACCTAAGCAAACCACATACAGCTTAATTCCGTGTTTTTCAAACTTGGCAAATTTAAGATGTGTTGACTTGAACTCCCGGAACTCCCCAGCCAGCAAGTATTTTTACCACAAAATTTTTGTCTCCCTCTTTTCTCTCCTTGCTCTCAGGCTATAAATAGGTCAGTGCCACATATTTGTGCCTGAGACAGAGAAAGAGAATAGTTTTCTACCTACAGCAACTCTACATGCAAATTGCACTATTACTACGGTATTTTCTTAATAGACTGCTTAAAAAAAAACCCACCCTAAATATTAGAAAAACCTTTCCATATAGAAAGCATTTATTGTTTGCGGATGCTCTCAGATATCATTTTTATCATGCAAATAATTATTTTCTATTCATAGGGGGGGAAAGCCCATCCAGATGTCATGTATCTAATTCACTTCTTCCAACTTTTTTAGAGGGAAAAGACAGCATAGCTGCAAAGTGTCTTCTGTTGGGATACAAATTAGCATATTCTCTGATAGCACCCTGGATGTGAAATGTTCATTGCAGTGAAGGACATACATTGATGGGTTATATCTTACAAAAATTAAGCTAGGTAGGTATCTTTAGCATCAGTTTTCCTGAGTCACCCTGAGTATATTATAGACCATATTCAGCCTCCCAACATAACTTCTGATGACAACAGGGCAACATTTTGCTGATGTCATTTCCCCCTAAAAAATAGCAGTAGGAGGTGAACTACACATTTCCATTTTTAATGACCCTCTTCTTAAAAAAGTCAAAGTGATATCCTCAAAATTTTTCTTCTGAATGTGTGATTTTGAGTTTTTTGGGTGGGATATGGAGATTTTTAAAGGGAGAAACGGAGTAGTTTTTCCTCTTTTCGTCCCAACTTTAAAACGTCAACATGGACCAAAAGCATTGGACTCTTGTTGTGATATTACCACCTTTTGTTGATATCACCTGCAGGCCTCCAGCTGGTTGTAGGTAACTGACTGAAGGACAGGAAACCAAAAGTAGGAATAAGGAGACATGAAGATATTACTTCTAGAAGTACGGATGCTCACATAGTGATGGATTTTTTGTTGCAAATCAGGTATGATTGACTGGGCTGCTAAGAATTGCAATTGAAAGTGGTAATTCTCTCTTACAAATGACAGCAGTATTTGCAAGTCAGAAAGCAAAGAAAATAGCACTTCAAACATAAAATCAGTTTGTCTCTCACTGCCAAGAAACAGGCATCTCTTAAAATAAATAAACATAGGTGTGGTATTCAGTATATTTTTTCTAGATATATTTTCATTTCATTTTAAATATGTAACATCTCATTTTCCAAGAACCCATATACAATGTAAATTCAGGCCCATGTGTATGCAGGGCTTCCAAAACTAATGTATCACTGTGCCCCCCCCCCTTAAACTTTGGAAGCACACTTTAAAGATTTGTACAGTTGTACTCGGAAATCAAAAGTAGGTCCTCCATCTGCATTTCAATCTTTCCAGCTTGCTGCCTTCCAGATATAGCAATAGCAATAGCACTTAGACTTATATACTGCTTCATAGTGCTTTACAGCCCTCTCTACAAACTCAGCATATTTTCCCCAACAATCTGGGTCCTCATTTTACCGACCTTGGAAGGGTGGAAGGCTGAGTCGACCTTGAGCCAGTGAGACTTGAACTGCCAAACTGCTGGCAGCCGGCAGTCAGCAGAAGTAGCCTTCAGTGCTGCATTCTAACCACAACTTCCAAAATTCTCAAACCCAATGCTGAGTAGAAATGATGTATCTTGAAATCTTGCATTTCCAGAGGGCTCAGGGTTGGGGAAGACTGAATTACAAAATAGATGAGTTGATCTCCTGCTGTGGTTATTCAGAGATGCTATTGACTGCAATAGTTACCACCTGCATTTTTCAGCTTGGTTTCCTGCTACTCTCAAATGACAATTCGCACAAAAGATGAATCGTAACAAAACAATGTCCACATTAAAAACTAATAGTTATTTGGTCTCTTCCCAATATGTCATAAAACATTGAATTAAATATACATTGTGTAGCCTTGGGGCATTTAGTCGACTTATTTTGCTGCTTATATCACTTCTGCTTCTATAGATCGGAGGGCTATTTTGGCGAAGGTGGATATCTCAACTGAGTGATGACAGATATTTGTATTGTTTAGCTTTGCTCTACTTTGCAATTTACTTGGATGATCCCCTGCAGACAGAACTTGAGTCCCAGAGCAAAACAGGGCAGGATGGTTTAGATTACAGCTGTCAGAAACAGTTATTTGGAAATAGGATTGGGCAGCCAAAGACATCTGCAGGGAATAGAAGGAGAGGCTATTTATTTCAAAATATCTTACCTATTTGGGATTTGGGAATTATTTGATAGAGATGAAGCAATATTCTACTATTAGAGGAACAGCCTTGAGAATATTTGCATTTGTGAATTTCTGTGTGCACACACAGAGAAAATCCATCCACAGCTTATTTCTGTAGAACAAGTTAAACAGCAAATATAATGGCATAGCTCTCTCCGAAGACTGGTAGGAAGGGAGGGAAACAGTCTAAGTAAAGTAAGCAAAGAGTAAAAGGAGAAGAAACGGCAACAGTGACAACAACATCAACTTGGGCTCTGAAGTGGACAGAAAATACATTGAAGAACATCTGTCTGAATGCCATCACAAAATCACTCCACTGAGCCCCCTCCCCCAAAGGCGTGTGTCACCATTAATGTGTTTCTCCTTTGCAGAATGAGAAATTGATCAACACCACACCACAAAATAAAGCTAAACAGTAACAGGTGACCTTGTCCTGAGGAACAATGAAAACAAATGTTCAGGATCTTTGTTTGGCAGCCATATATTTGATGCAAGGGGTTCATTCCCACATAGCTCATATGTTATTGGTGATGGACAGAGAAATTTATGAAAGGGGGAGGGGGATTAAATAGGTATCATTTTTTACTTGACTCTTATCCTTGAACGAGAATATTGTTTTCCAGTCGCTGAGGAATGGATAATACAGCAGTGCAACCCATAATGCTCTTTTTGTGACCCCAAGAAGAACAGTCTCTGATCCCTATTGTCAAAATTCAGTGGAAAAGGGTCTTACCATTGTGAAGTACACAAGAACTCTAATGGAAGCCCCACTTTCATTTTTTAAAAAAGCTATCCTCTCCCAAATCCTAGAAAAACCCTGACTATGCCTACTTTATATACTTGCCTACACACAATTCTTAGATTTCCCCAAAGATCTGAAGTGAGGGTGTTATATTTGCCTGGCCTACAGGCAAATATATGTGGTCACATCATCTGTGATCACAGAGGTCTTATATCAGTGGTGAAATCCAATTTTTTTTACTACCGGATCTGTGGGCGTGGCTTGGTGGGCGTGGTGTGGCTTGGTGGGCATGGCTTGGTGGGCGTGGCAGGGGAAGGATACTGCAAAATCTCCATTCCCTCCCCACTCTGGGGCCAGACAGAGGTGGTATTTGTCGGTTCTCTGAACTACTCAAAATTTCTGCTACCGGTTCTCCAGAACCTGCTGGATTTCATCCCTGTCTTATATGTAACTGAAGTCAGATGGGCTGGCTGCTTCAATGAAACTTAAGTATCCATTTATTTATATTTCCAATGCCTGGTAAAACTCTATGCTTTGATTTCCACTTAAGACCAAACTAGGTTTGAATGGTAACATTCACGCTCATAGAACATTTCCCTTAGACAAGGGTCAGGCTTATGTTGCATAAGTGCCTGTAAGTTCCACACTGCTGCTAATTAACATGCGTATGTGCAAATGTAAGCAGGCAGCCAGGATGGCTGCTGGGCTTCAAAACACTTTTTAATGAGACAACAAGCAGCTAAAATTGTGCTGAGTTTAGTGAATAGCAATCAGTGTTCTAGTGCCTGCAGTGCTGGGCCTTGTCCTGATCTCTATTTATATGCCCTTCTTACTGCCTGCTTTGCTCAGAGGCAACATTGGCAGAGGTTGTACTGTAAAGATAGCAAAATGTGGAAAGTTTTAACATTGGCCTATCTCTGGAAGTGCATTGCCAAATGAAGTGAGGCTGCTTTAGAGAAAGCAGAGATGGATTGATTCAGTGCTCCTCAAACTTGGCCATGTGAAGTCCACATATCTTAGTTGTCAAGTCTGAGAAACACTGGATTGATCATTCTGTTCTGTTGAGATATCTAACCAAATTGGTTGGGGGGGGGTGTCTTCATAATTATTCAGCACGATCACATAACAATTTGCCATAACTTTGCTGCCTGACACTTCTCACCATAATATATTGCACACACTGGTCCCTGTCCCCTTGTCAAAATCTGGTCTTTCTTTTGCTCCTTCTTTTTAGTGACAGATGGAATGCTTGAATCAGTTTGTTCTTTCTGCTGCTTACGGTCTTTTTCCTTCTCGCTATAACACTACCTGACATGCCCATCCTCCCCCCTTCCATAGGACTTGGTTCACTCCTCCCAGAGAGAAATCCTACATGGTTTCTTAGCTCACTTGCAAGATTGACACACCATAGTGCAGAGTTTCTTCACATACTTCACAAGTTTGCTGAACTGGTTTTATTGTGAAAGAAAGGCTCCTGACGTTTCTCTGGGGAAATTTCAGTCCCCCCCCCTTGCATTTATATCCCCATTTGCAACTATCAAGAGGAAGGTGTATGTTCCTTTTTTAAATTTCTTCTTTATGAAGGAAAGAGGAAGTCTATATCTTATGTCACGAGGTGCTGAAAGTTTATGAACTCGGAGGTGGATAACTTTGAAGTATAGTAGAGGCAGAGAATGCTTTAATAAATATCAGAAACATACTTTCTGGAAAATTGCTGCTAGTGTACCATCCTCCAGCATCCTGCCTGCCTGACCTGATGGATTCTGTCACTGGACCAGTGCTGGAGGCCCTAAAGCCATTGGCAGTTGGGGATTTCAATCTCCTGTCTAGTGGCTTTTAGACTTACGCAGCTCAGAAGTTTGTGGTCTCCATGACAAGCATGTGCCTATCTGAAGCCATCAGTGGCCTGACTCATATGGGCAGTCACACACTGGTTCTGGTTTCTGTCTTGGGGTGATTGCAACATAATATGTTAGTGAAGGATATTAGCCCCAGTCTGTTACTGTAGACACATCATGCCTGATTGCCTTCAAACTCACTGGTGTCACCCTTCCCTGCAGGGATACAGGTGAATAATGTGGTTTTCCTCAAGGATTTGGTGGGTGGTTCAGTTGATCCAGGGATGCTCATTGGTGTCTCAATCCTTTTCACAGCTTGTGCAAGTTGTGCTGTAGTGGGTTGAGTTGATCACTTTTTTTTGATAAAGTTGTGTGGGTATCCATTTTGTTGGAAGATACTGCATATACCTATCAGACAAGAACAAATGCACTGCAGCAACCCAGAACACTAGCAAATGGAAATGGACTGCCTACACAACATCTACCATGTATGGTGGTGCTATGAAAAGGATAACACTACCGTACATCAAAAACATCTCAGAAATAAGCACATACTATTTAACCACACAGTATCACCATCATACACAAACCTAACTAGGCTCCTCCAAAACATTTAAGTAAGTAACCCAAAAGACCCAGAAACCTAAGAGGTAAAAACAGGAGTAATCTATAACAGGGTTTCTCAACTTCGGCAACTTTAAGATGTGTGGACGTCAACTCCCAGAATTCCCCAGGAGGTGAGAGCCGAGGTGGCACAGTGGTTAGAGTGCAGCACTGCAGGCTACTTCAGCTGACTGCTAGCTGCAGTTCGGTGGTTCAAATCTCCCCGGCTCAAGGTTGACTCAGCCTTCCATCCTTCTGAGGTGGGTAAAATGAGGACCCAGATTGTTGGGGGCAATATGCTAACTCTGTAAACCGCTTAGAGAGGGCTGTAAAGCACTATGAAGTGGTATATAAGTCTAAGTGCTATTGCTATTGCTATTAAAGTTGCTAAAGTTGAAACAAGTATACTGTATATACTTGTCTGACAGGTATATACATTATCTTCCAACAAAATGGATACCCACACAACTTTAACATATAACATATAGTGTAAGAACTGTAATGGCCACTATGTAGGACAGACAGAAGACTAGTAGAGCATAGCCATTAACACCAACTAGCAGTCAGAAGACACAATGAAAACTTAACCTCACAACACATGGACAAACTCGACCATAGTTTCAACTGGAAACTGTCTAGGACAGGTGACACGCGGAGCCATATCTGAGGGCATGTGAGGCATTGCCCTATGTCAGCTCCAGCGCGCACTGGTCAGCTGATTTTCAGCCTTCCAGAGGATGGGGGGGAGGTTGTTTTCGCCTTCCCCAGGCTTCAGGAAAGCCTCCGGAACCTGTGGATGGCGAAAAACAGACCCAACGGTCCAACCGGAAGTTCGGACAGGGGGGGACAGCGGCAGCACGGGGGGTTGTGCACGCATGCACGGGGGGATTGCATTATGGGTATGGGCGCGCGCGTGCTATCGCGCACACCCTTTTGGCACCCGAGCAAAAAAAGGTTCACCATCACTGGTCTATGATAACTGACCAAACTAAATTAAAAAATCCTAGGAAATTCCTGGAAGCTTGGCATTCAGACAAATCAGTCACCAAGAGGCTCATAGAGATAAACCCCATTTACACACTATTCAAAAGATGCAATTAAAAAAAAACTAAGAAGGAAACTGCCTGGGGAATTCTAGAATTCCACATATCTTCAAGCTTCCAAGATTGACTAACACTGCACTAGATATTAATGAGTTTTACAGTCATATTCAGTAGATGGCATCACTGACATAACACCAGTCCGAAGAAATTAACTAAATTAATGCCATGGTAAACTAAATTAGCAGATTCCTTAATTCATTGTTGTTGTTTTCAGTCTCTAAGTGATATTCGACTCTTTGCGACCCTATGGACCATAGCATGGCAGGACCCTCTGTCCTCCACTGTCTTCCAAGTCTGCCCAAACTCAAGCCCACTGCATCAATGACACTATCTAACCATCTCATCCTCTGCCGTCCCCTTCTCTTTTTGCCTTCAATCTTTCCCAACATCAGGGAAATAAATCCAATAAATCCTCTCTTCTCATTTAGTGGTCAAAGTATTTGAGCTTCAGTATCTATCCTTCCAAAGGACAGTTTGGGTTGATTTCCCTTAGGATTGACTGATTTGATTTCCTTGTAATCCAAGGGACTCTCAAGAGTCTTCTCCGGCATCACAGTTCAAAAGCATAAATTCTTAGGTGTTCAGTCTTCCTTATGGCCCAAGTCTCACAGCCATATATTACTACTGGGAAAACAATAGCTTTGACTATACAGACCTTTTGTCAGCAAGGAGATGTCTCTGCTTTGTAATATGCTGTCTAGGTTTGTCATAGCCTTCCTCCCAAGGAGCAAGCATCTTTAAGCATCCTTAATTCATACTAATAACGATATCTAATAACATACTTAGCACAAAGACTGGGTTTTTCATGGCATCTAAATTAGGGCTCACTGTTAACTCTGCTGATAAATTACAAACTCTGTGGCATTGCATTTACTCTTTCTGTAATATAGCAGGGTCAAAATGTTAGTAGGAGGAGGCACAGATAATTTGGGGGTATTGTATGTTCCTAGAGTGCCATAATGAAATACTAAGAAGTTGCAACCCTTGGAAAGAAGCAAGGGACAGTATTAACAGTATTAACAGCTCTACCACAAAAAAAGAAAAAGAAAAAAAAAAGAATCATCTGTTTTGTTTATTTTGTCAAGGATGATTTAATCAGTTGGATGTCATGAACTGTCATGGTTTTCTTGGCATTGACAGATGTTTCATGTAGCTATAACTTGTTGTAACACAGATCTTAAAATGAAATGTAAAAGAAGGACATCTGGATTTGAGAATTTTAGGCTACCAAAAAAACAAAAAGAGCTTTTCTTCTAACGCTTGTCTCTGAGAATACTCACTATACTCTATTTACTTGATATTTACCTGATAAGGTTTTCATCCATTTTTTAAGGGAGGATTGTTTTGCTAAACAGTACAGTAATAGTGAGTGATTAGGTGTTTTTTTTTGGGGGGGGGGTTGTCCATTCCTTTTTTGACACAGGAGCATGGTGTTACATTCAGAGGCATCCTATCTTGAGTAAAATCTATGCTTGTATGCAGAATGAGAGCAGATGGCTGCTTCCTGCTACTTTCTCCATGTGGCAAGTTCACAAATAGATTGTAGTTGTCTTTTCTATTTCATGCTTCATCTCTGCACGATGTATCCCTTATATTTAGGCTAATTAAAAAAAAAAGGGAGAGAGAAAGATGAGTACAAAACAATCTTCTTTTTCTCATTCGAGATATACCAAAATTCCTACTGTGCTGGACTAATTGAATTTTCTGTTCATACTACTGTACCCAACGATAAGGCCAAGCAAATTAATTTTATTTTATTTTGCTTGGTGCATTAACTTTATGTAAAGCAAACAGTGCTGCTGGTTAGTGATAACCTTTGTTTGAATTCTGTATGAATGCAAAGTGGTGTGTGTGTGTGTGTGTGTGTGTGTGTGTGTGTAGTTATAATTGTTATAGCTACACTTGCTACAGTTATAGCTGTTAGTTATAGTTATTATAATTATATATACCATACATTTGTGTGTGTTTCGGCAGAATCGGGAAAAGAAAAAGCAGCATTCATTTTCTATGGGCCAGGAAGTTTGAAATGCAGAATAATAGATGAAATAAAAAACAGCAACTTTCTAAGAATGTTGCTGATTTTGGTTCATACCAACCATTTGAAATCCAAGCAAGCAGCTGTCTAATCTTTTTCGGTTATGTTTCTCTTTGTGTTTTGCTTTTACCATCACTACATAGTTGTTCATTTCAGCAGAAACGTAGGCCATGGTTTTATATATAAAAGTGCACCACAACTAAATGGCAGGCAAGGTAATCAGATACAAAATACTTCTCTTTTAAATTGTTTTTATAAAAATAGAATAGAATAGAATAGAATTCTTTATTGGCCAAGTGTGATTGGACACACAAGGAATTTGTCTTGGTGCATATGCTCTCAGTGTACATAAAAGGAAAAAAAGAAAAAAGAAAAAAAATACATTCGTCAAGAATCATAAAGTACAACACTTAATGATAGTCATAGGGTACAAATAAGCAATCAAATCACATTAGGAAACAGTCAATATAAATCGTAAGGATACAAGCAACAAAGTTACAGTCATGCAGTCATAAGTGGGAGGAGATGGGTGGTAGGAACGATGAGAAGACTAATTGTAATAGTAATGCAGCCTTGCTGAATAGTTTGACAGTGGTGAGGGGATTATTTGTTGGAGACCGCTGCTTTAGGTAGATCAGATAAGGAAAGCAATTCCATATACAGGCTAAAACGACTTTTATTGACAGTGGTTATAATAACAGAATCTTCCAAATCTGATTGGACTGTATCTTCTTGTCCTTCTTATAGTTTCATTCTTATAGAATTAGAGAACTATCTGTCTGGATGTTCTGGGTTTAAACAGGTTCCCTTTGTTTAAACAACTCCATCTGCATATTTCCATTGAGGTCATGTTTCTTTATAGCTCCAGAGACTAACTCAAGAACCAGTCCAACCAGGAAATGGATTGCCTCAAGTAGCTGGCTTGGATGAATGGAGAGGAAGTATTAGCTTAATATCAGTGGTGTGAATCAAGAATCCTGGATAGGATACCTTAAAATAGTTTGTCGCCTTCCCCTTCTGGGGAATAAAGTGCTAACCCATAATCCATGAGACACTAAACATAATCACCCAGCATGGTTTGCTTTTGCATATACAAAGTGATGGGTACCACTATATCTCCATCCTATTTTGGACTATCCTTACATTTTGCCATTTACCCAGAGTAGCTCCTGTAACAGACTGTCCAAAGCAGAAGCTTTCATTATTATAAACAGAAGAACAATATCACTGACATCCCCTAA
>QLTV01001313.1:2683764-2704350 GCA_003457575.1 Thermophis baileyi
AGAACTTCTACATAACCGTGAGTGTTGTCAGAGGATGCCTGAAGAATAAAATATAATCTGATTGAATGTACCATTGCGTCTTGTTAAGCTGCCTGATGATAGCACAACCAATCTACGCTTGATTCAGAACAGACCTTCTGACAAGCAAAGTCAATGGGAAAGCCAGATTCACTTAACAACCGTGTTACTAACTTAACAACAGCGGTGATTCACTTAACAAATTTTGCCCCATACAAATAGCAAAGTCATTGGGAAAGCCAGATTCACTTAACAACTGTGTTACTAATTTAATGACTGCAGTGATTCACTTAACAACTGAGGTAAGAAAGGTTGTAAAATGGGGCAAAACTCACTTTTGCCCCATAAAACTCGCAAAGTCAATGGGAAAGCCAGATTCACTTAACAACCGTGTTACTAACTTAACAACAGCGGTGATTCACTTAACAAATGTGGCAAGAAAGGTTGTAAAATGGGACAAAATTCACTTAACAAATATCTCGCTTAGCAACAGAAATGTTGGGCTCAATTGAGGTCATAAGTTGAGGACTATTCAGGCAGGGTTTTTTCAGTAAAGAAATGTGAATGGTTTGCAATTGGCTTCTTATGGTATGTTTGTAGTCTAGCCTATTGCCTTGGCACCTCTGGCGGTGATCTAAGCAAGTGCCAACTAGACCCAATATTAACTTTTCAAGGTCAACCACATTTTAGTAGGTGCTACAATATTTATTTATTTATTTATTTATTTAGCCACCCATCTCACTGTGAGGTGAGTCTGGAACACACACACACACACACACACACACACACAAATGGAATCCAACTTAACGCATCCCCAGCAAAGATGACCTTACTTTTATTTGAATACATCCAATGTGCCCTATTGGTATTTATTTTCAAGCTTTTCTTACTGTTGAGAAGCTTTTTTGTAACCTTTAACTAGAATCTACCTGTGTTTCTATCTTCTGTATTCTGAAATAATAAAGAATGGGTGCTGACCTTTTTCTTAAGAAATCTGCTATCCTTTTCCTCTTCAGTAATCTCTTCTGATTTTAAACATACTCAGTTCCCTTATCTTACTTCCTAAAACTTAGTTACTAGTTCTTTCATTATGTGTCTTGCTTTTTGCATCCATTCCAGTTTCTATCTTAATTTTTTCCCCTTAAAATGCAATGCTCCAAAGTAGACATAGTACTGAAGTGTGCTATTACTAATGTAAAGTATCTTGGAACTATAACTCTCTTTGCATATTTTCCTGAATGCATGCAGAGCTCCAAGTGGGGAGCACAAAACTCCAGTTTCTCTGCCTCATCCAATGTTCAGGCATGAGGCCTGAAGAGCGGCTATAACTCTTTACCTGAACATAAAGCAAGTTGCTTTAGTTGGTTGTTGGATCTTGCTGTGTCACGTCAGGATCAATATATCTTCTCTTTGGGCTTCCCACCTGAATACATGGAGATTGGAAAGCAGCAGGCAGAGATATATGCATCGTCCTCTTTTTTCTCTATTCTGACTCCTTTGCAGACTCAGATCAGTGCCAGAAAATGGCTTACTGTTTTCTGTGAGCTGGAAACTTTTGCAACCTAAACTTCTACCTGTCACACTGCTGAATCACAGTTCGAATCACATCTTGTGATCAACTATAGCTTCAAGATGTTCTTCACATGTAGTTACCAAGCCAGGAATCACCCATTTTGTACCTTTTGCATTTAATTTCTTTTTTCCTAAATAAAATAACTTTTTTCCTAAGTAAGTCAGTTATATAGATCTATCTAACAGACATGCCAGCCAGTTCAGACTTAAGAAACTTGCTAGTCAAAATGCCAAAGGGAATGTTGGTTCAGTTAAGTGTGATATAAAAAAAAAGTCCTTCTGTGCATCCTGACATATGTGTGGTGCTTTCTGACAAGATAAAGTTTCTGTATTGAGACTGAGTCATATTTATCTTCGGCACATAAGATTTCTTTCCTAGGACATCACTATATATGGAGACAACCCTTTCACATGTCACTAGAATGAACATACGATGGAAATTTACCCAAGTTAGACTTGCCTATTACTTTCCTCAAATATCCCCCAATGAATGCATATGGTATTCCAAGTGAATTATTCCAAAAGCATTGTATTCAGAAGACATCTACCAATAGTGGTTTCTGGAAGACAAGGGATTATCACAAGTATTAGCAACTTGAAGTTTATCTGAGGGAAAGAAGCAGGTGTTTTTCAATATGTCTGTCTGTTCTGGTGATGAGAAAGGGGTGTTTTGTATAATATGAGTATATTATGATTTATATATTGGTTTATTGTACAGTGGTATATTGACATTTTTATTCATTATTACAAAACTGTAAGATTCTTAGAGTTGTTGCGATTGAAATGGTAAAGGTCAAATATGTATTTATGTATATATTAATGCATAAATATTTTCTGTATTCCAATGTGCAGTGTTTCCCAAATGCTATCTTAATACTTGTTTCTGGGAAAGTTGTATTGCATATTTGCCACTTCCCTGAGTATTGACAATGTTCTAAGGCAATGTTCCCGAGATGAATTTCTTTTGGGTAAAAGAGATCTGAAAAATGATGGCATCTTTATGGCTGCCAAATGTACAAAGGCTCAAAGAAACTAGGTTCCTATAGAGTAGCCTACTAGCTATGGTGGAATAGTTAGCATGGGGGTCTTGCACATTCAAGTTGAATGATTAATTCACAGTACTGAGGAAGCATTTACAAAGTCCATATACATCTGGAGGGCACCAGGTTGGTAAAAGCTGAAGGAAAGCATTAGTGGATATTTCCACTATTTTTTGTTGTGTTATGTAGTAAAATTCTGAACTAGTACATCTTGATCTGCATGAGTAAAGTTCCTTCCAACATTCTAAAATTAGGCTAAGGATAATTTATTCCAGATTAAATTTTACCTGGCAACTGATAACAGGTGCATTCCTTCATTAGATGTGTAACTATCATGAGTGGATTCTAATGTTTGCTTTTAACATAGTTTATATCAGCCTGCAAGTCAGTCAAATCATGGAATAAGGAATGTTTAAAAGTTTTTCTGCTTGTTCTTCTGTTTCAGCACAAAAGGTTTCTTTTACAGTAGCATAGCTGCAGTGTACTGCCAAAGCTTCAGAAAAAAAAAATTAGTTTGCTTATACAAAGTTACTTTTGGAAGAGAAATGTACTCTCTAGCAACAGAGCCATTTTGTGGGGTAAAATAAGGAACAGTCCTTTAGTAGCCTTTAAACGAATGCATAAATAAATAAAACCTTTAGATCACTGAAACGTCAGAGAATGCTTTGAAACAGCCTCCACAGTGCAGCACATTAGGTGAACTACCTAACTTCAGTGTGTAATGAGCAATATATTCATTTATATTTTGTGTAGTACATTACAGTTCAGCAAATAGCTCAATGCTGCCTGGATAATTCATCAGGTGAAAGAAGAGCACTTAAGGAGTTCAAAGGTTTGTCTATCCCCTGCAATTGAAAAAGGCAGGATTTATTGCTATTCCTTTTATGGGGCAATTGGATTATAATCACAGATCTTCATCTTATACCTCCCTGCTACTGTGGTCCTGCTCAGAGATGCTGCTTCAAACCTGAATGACTCCAATGCATCTTCAATTATCTCATTTGCAGGTTTTTTGTTTTTTTAAAACAGATTGTTGGTTTACTTGGCCTTTGACTTTAACAATTTCCTCTGGTATTAGCCTGCTCAGCTTCAAAATCTTCATTAGAGTTGGATGCTCCCTTTCCTTTTTTTGAAAGTATTGTCTCTCTCCATTCAAGCAGTTCTGTTTTGTAGAATTTAAGAGTCTTATTGTAGTGGCAGTACAACAGCAGGGAGAGGTATAAGATGAAGATCTGTGATTATAATCCAATTGCCTTTTACTGTATCACCATAATATAATTTCATAACAATGAAAAAATATGCCAGTATTGCAATTACATTAACGATTCTCATCATTTACAGATCCTCAACAGTATTTTTCTGGAAATTCTGGCCTAAGAACATGGGTGCAACTACCGGTAAATAGTGAAGTGCATGACATAAATAAATATTCTGGTGGCTTTTCTCAAAGCCTTAAAGACATACTTATGTCCCTAACCTTGGGCATCTGGGTGTATGATACAGCCCATGCAATGGTTACGCTGATTTGTCTGTGGCTTGTTTTTGTTTTTTGCCTTATTTGCCAATTACGTTTGTATTACTTGTATTGTTCTTGTTCTATTTTAACTGCTATTAGATACTCAGAATCATGCATTTGAGATGGGCAGCCATATATATTGAAATAAAAATAAATAAAGAAGGTTTTAGGGTGAGATGTTCAGTTAAAATATCTCTTATATTAGGACTGAGAAAGAACGCTGGCTAAAGAGCAGGGAAAAGTTGATCCGGGGAAAGAACAATCAGTGGCTTGATTCAATATAAACACTGTATTTTCATATACAGGTATTGAACATTCATTATATAGCAACCTCACCAGGATCTCCAAATACAGGGTAACTACAAACTATGTGTGTACTGTATAGGGAATGGTAGAGCTGTTCTCAGTAAGTTAAGTATTTTGATGCCTCCTGGGATGGGTATCTATCTTGAATCCTTATTCCTGACACTAGTTAAAGGAGATCATAAAAGGAGAAACAACATGATATAATGGCTTAATATATTGAAGTTGGACCAGGAAGACACAGGTTGAACTCCTATTTATTTATGGAGATGATTGGATGATTCAGAGTAGTCACAATCTCACAGCCTAACTTACCTCAGACGGTTGTAGTAGTACAGTATGGATAAAATGATGATGATACTGTTATATCCATTAGGCAGACCACACTCAGAAATAAACTGTGCAGAAAGTTAAAATGGCTTTTATCGAGATTGGCTATAATAACATAAACTTGGAAATATGATTATGTTGTACCACCTTCTATGAATTCTAATTCAGTGAATTAGGGAGTTGTTTCTCTGAGCCACTTCTGAATCTTAACTGGCTGTATTTATGTACTTAAAGTATGTTTCGCCTCTTGTTACCTTGGCAACAAATCTTGCATATCTCTGTTAAGATCATCTTCCTTATTCTTAACACCAAAGATGGAAACAGAGAACAGAGTGAAAACTTGGGAGATGAGCCAGGGAAATTATATCCCGGGATGCTATGTTTGAGAGAAGAAAGATAAATTACCTATGAAGATCTGACATGAAAACTGAAGTTGGGGCCAGGGATGGGGAGGGGGGGTGGGGGCAAAAGGAAAGCAATAAGGAAAGAGGAATTAAAATAAGATCATCATCGTGGATTAGAAATACCAGAACGTACTGCAGAAGTTGAGGGACAGTATGATAAAGATATTTGGCAAGGGTGTTTCTAGAAGTATTATTATTATTATTATTTATTAAATTTGTATGCTGCCCAACTCCCAAGGGGAGGAGGGGAGGAGGGCTAAAAAATATACAAGATGGTGGCTGCTATTGAAAAAAAGTATGGTGAACATCTTGATGTAATGTTATATAGAAATGTCCTTGAGAGACAGGGCGAAAAGAGACAGCCAAGAGAAATGTCAGATAAAAGGCACCTTGGCCTGAAGCAGGAATTTAGGTGGGTCAAGAGGCTCTCCTAGAATTTTGGTGGTACAAAGGGTGTGAGGAAAAAAACCCTAATATGGCCATTTTTCCTGTCTGATCTACCTTGCAAGGCTGACCATTAACTTTCTCACTCGCCGCTCCCTTCCCCTCTCCTCACTCCTGCAGATATCCATCTGGAGTCAGTGGAATTCATAAAACAATGGCAAATTGGGCGGAAGAAGGAGAGCTCCACAAACTGGCAGTGTTGACACGAGGAGACAATAAGCAGATGGTGGCAATACAGGTAGTCCTTGACTAACAGCAGTTCATTTAGTGACCATTCAGTTACAATGGCACTGAAAAAAGTGATTTATGACCATTGTTCCCTGTTACAACTTTTGCAGCATCCCCATGATCCTTACGCAAATCAAAACAGCTCAATTTTCAAATTGAATTTTGACCACAAGAATTGTCTTGTCTTGCAGTGTTTCCTTTAGGTTGATAAATAGCCAGTTCAAAGGTTGACAGTTGGCAAATTTCATTAAGTGAAGCCTTAAGGAAGAAATGTATTACTTTTTAAAAAAATAAACCTGAGACTGTTGATTTTATAATGTAGGTACTTCAATTCTCTATTCCAAATTTCTTTTTCTTTTTTGGTAAATCATATTCTTTTTACATAATCAACTGGTTAAGAGTTTTTCCATTTTCTAATTGTCTGTTAAAAGGGAGAGGGGATAACTCTTCTTCTAAAAGAAGAAACTTATTCTAAAATAAGAGTTATTCCTAAACACCTAATTCTCACGAGAGGCTGCAGATGAGATGCTTCCTGAAAGGAAAGATTAAATTTAGGTATGAAAGATTAAATTTAGTTATGAGCATCCTGCATTGTTTCCTTCAGCATTTCACACTTGCTTCACAACATGAAAACAATTTTTCTCCAGAAAATTGAAGAGTTGTAAAAAAAAGCATGCAGAAGAATTACTAGCATTGCACTAAGAGAAGGAATGAACAAAAGGCATAGAAGATGACTATATTCTGGGCGAAAGAGTAGCGTTTCTATTTGAAAAAAGAGAAAGAATGGCAAACGGTACAAGAATAATATCTGTCATGATGATATTGAACTTTTCCACACAAATGTTTTCAATTACAACCTGAAATTCCATCATCAAATGAACATTTGAACTTGAAAATTACTTCTATCAATGACTCCTAACTTTTAAAGCTAGGTTTTGTCCTGTTTGTTTGAATTATCCATATATAGTGGATATATTCCAGTGAAGTTTAATTTTCATTTGTCTCAAAATAAAATTCCTTCTGCAGGTTGCTTCCTTGCTATCTGAGTAACTTGGATAGTTTGCCTCTTTGGATAGCCTTTGGGGGAAAGAAAACCCTTTGAAAAAGGCTTCAGAGAAGTGAACGAGGATAATATATGTATCTGCACAGTTCAATCCTCCTCCGCAGAAATAGAACAACAGTTAGTGGGTTCCTCCCACCCCTATATTCCCACGGTCCATCTGTTCACCTGCTATAAAAAAATCACCACAAGTTTTTGTAAGCGGAAGGACTTGCCTGCATAGAAAGAGGGATGAGAATGTGCAGTCTTTGAAACCTGGCTTGTTATTTTAAGCTGGCTTTTGAAAAGGGTGAGGGCAGGGTGAAGAAATAAGAACCATTGCCTGTTTTGCCCATGATCAGCATGGCAATGGGATTCTGTGGAGGATAAGAATAAAGTGAGGGATTAGGAAATTGTAGATTCAAGGAAACATAAAATTATTCAAAGACATCTAACAGAAAAAATAGTATTCTGTAGAAAAAGAAAATTATTTGAAGATATCCATAACTTTTAAAGGTAAAGGTTTTCTCTCTCCAGTTGTTTCTGACTCTTGGGGGGGGGTGTTTTTGAAGGCTCTGACAGATAGCTAATTTTATCAGAGAAAATAGCATTTTTTCCCCAAAACACCTGATGGGGAAGACTTAATCACATATTTTGCAGGCTGCATTACAGAGATGGTGTTCAAACTTGGGTGTAAGAAAGGACTCCAAAGCAAATTTTGCAGATACTATCTATCTGTTGAAAATGGTGATGATACTGTTTGTAAATTGGAAGCCCCAAGGTATTTAAAAAAAACAACACCTTAGGGCGAGAAACAGTTACAGAAACAGAATTTTGAATCTTGTCTCTTTCTTAAGAAATTATAAATGTAGCTCTGTACTAGACCTGTAGTAACCCCACTAAAAGCTTGTTGCTATATACAGCTCCCTGAATCCTAGCTATTCTGCAATAATTCTCAGAACACAGCCAAACTCTTTAGAGTCCCCTCTGTCTTAGAGTTTACCTATGTCTCCTAAATACCCTAATATAATCAGGTAAACTGCTAATCTTGCCTGGAGAAAAAAAAACCTGACATGATCAGACATGTATTGAACCTGGACTTCCTGGAGTTTCCCAAGGTCCAAAATGGATCTGAGAGGGCTGACTCCGTCTATGCTTGTAAGTGCATTGGTGGTGGATACAGAAACAATCTAAAAAAAAGAAAGATGAGAAAAAATATGAGAGAAAAGGCAAAAGTAAAATGACCTGACCTTGTGTCATGAATGTGTGGATTTTTGAAGAGTTGTATTTATGAATGGGATGTGTGAAGGGAATGGTTGTACGGATACGTCTCTGAATGAATTTATTCATTAATATAGTTCTCCTTTAGCATGAATCTGAACTCATTAAGTTTTAGAGCAGGGCTTTGCAAAGCTTGGGAAGGGGTGCCTTCCTTTTGCAAAGTGGTCCTCCTTAAGTTTACATTCTCCAAAACGCCTAATATGTTTTTTCAAGGGCCTTCCCAGAAGGTTTCCACATGTAGGCATAACTACTATCAGTGCTACTGGAAATCTTGTGTGTCATGGAAAAGCATACACGACAAACATGTGAAAGTCTGTTAAGCAGCCAAGCCTTCTGGTTGTTAGGATGGCCTCAATACTTTGATAAGGATGTTCTGCTCACAGCAGTGTACTTTCCAAGACACTTCTCTGTATGCTTCATTTAGCTCTAGTAATGCCTGCAATGCAGCTCATTGTAGCTTGCTCAACAAAAGATGCATTTAAAAAATCTTGGCTTAGAAGTTTGTGTGAACAAAACTCATACACATATATGGCATTGGTTATGCCCACATTCTACTTCGGGCATAATTTACTTGGGATTTTGGTCTTAAGCCACTGTGGCATAACATTTGTAGGAAAATTGAACATGTGGGAACGTGGCTTAGGGGAAGGGGGAGGAAGGGAAGAGATGAAGGAAATTGAAATTTTCCTTCAATTCTACTCCTTTGAAATTCAATCTTTCTCCCACTTATTGATAAGAATGGGCACATAATTCTGGTATCAATGCCGGTAATACGTTTAACACTAAATATTGGCATTAAGCTAAGCTGGGAACTGAAATGTGATTTTCCGATTAGCTGTGCCATACATTACGGATGAGTTAAGGAAGAAATCAGTCCCTTTCCTTGTATTCATGGGAGGAAATGATATTGCATGCCTCTCGTTACAAATCTCTTACGGGCTTGAATCGCTGAGCGCAGATAAATTCAATAAGGGGGAAGCTTCCCTTATCTCTGCACGCGTTCTTCCGTTGAATTTCTGTCCGCCGCGTACCTTTGCAAATGGAAAGCCCACGAATACGATCTGCCGACAAAGATAAAGAATTCCACGGAAATACCTCTAGTTTCAGATAGAGAAGCAGCCGGTTACCAGAGTTCCCGGAGGATGATCTCGTTCTAAGTTGCGTTTTGATCTCTCGACAGCAAAAAAAAGGGTACAATAAGTAACGCGAACAAGCGGGGGGACAAAAAAAATGAAACGCAATCCTTTCCTCGGGCTCTGGGGGTCGCTGCAAGCCCTTCCTTGAGCTCTCTTTTCCTTCCCCGGCAGCCCCCCGAGGAGCCTGAAGCTCAGCTTGGCGGCGAGCAGCGCACGGGCAGCCTGCTGCCGCGCCGCGCGGCGCCTCCTCCAAAAGCTGCGCGCGTGTGCCGAGCGGCGGAGTGGCAGAGCCGGGCAGCCCCGCCAGAGGGACGAAGCGAGGCGATGCCAGCCGTTTCCTGGCGCCAGAGCCGAAAGGGCCCGGGCACGTGCCTGCGCTGCTGAATCTCAGCCACGGCGGACGAATCCGGACTGACCGACCGCCCGGCACGCAGCGCGCTGGGGAGATGAAAATGGGGAGCGGCGTGCCCCGTCGCAAGGACGCGCCGGCGGAGCGGCTGTGAAGGCGCGCCAAAGGTAAGGGGCTGGGGACGCCAACGGGGCTGGAGTCGGGGGCACGGAAGCGCTGCGAGAGGCAGAGGCGCCGAATCGGAGCTAGTAAAGTTTGCCCTTGGTCTCCCGGCGAGCGTGTGGGGGGGTGGGGGTGGGTCTCTTCGCAGACCTTCAGCCGCTCCCCTGGACTTGGAACTCGAAGCCGGTTTGCCCAGTCTGCCCTCTCCAGGAAGGGACTTCGTGATCCGGCTTTCAGAAAGCCTGGCGGAGCCACCGGGTTACTTTCTCGCTTTGGGACTTGAAGCGGGGTCGCCGGAGGCAGAGCGAACTAGTTGCCCGGCTCGGGATTCGGCACCGGCGTCCGTTTTAAGAAGCCGAGTGTTTTCTCCGTTTGCTAAAGGGGGACAGCGAGCTTCCCTTTATCCTGGCTCTCCCGTTAAGAGTTCGGATGCCGCGTTCGGCAGGGCAGGGCAGCGGTCAGGTCTGCGAGGGAGTGACAGGCAAACTCCATTTTGGCTGCGACAACGGGTGTTCATTGGGGTCCGGTTTTTTTGGGGGGGGGGAAGCCCGATAAAAATGGCGGAGGTGCAAAGTGAAAACAAACTCTCCCGTCAAAGTAAATAATCCACATAGTGATAGGTTTAGGGTGGTCTTTTTCCTCAGCTCTGATTTTCTCCCTGGAGATAAAGGGAAGGATGCGAAGAATCGGAGGGCAGAGATACAGGTAAATTAAAAAAAAAAGGGGGGGGGGGGGGGGGGGAGCAGGATGTTCTTTGCAGCCTTTTGGGTCTCTTGGCTCCTTAGGAAAAGCACAGCAGAACATTCCTGTCTCAAGTGCTGGAGACAGGGTGGCTGGCAGCTTCCCTTGAAGTCTGGCAGCAAGGCTGTGAGGTGTGGCTGACTGTCAGCCTTGGAATACTTGCAGGGATTCTTCCTAAGGGGTGGAGTAGGATCGACAAAGAACCCTTCCCAGCTGATGGGTGCCAGCTCCAGAACTGATACTTCATTCATTTCCATACTTGTGACTTTTAGTACCTTCTAGAGTCATCCAACCATTGTTGTAACACGATAGCAATGAAGAACAGGCTTTATACCACTCTAGTGATGGCTGGAAGATGCTGTGAAGAGGCTTTGAGGTTGTTAGTGGAGAAATGGCCTTAGGATATCATACAGCCTGCGCTGTACTGAAGTATTATAATAAAGAAGTGTTGTATCATCGCTTCGATACCTGAGTGATGCCATCAAATGGATTGAGGATGGATATCTCTTGAAAATATAATACTGCGTTTTGGGGACCAACAGAAGAAATATTTGTCCCTCGGACTCTTGACACAATGAGTGTTTATATATGCTTTGAATTAGCAATGTTGCTCTTGCAGTGGAATCTTGTTACAGTGAAATCACAGGCACTGTATTAGATACTATGGTCACAGCTTTAAGGAAGCAGGCAATTGCTTTTGGAATGGTGGCTGCAGCATCGTGGCATGAAGTGTTCCCCTCGATGAGGCCTGCCATTTGTATTGATAGCTGTTTCTTCTCAGGGTAAAGGCATAGCCTAGTACACTTCTGCTAGTTAAGATGTGGAGACCTAGTTTCTTGTTGGATTGTTTCATTGTTTCATTGGGTCTGAAGTAAACTATGTGACTTTTGTAAATTATACCTCACACTTCATTTTTACATTGTTCTGGAATTTATTGTTCTGGAAAGAGTCGATCCAACAACATCATGGACCATTAAACAGTTTCTGTGGGAGACCCTTTGGAAACAATTTTAAACTTTCCAAAGGAGTGCGAGTAAACTACACTCATGAAGACATTGATTGATACATAAAAGGGATCCAAGTCCAAATCTGCATTCTAATATCATGATTGTTTACATGTGTTAGACTTTAAAAAGTGACAAGATTCTTTGTCACACCCTATAGCAGTGGTTCTCAACCTTTCTAATGCCGTGACATCCCCGTGACACCCCCCCACCGCTGCGACCCCACCCGGCGAAATGCTCCCGGTTCGGGCTTGCCTGCGGGTCGCCGGACAGCTGATAGCGTCGGAAGCGGGAGACTTCGCCCGGACACCGCCATTTGGGTTCTTTTACCCTCTGCGCATGCGCAAAGCGTTCTGTGCATGCGCAGAGGGTAAAAGAACCCAAATGGTGGCATCCGGGCGGGTGGGCGAAGTCTCCCGCTTCTGTTGCTACCGGCTATCCGGCGACCCTCAGGCACGGCCGAACAGGGAGTATTTCACCGCTGCAGTGACGGTGGCACCAAGATGGCGGGCTAACGCGTGCGGTGACCCCTGTGAAATGGTCATTCGACCCCCAAAGGGGTCGCGAGCCACAGATTGAGAACCGCTGCCCTATAGATTTTAGTGGAAGGTTCATTACTGGACATAATTGCATTGGATCGTGTGATGAAAGCATTTTTTTTTCATTTCTTTTTACTACAGTAGTCCTTCTAGCTGTGAGGAAATAGATGCTCTTGCAGTAAAAATCCCCCCCCCCAAATGACAGTTGGCATATGAGCTCTTCTGCTGACCAGTGTCTCCATGAGAATGCTGGCAATACAATTATTACCTTGCAGAATTTTATTCTATTCTTAAAACAGCAAGAGCCGTTCCAACTCTTTCTCTATCTAATTGGGTCAATGTCTGAGAGAATCCCTGAGCTAGCAAATTGACTCATATAAGACATACAAGAGCTTGTCTGAAATTGGTATTATTCAGAATTAACAAAGGCAGCTAGATTGGTAAGGTAAGCACAGAATAATATTGGAGTCTTGTGCTGAAAGGATAATGGGCAAGGTACAAAGGATTTTTGGTTGTGATTTGAAATTTTGCATCAATCTTTCCAATTTTCAGGGTAAATAGCATGTAATATGCTGGACTTTATTACCAACTTTTTTTTTAAAAAAAGCAAATGGAGAACATCAAGGAATGTTCAGCACTTTTTGTTAGAGAAAATCTGAATCTCAGGAATCTGCTTTAATTTGTATAAGCATTTGCCAAAAATGGATGCATTAATAAAGCAGATGAATGCAACTTCATGGCCAGGTTTCAAAGGAAATACTTCAGTGCTGGCCACTGTGATATAAAACCCTTAAGCTCCTTGCTGTATAACAAAGGTGCCTCTTGGAAGTATAAAGTAAAAGGAAATGATGTCAATTCATCGTTCACTTTTACTTTATATTTCCAAGAGGCATCTCTTATTATCATCATCACTAATTGCTTGATAATTTCTCTAACTCTAATGATTAATATTTTTAGGAGGCAATGTGAATAATAGGAAGCTGAATGATTTTTATATTACACAGTGGAAATCTGAAATTGAGAAATGGGTTCTTATAATACTAATGCTGAAGGACTTGTATCTTTCTTCCCACTACCTCTATTTTCCCCACACAAATAAGTTCCTTAATACAGGGAATAATCTCCCTCCCTCCCTCCTTCAGACCCCGTGATTTAACAACTGGATTCCAATAAAGAATAGTTGTTTAGGGTTAAACTGTTCTCTTAGGGTTAAAGAATAAAGCACTCCTGAATTCACATTAAGTTCGGGAATTTCTTTTCAGCACCATAATTGAGCCTGTTGCTCTTTTTAACCTACAGAGCTACTTTTGGTTTTCCTTTTAAGCATTCTTTGATTCAGTGGCCTAACTTGGGATTGGAAGAGTCTATTTTTATTTTTAAACTAAGCATCACATTTATGTAACAGTTATTATGTGATGTAATATTTAAATATTTTTTTTAAGTAAAAATTAAAGTCTGGCAATTTTGTATCATGAATTAAATAATCCAGAAAGTTTTACCAGATTACCACTCTTTTTTGCTCCTTTCTTAACAGAAAGCTAAATGTTGACAAAGATATCTCCTGCATCTTCTTAGCAATTGAGTAATTCTGATACAAGTTTCAGTAGATGGCAGAACCTAGCTGAACTTATCTGGGCTCTGGTTAGCATTTGAAAGACTGCCAAGGAATACCAAGAAGTTTTGCTAGATTAAAAAGTGAAAAACACATCATGGAATAAGGCAGGGGAAAACCACTTCTGCATAGTTGTCAAGATAAATTCATGCTTGTGTTCATGTAATCACCAGGAATCAAGTTTGACTCAAGGACATCTTTACCTTTTCATATGCAGAGAAAATGTGGGAATACCATTGAGTTTATACAAGTAGAGGACTTTGAGATACAGGACAGCCATGTCTACTTGCTGCCACTGAATAATATCAACATCATATGATAGATATGCGGTTCTCAACCTGTGGGTCGCGACCCCTTTGGGGGTCGAACGACCCTTTCACAGGGGTCGCCTAAGCGCGTGCTAGCCCGCCACGCCCCCTTTGTCACCTCATCGTGTGTGGGGAGGGGGCGGGGCGGGGGGCGGGGCATTAGGAAGATTGAGAACCACTGTGATAGATGATAAGTGTAGAAAACTGCATTTTAAGTAGAATATAATGATCTTCCTTATGTACAGCAATGCAATATTTATGTTGTCCAGAATAAGATATATAAAATTGTTTTAAGTAAACTTCCCTGGGTGGCAAAATTAGAATGTTTAGCATGGTTTTAACAATTAAAAATTTAAAAAAAGATTGAAGTGGGAACATGACAAAGGTGCAGGTAATATTCATACTAAGAACATGGATAAAGCATATTTTTCCCATCTCTCCTACCATAGTAACTAGAATGGTTCAGTGAAGCTGAATAGTTGGTTTCAGGAAAAATGAAAGTAAGTAGGTCATAGTTAAATTGTGCAATTTGTTATTACATGAAAAAATGATGGACATAGGCTGACTTTAAAAAGGATTTCCTATCAACTGATGTCAGCCTTCCCAGGTGGACCATACAGGGCACACGGCCAGATGAGCTCATTCTACTTTATTGTAAAGCTGCATTGATAGAATCTTGCAAGTTTGATAGCACAAATCTCCCACATCTTTTTTCAACCCAAGAAGTTAGAGAAGTTCCTTTCTGAGTTTCTATAAAAGACTATGTCTTTTCTTATCTGATCATTCACTGAGTAGCATCTCTCCCCCCCCCGGCCCATCCAAGATAATTCCCGTATACCATTTCAACTAGTACACAACTAGTTCACAAATTCCTGAGAGAGAAAAGTTATTAATATGCAGTTTTAGAGGTTGTATATTACCTACAGTATTGGAAGCAATATGGCTCTGAGTACTGGCTGATGGGAAACGAAGCAAGATTTATCCTATTCTGTCATGCATGTCCTACTTATTGCTTTCCATTTACATTTGGTTGTCCATCATGAAAAAAAAAATGCTGGACAAAGAAGGATTCTAATATTCCTAACAGACAGTTCTACTTTGCCCTTTTTGTCTTTTCTTACATGGCTATGTCCTATGTATAGGCTTAAATAATCCTGAAAAAATCAACCTTCTTGGCAAATATCTAAATTTGAACTTTAGGGAATTCTTATATGTCAGGAAGGTTTCGCATTTAAAAGGAAGAATTGATTTGATTTGATTCACTGCATTGACATTTGTGAATGATTATTATTATTATTCCTCAACCAATTATGTTAGGTATTGTTTATCAGTTGCCATTTTCTCTGGTAATTTGTTTTAGGTAAGTTCAGAAATATCAGTTTCATATCTTTATTAACTTTTCAAACAGATTTGTTATTAAGTAAAACTGGATTTTTGGGAGGAAAGGGAAGGAAAAATAACTAAGGTATGCTCCAAATACAGCTTGTCCACCACCCAGTAGCCTAATTACAAGGGAAAACATGCTAAAATTGGATTTCATTATACGTTGGTTAAAATAAATAATAAAATAAACAAAAAACATTTTAGAGTTTTCAGAGTTTTTTTTTTATTCTATAAAGATTTTAGAGGATGATCAGGCTTGTTATCTTAATGGCAGAGTTTTCCTGACTGGATTTAATTGCAGATTTTTTTGGTTACTTCTTAATTGTATATTCATTTTTAGATAAATATTTTTATTTAGGCCTTTTACTAGAAAAATATGTCTTTTAACTAGAATTAACAACTACAAATTAATACTTCAAACTGCAGCCTTTCATTTTATGCATTTTGAGAAATGAGCAGAATTCTGTGATTGAAATTAAATCACAGGTTTTCTGACATTTTTTTGTTTATTGTAACACCTAATAAATCTACCTGTTTGGAAGAATTTTATACTATGTTTATACCACCTTTTCCCATTTAAACTAGTATTCTTACATCAACTGAATTTCTCTCCCTCTCTCTCTTGAAGGGAGCCAGGATCTACATTTCTTTTAAATTAAACTGTTCTGGACCTTTTGGTTGTAAAGAAGAAACACTTTTAAAGCTTTTTAAGATAGACTTAAATAAGATAGAAAATTTGAGATAAAAGCTTTGTTTTTAGCACTCATTTTCAACTTGTAATCATATTCTGATTACAATTTTGCAACTTATTGAAGTTATTGTCTTTACATGGAAGACAAACTTACAAGGAAATGTATGATGTGCTTCATATATCCAGGTGTTATACAGAAGGACGTACCGGTAGTATGAGACGTGATGGCGCAGTGGTTAGAATGCAGTACTGCAGGCTACTTCTGCTGACTGCCGGCTGCTCTCAGTTTGGCAGTTCGAGTCTCACTGGCTCAAGGTTGACTCAGCCTTCCATCCTTCCGAAGTCAGTAAAATGAGGATTCAGATTGTTGGGGGCAATATGCTGACTTGGTAACCTCTCAGAGAGGGCGGTAAAGCACTGTGAAGCAGTATATAAGTCTAAGTGATATTGCTATTGTATTTACTTTCATTATTCATATATTTTTTTCATCAGTTGGTTGAAACTAATGGTTGAAAACTACAGTATTCGATGGAAATACAAATATAGGAAAATATGACATCACTCATTGAAGGCCTGACAGAGAATTAGATTCTTTGCTTTTGACCAAACAATGATAAAAACAAATTTACTGCATTTGCTAGGAAGGGCATTTCTTAAAAATCACAGGAAGTGATTAATTTTTAAAGTTCCATTACGGAGATTTTTCTAAGTATAATAAATCTAATGCTGATCTCATGCAGCGTATGGAGTAGTGTTAAATCTCTTCTTCACAGTTATATGCCCCTAATCCATTTATGTAAATACTCTTCCAGTTGTTCAACTTAAATCCATTTCTGCCAAATGTTCTTTATTGCTGCGTTAGAAACCCAGAAATATTGGGGAGAGAACATGGACTGTGTCAACCATGAAACTGAAAATAAGTTCAGTAATTTCTATTGCAAACATTAATGTTGACCTGGAAGAAAAATATCTGGATTACATTTAGCTGAAAATTAAATCAGCAAAATATTCAAGTGCTGTGATGGCCAAAATCATGAAGAATCTAATTTCTTTTTAAAACTTTACTGAAAGCCACATCATTGAGTTCAAGGAGAGAGCATATACAATTTATCTTAGTTTACAAGCCACAGTGGCTTCTTATACAACATACTGAACCCAAACCTATCAAATAGGTTATGTAATACGTAAACCCAATTACTTACTAGTTTATTTCAGAATTTCCAGAGGATTCAGTTTCATAGTCAGTTATGTAATGGATCAGATTGTGAAAACGCTCTGAAGTGAAAGTGACCAATTCATGTGACCTGAATGAGTGAATACATATGAGGCACAGATTAGTGATAGGACCTCTACAAGGATCCAGATATGCCCCTGTACAGGCACTCTCAGTGGGATTTCCTTGTATAGGAAAATTTTCTATCACATGGTGTGTCATTAATTTATATGAAAAGGCTGTTTCTTGATTCCGCTTTGAGCATCACCTTTCTCACAGTACGAACTTTTAGCAGCTAAGATGTTTTTGTTTAGAAGTCTCAGCCAATCATTCAGACATGATCTCCTCCCTGATGTTCTATTCCATTTCTTCACCATTAACTTGATTTTGCCCTCTAACATTCAGCATTCTATGGCTGCTGAATTTGCTTGGTCCAGGCTAGGCTGATTTCACTCTCTCTTGTCAATGGGGTTTTGTCATCATGTTTTTGAGCTGCATCAGAAGTTAATTTTATTTATTGCAGTTTATATGCTGTTCAGTTACCAAAACACTCCACATACGGCCTATAACCGTGATGGCGAACCTATGGCACGCGTGCCACAGGTGGCACGCAGAGCCTTGTCTGTGGGCACGTGAGCTGTCGCCCCAGCTCAGCTCCACCGCGCATGCGCGCGCGCCTCCCGCTGGCCAGCTGGTTTCGGGTCTGCCACGCATGCGGGGGGGGGACGCATGCGGGAGATGCACGTGCAGGCACGGGGGCAGGGTGCACACACGGGGGTCGCGTGTGCATGCGTGGGGGGGCACGTGGGGGTCACGTGGGGGTGTCACACGCACATTGCATTATGGGTGTGCGGGTGCACATGCTTGCTTTCACACACACATGCGCACGCTTTTGGCACTCAGCGCCAAAAAGGTTAGCCATCACTGGCCTATAAATAGCACCAAAACAGAGTGAAAACAAAACATTCTAACACAAACTGGATTACCAATAATTATATTAACAAAAAAGTGATTATTTGCTATTACAAAGCCAAGAGAAGAGGATATCTAAAAAGAATGCACCAGTTCTGGAAAGAACAACATCCAGAATCAGAAATAACAGAACAGTGACTAGCAGATCAGTGTTGATTTATAATACGAAATGAAGTATTTATAGACAGAGAATTGAAAGAACTGCACAGGTCTACCTAGAGCAGAGAAATTGAAACTTTTCTAGAAATAGTTCAGACAGTAAAGGCAAACCAGGGGGAATCGGTAGCAGAGGAAGCCAGCATTGCTATTGAACTGTTTTCATTCCCAAACCAGGGTCCCTGTCCTCTGCTTTCTCCTCAGAAAGAACAGAGCCCTCCAACTAGACAACAAGAAGAATTGAAACAAATAATAACTGATTGTATTGAACACCACAAAACAACAGAATAAGATTGTCAGCATTGAAATTTGTTACACCCCCCCCCAAACCAGCTAACACAAAAGATGCCAATACTGTAATATTAAATGTAAGCACCAGCTGAATGGTAGTAACAATGATACTGAAATGGGGTTTGGATGGGACAAATGTGCCACCTTTACTATCAACAGGGGAAAAATAATGAAAATTGAAGGAATGAAGATGCCCTATGGCAGTGATGGCTAACCTTTTTGGCGCCGAGTGCGAAAGCAATCGTGCACACCCGCACTCCCATAATGCAATGTGTGTGTGACACCCCCTGCGTGACCCCCACGCGCCCCTATGCGTGCACATGCGCCCCCCATGTGTGCGCCCCACCCCTGCGCATGTACACGCATCTCCCGCATGCCCCCGCCCCCCTATGCATGCACGGCAGAGACCCAAAAACCAGCTAGCCGGCAGGAGGCGCACGTGCATGTGCGGTGGAGCTGAGCTGGGGTGACGGCTCGCGTGCCCGCAGAGAGGGCTCTGCGTGCCACCTGTGGCACGTGTGCCATAGGTTCGCCATCACGGCCCTATGGTAATAATATCAAGAATCTGGATGAAAATCATTACAGACACCTGGGCATCCTTCAGATTGACAACACCAAGCACACTGAAGTTGAGAAGAAGGTTAGTAATGAATATATCAGAAGGGTGAAGAAGTTCTTGAAGTCTAAACACAGTGGAGAAAATACTATCAAGGAAATTAATACCCGGAAAATTCTAGTTATTAGATATGTATTTGGAAAAGTGGACTGGACTCAAGCAGAACTAAAAGCCTGCGATAGGAATGTCAGAAAAATAATGACAATGAATCATGGCCTTTCACCCATGTAGCGATGTTGACAGACTCTGTTTACCAAGGAGCATAGGTTAGCCTAGAACAGGGGTCTGCAACCTTAAACACTCAAAGAGCCACTTGGGCTCGTTTCCCACAGAAAACAAAACAACGGGAGCCACAAAACCTGGGTGGGCATGGCCAACTCGACATCACTCACTCCCACCCAGTCACATGACCCCCCCAGCCACACCTACCTAGGTTTTGTGGTTCCCCGTGTTTTGTTTTCTATGGGAAATAGGTATCTCCCTCTCTCTGTCTCTCTCCCTCTCTCATCTCTCTCTCCCCCTCCCTCCCTCTCCTCTCTCTCTCTTCTCTCTCTCTCACTCTCTCTCTCATCTCTTTCTCTTTTTCGCTATCTGTCTCTCTCTCCCTCCCTCTCTTTCCTCACTCTTTCTCTCTCTCATCTCTTTCTCTTTTTCTCTCTATCTCCCTCTCTCTCTGTGTGTCTCTATGTCTCTCTCTCTCTCTGTGTATCTCTCTCTCGGTCTCTCTCGATCCCTGTCTCTGTGTCTCTTCTCACTCTCTCAGAAAGCCCTGCATGCTCTCCTTTTTGCTACCCATTTTTCTTTCTTCCTTTTGGAAATCCGGGCTGGCTGAGGAATGAGCGCAACCCACAACAGAGGTTTCCCTCCTTCTCCCCCTCCTCCTCTAGTGCGCACCCTCCCGGTCCCGCCACAGCCGGCCAGGGGGTCACGAGAGGAGGAGGGGGAGGAGGAGGGAAGCCTCCGCCGCAGGTTGCGCTCATTCCTCAGCCAGCCCGGATTTCTAAAAGGAAGAAAGAAAAACAGGTAGCAAAGAGCCTGAGAGCATGCAGGGCTTTCCGAGAGAATGAGAAGAGACACAGAGACAGGGAGCGAGAGATACACAGAGAGAGAGAGAGAGAGAGGGAGAGACGGAGAGAGGGAGATTGGCTGATGGGTGAGCGTCTTTGGCGAGGGCCGAATCCATCCAGCCGAATATCTCTCTCTCTCCCTCTCTCTCGCTCTCTCTCTCGCTCCCGCTC
>QLTV01001313.1:2704588-2741999 GCA_003457575.1 Thermophis baileyi
AGAGAGAGAGAGAGATAGATGCCAGGGGTGAGTGGGGCAGGGGGGGAGGGGACCCAGCCTCCCCCATTGTGAAGCACGCTAGCTTTCACTGTGCTGTGTAAGGTGCTGCAAGAGCAGTGGGCAGGTCATGGAAGGGGTATTGGGTCTTCCCACTGCCCCACGCCAAAGGAAAGCCAGCCGGGCTTCTCCTTCCCTCCTACCCTTCTCCCTTCTCCCCATGCAATCCTACTTCGGGACAGAGAAGCGCGCACTGGAAACGCTTGTTGGGGCGATGTCGGAGCATGTCTTCTGACCCTCCGGTGCTCACCCGCAACTCTCTGCGCTCCTCCAGGCCTGGCTTGCTGAGGGGGGGGGAGCAGCCCTGACACCTCTGCTTCCCCCCCATGGCCCCAGCCATCGCTGCCTGGGGAAGGAACAGGAAACAGAAAGTGGCGCGTTTCAAAGGCGGCGAACAGCGTTCCGCTGCAAGAGCCGGGCAAGGCCTCTCTGCCGTCCAACTCACCAATGGGGCTGCTTTTGCCGGGCCATCTCCCCCCCCGCTGGGCTGTTGTGCTCGGTGGGGGAGGGGAGTTCTTCCCCACACTGCTCCCTTCTTCCTCTTGGCTCCGCCGACAAGGGAGGAGGAAGGCCAGGCTTGGGGGATGGCCCCCACCCCACAAGATCCGCCCCTGCTATTCTCTCCCAGCCCTCTTTGCTGGCGGCAACAGCAAATGTACCACAATGAAGGTGGAATGCTGTTGCTGCGCAAAGGCAAGTAGAAGGGCACTTCGCTCCCACACTAAGGCTCCGGCCATGCCACTGCCGTGACAGGATGATGGCTCTTTCATCCCTCTGCCACGACAGGGTAACAGGGAGCCGCAGCAGAGGGCCCAAAGAGCCGCATGTGGCTCCGGAGCCACAGGTTGTAGGCCCCTGGCCTAGAACATCAGGCAGTTAAAGAAGAAAAAAAAGTCATCTGAAGGACAGAGAGGAAGATGCTAGTATACCATGAAAGCTTTCTAAATACCAAAGATATCAAACGGGCCTATAAGAAAGTCCAAATAAAGAATAGAAAAGAGACATAGCAAGTAAAAGTATTATATAGCCAGTACATAAAGAACTAGCAGGCAAAATAGATAAGAACAAGATCTGGCAATGGCTAAAAGAAGGAAAGTTGAAGAAAGAGACAAGAGGGGCAAATTCTTGCTGTACAAGACTAAACATTAACTACAAATGCATCTAAAACCAATATTGAGCAGATCGCAACCAACAGCAAATGATGTCTTTGCAAAGAAGCTGACCATTTAGTTAGCTGCTGCAAGAAGATTGCAGACTGATTAGAAACAACTTCATGACAAAAATGGTGCATTGGAATATGTGCAAGAAACACCATTTTCCGGCAGGCAAGAATTGTGTGACAATTCTTGTCCACAAAGTGGACAAAGTAATAGGAAATGAAGAAGCTAAAATGCTGTAGGACTTTAGAATTAAAAGAGACAACAGCTTGAATTATGCCCAGAAATTAATTGACAACCACTGAGGCTTTTGCAGTAGTGGTTGTACTTGGGCAAATTGAGAAACACTCTTAAAGGCTTGATCTTCTGCATACTGTACCAGCTGTAACTTCTGAGTAATTTTGAAGGACAGGCCAAAATACTGTTTATTGTTGTAATCTAGAGAGATGGCCAAGGCATGATTGATGCTGTAAAATTTAGGATGATAGAAAGGTCTTCATTAGCATTTCCCCCACTAAGTAGAGTTGTTTAAAGACCTGGCAGTAAGTAGAGGTTTATTTTTTACAAGTGCTTCTGGGGTAGAGGCAGGAGTGGAAATAAAATAAAAAGCCACTTTAGTTTAGACCATGATTTTTTTTTTTTAAAAAAATGAAACGTTTCTACTAGAATTATTATTTCCTTAATTTCTTCGATTTACTTCTACTAAATTCCTGCAGCAATTCTGGTTCATGCAGTTCACTGCCATGAAGAAAGAAAGAAAGAAAGAAAGAAAGAAAGAAAGAAAGAAAGAAAGAAAGAAAGAAAGAAAGAAAGAAAGAAAGAAAGAAAGAAATCAAACCAAATTGTTTAATGACAATACAGAATAGGAGTTGAGTGAACCAAAGATGCAGTTGTGTGTGCACACTGGCTTAAATTAGTTCATTGCTTTGTAAGGTTAGCCTTTGTTACCCTGATCCCCTATGTAAAAGAATGTAACTTCTTTTATTTTGATAATGCAATCTATCAGTGCCTGACAGTAGTGCTAGCAGTGCTCTTGCTAAATTGTTGAGGGAGAAACACTGAAATCACACAAAAAAAGTTATAAAGTTGTAATTCCTTGCTGCAGGAATTTAGTAGAAGTGAATCACAAGTAGATTCATAAGTGAATCACAAGTAGATTCACAAGTGAATCGTAAGTAGATTCACTGGTAGATGTAGTAGAAGTGAACCACAAGGAGTTAAGGAAATAATAATTGCAGTAGAAAGTGCACTGAAAGCCTTGTGCTGCTTTAGCATTCCACCAGAACCTCTTTAGTCCCTTAACTGGCACTGTCATGAACTACATTTGTTTTGTTTGCAGACATGACTCCATGACTTGCTGACCTTATTTGTTGACTACATTTTGATAGTGCTCTTGCTGTCATTATACTCCAAGGAAGGGGATCTATCATGTTTTGTCTGATTGTGTTTTTACTGTGAGGAGGAGATATAGAAAATATAAGGTTCCTCTAGAAGGAACCCAGAGGAGCTCATCAACATTAAGTTAAGCAATGCTTTGAATTTGAAAGGGAAAAGGTCTTTTGGACTGTTCTAGGTTGCAAACATATTACCTGTGTGATACTCCTTTTCCAGAATTGCATGGCAGTTGTGGAGGGCAGCTTCATGTCTATTGGAGAAGGCATGACTGTTTAAAAGAGTTGCAGACAAAGGTCATGTGAATGGCTCGCTGCATATTTTGGCTTCGGTTGCTGAGTCCTACAGCATGGGTTTTGTTCACATTTCTTTGAAGGGGAATGAAGGACAGAAACCAAGATTGTAGTTTTAATATTATTGAGTGATCCAAGGCTAGACAGACTAATCCTGTTTTCCTTTTCACCAGATGTACTTATTTACTAAGCCATGGTTTCTTTCATTTTGGTTTATTGGATTTATACAATATAGTAAATTAACCATAAGCTGTGTTTAATAAAGTATGATGATTGGATTTATACAATATGACAAACCAGAACTACATATTTTTGATTTAGCAAAATATTTGAACCAGACCTCAGAAACTTAGAAAGAGTTTGAGACCATAGGTTCTGGTTTTAATGTGTTTATTGATAGATGGACTTAATAAGTTAGGTCCTTTATCCTGGTAAATGAATGTTGTTGTAACCGTACTTGTACGAAGTTACCAAAATAAAAATGAATAATCAGGCTAAAATATGGACCTTTACCATATGGATATACTTTCCAGGAAAGCATTTTTTTTACTTGAATACCAGCATTTTGGTATTCATTGGATGGAGACAGTTATCAAATGCTGGATTTGAGGATAGAATTTGGAGAAGCCAAAGATGTAGAAAACAATCTTAACATAAAATATACAGCTGTTGCATATCTTCTGCCCATCAGGAAATAACTGTCCATTAACGAGACCTACCCATAACTGATCAATCAACTATATCACTGCC
Organism: Thermophis baileyi; assembly: GCA_003457575.1. Lineage (NCBI taxonomy): Eukaryota > Metazoa > Chordata > Lepidosauria > Squamata > Dipsadidae > Thermophis > Thermophis baileyi. The sequence goes on from QLTV01001313.1 coordinate 2,708,238, forward strand.
AAGATTCAAATAAAAGCTAAAATCAGCATAGAGCACTCAGCTTAAGTAAGTGGTCTAGTCACATATATAATGCATGTATAGATTAATGCATGTATAGATAAAAGCATTCACATGTACTACTAAGTGGATTTTTTTTCTTTCTAACCAAGTTATAATGATAGTTAGATTATTATTACTACCTGCACAATAATATGAAATCACAGCTGTTTCCATGTAGCCTTCAAACACATCAGTGAAGAATATGTGCAGATCAAAGCAGTGTGGCCTTTTTAAATTGACAAATGGAATTTTTTCCAATACAGATTTTCTAAGTGCCATTCAAGATTTTTTTTAGCATGGCGCTAAAGTGTGCTGATAATCCTTGGGACCACCATGGCTGCTTTATGCCAAAAACTTCCAGCTACAATTTTCAGATACTTTTATTATCTTCTGTAATTCTTTGTCTTCTATTCTACTGGTCTCTAGTATTGCCACATCAATTATCCACATTTTTTTCCAACCACATTTAAATGTGTTGTGTTGTGAGCCAAGACATCACTTTGTAGTTAGATTATTATGATGGTCATACAATCAGACAGATATTTAGATTTGATTTGGCATTTTCATCCACCTGTTGAGTCCTTCCCAGGGACCTGGGATAGGCAGATTTTTTATGGTTGATCACAGATGTTGATGATGTGATGATGATTTTGTTGATGATGATGGTGATGAAATGTATGTGTTGCCTGACTCTTAATTATTCTGGGTAGTTAAGCAAAACATAAACAATTGCATTATATGTTAAAGTGTGAGATAACAAAAGATATAATAAAAGCATTGTAGAAAGCCTCTGTTTTGTATATGAAAAATACTGTAGGTGAGACCCCAAAGTTGAATAGTGATTTCATTCTAGAAACCCAGATGCCTACAGAGCAGGAAAGTTTAGGCCATATATATCTATGGAAGTAAAGGCATACATGATCTTCCGAATATATAATGGTAGTTACTCAGACCATTATTTATAGCTTAATATGATGCTTGACTGTATCTATTGCAGCTTGTTCAGTGACCCATTGTATCTTATGCAGTAGCTTGATGTGTGAGCCCAGTCACTGAATTCATGACAGAACATTCAAATACAGCCAATGACCCAAAACAATTTGGGGCAGATGGAGATGCCACAAGACACAGATGAATGCTCTTGAAGGCCAGGGAAGGGGAGCTAGGGGAATTTTTTTTTCTACTGGAGGCTAATCTACAGATTTTCAGCTGTATCTTGTTCAGTCAGTATCTTAAGGAACAAAAGCCAAAAATACCTGACTGTAAATGTATTGAACACTGTTGAGCGTAGACTATTGTAAGTGAGAGACAGACCAAACAACTGCAGTTAGGCTGCGATGTAATCCTTGCCCCTTACATTATAGAATAGAACTGGACTGTCTTCAGAGTGATTATTTATTCATTTATTAAATTTCTATGCTGCCCATCCCACTAATACAGTGACTCGGGGAGGCTTACAATATATTAAAACGTTAAAAAGACCTAAAAACAATTAAAATTAGAATAACAGATTAAAAGTTAAGAGCCAAGATGATAGGCATCCTGGGGGTGAGAATCTTCTCCACCCAACAGCTGCCACAATGTAGCAGGCCCCTGTTAGTGCCCCAGACGAAGTGGCAGAGGCAACTTTTTAGGCTCTTCTAGAAGGTCAGGAGTGTGGGGGCAGATCTTACCTCTGATGGAAGAATATTCCAGAGGGTGGGGGCCACAGCAGAAAAGGCTCTTCTCCTAGACCCCACCAGCTGAAATTCGGCCAAAGAATTTGGCCAACACTATGTGAAGTAGGTGTCAGGTTCCAATTAATGCACCCATTGCAAACAGAACTCCGAGGCAATCCGTTTCCTCAAAGAACAGGTTTATTCAGATACATCATCTTGGCACAAACTGGTGGAAAGCCAGTACTGAGGGTTCCCGCGCTTTCCACCTCATTTAAAGTAAAAGTTTCTCGTTTTCCCAAAACAATATATCACATTGTCCAGTCGGGATAATGGCTGGTTGCTTGGCGACTTCTCTTCTCTGGCCGGCCAGCCATTGGAATGTATCTGACTCATAAGAGAGCTATGTTGTTTTGGCTGAAAACTCCATCCACTTCTACTCTCCCCCTTCAACTCCAAACAGTGTCAGCCTGAAGCCATGTGAGGATAACCCATGATAGAAACAAAATCCCCGTCGAAAAGGGACTGGCCACAGCCAGGTCAGATTCAGGCTTGACAGTAGGCCCTTTCCACTGGAACAAGTGAGATGAGTTAGTCCATTAGGGTAAGGTGGCTCCTCGTATACCCTGAACCCATGCCATAAAAGCTCTTAAAGGTGTTGACCAACACCTTGAATTGGATCCAGAATCAAACAGGCAGCCAGTGCAGCTCACTTAACAGCAGTGACAGATGTGCCACCTGAAGGGCCTCCAGAACTGTCCATGCCACTGTGTTCTGTACCAGTTGTAGCTTCTGAATACTCTTCAACATTCTCTTCATAGTGTTGCCATGTGTTTAACTGTACTATAGCTCTTTCCTGCTTTATGTTTAGGCTAAACTATTCTGAATTTCTGACTATTATTCCCATGCGAGGCAATGAGAGATAGCATTCATTTAAAATGGAGAACTAGGTTTCTGGAGAGATTTTCGTAATTTCAAATACATGGAAGAAGGGAGAGTGGAACTAGGGCCAGTGGCTGTAATGTCATTGATATGATTTGGCAGGACCCATATGAATTGAAGGATAGCAAGTAGTGTGTTGCCTTGGAACCTGTATTTTTGCAGCCTGGATGTCCCCGTGAGAGCAGTGAATTGGCTACTCTATATGCAGATGATAATGCCCACATTATTCATTCATGTGATAAGCATTTCTCTGACTTGCTCAAGGACGGAGGCTCACATTTCAAATGCCTAGAGGATCTAAGAACATCTGGCTGTATTGACTGACCTTCAGCGGATGGATGAGGCACCCAAACAGGGAAAGGTCGAGGGTGGGGGGAGAATTTTTCATTGTCTTTACTGTTTTGGTTCATGGGCTTCAACAGTGTTCCTTATTGATGAGGCATATGGAAAATGTGTCTTATTGCTACTGCCCAGTGGTGTAGATACATTACGAGAGAAATGGAAATTGAAACTCCTTTTTGAAAAGAAGCATTTTTTAAAATAAAGGAGTAGTGCAGTGCATGTATTAATGTGTTTGTAATATACATACTCTCTCTCTCTCTGTGTGTGTGTGTGTATGTACACTGTATGTACACACACAAACAAACACAAATATTAATATATACAGTGTGTCAGGGTGTGTGTGTGTGTGTGGTTATGGGCATCTATCCTATTTTGTCTACATTCCATACTGTTTTCTCAACCTAATCACATTTATTTATGAAAGGGGAAGTAAAACTTCCCATAACTGGTTACAATTTTTTCTAGGTAAACAGCTCTTGACAGTGTCTATGGAGATTCTCAATCATCCAGGTCATGGTTGTTCCAAAAGTGCTTTTCCAAAAGGCAACTGGAATTTTTTGGGTTTTTCCTTGAAAATGTTTCACTTCTCATCCAAGAAGCTTCTTCAGTTCTTACCTTTGGGACAGGTTTTGACTATAATGAAAATGTAAATCTCTTTTTTTTTTGGTGATAAAATAACAATGATCTAGTGGAGTTAGCTATTGTTATGACATATCAGTTATTCAGCTATGATGAATCAGATTGCAGAGTTACCTCTTCCCACAAGTGCCATAAGATGTCTATAAGAAGTTCATGATCTGAACATGAGTATTGCAACAAGTAGCAAGTGAAAGGCATAAAGCCGAGGTGGCGCAGTGGTTAGAGTGCAGTACTGCAGGCTACTTCAGCTGACTGTTCAGCAGTTCAGCGGTTCAAATCTCACCGGCTCAAGGTTGACTCAGCCTTCCATCCTTCCGAGGTGGGTAAAATGAGGACCCAGATTGTTGGGGGCAATATGCTGACTCTGTGAACCGCTTAGAGAGTGCTGTAAAGCACTGTAAAGCGGTATATAAGTCTAAGTGCTATTGCTATTGCTATATTGCTTTGAATATAGAATATAAGAGAAAGCCTTCTGAATAAGTAGCTATTGATAGTCTTATTCTACATGAATTTGGAAAATTATCCTTGGTGACCAACAATACAGTTGAGTTCTATACTATACTGTGCTTGTTCTTGCTTCATCTCCTTGAAGATTTCTCTTGATGAAAAAGAATGTGCCATATCCTCTTATTTCAGAGGATAGGATGGTCTTTCTCATTTCCTATTATTTTCCTGCAAATTTTGTTGCAAGAACAACTGGGTAGAAACAAATAATATAAAAGTTGTAGAATTTCCAGTGGCCTGCAGGCATACTGGACTTTTGATGGAAAGGTAATAAGTCACCTCCAAGTTTCCTTCTGTAATACTGAACTGTCTATGACCTTGACAGAGATAGACATCTGATGGGAGATTGACACTTGCAGCTGACAAGGTGTTTAATCTTGCAGAAATAGTGCCAAGGAGAGAAGAAGAAATTATTGAAACACTTGGTTCACCTGTCTCAGTAGATAAAATCACCTGCAGAGGTCAAGAGGTGTGTTGCCTGAAAAAAGAAAAATAACCGAGATAGTAGTCTACCTCAACTTGCTTCTGTGATATAACTGTATTTTCTTGCAATCACAGAATTCAAAATGACTTCCTTATCCACTATGTGCAGAGGTGCTTATGGGCAGGCTTAAATACATTCATATTTCATCAGTCCTGTTTGCTTCTCTGGCAAATGAAAAAATACCATATTTTTCGGAGTATAAGACGCACCGGAGTATAAGACGCACCTTAGTTTTGGGGGAGGAAAACAAGGGGGAAAAATCTGCCTCTGCCTCCCAGCAATTTGCCTCCCAGCAAACAGCAAACAGCAAACAGTACAGATGATATACACTGTTTGCTGTGTATTTCTGTGCATGTGTGCCTGACCCATAGAAATAGCAAAGAATTGGAGAAATGTACATTATGGTAGTATATTAATGCCAGAAAGTTTTCTTAAATGTAGTCACATTAACTCCTCCCAATTATTTAAATAGATCTACTCCAAACATGACTAAATCAGGGTTTAACTCGGCTGCCTTATCTTAATACTACAACAGGACACTGTTACAATCAGTCTTTAAAAAATAAGTCTAATAATTTGAACATTCTATAGACATTTATAGTTATTGACTTACCTCCTTGCATCCCGTTTCAGCAGTCTGATTTACACAAGAAAGTAAAATTCTGCCTCTGCCTCCCAGCAAGTTGCCACCTTGCAGTTCTAGTTTCACTTTCATTTTAGCAAGTGGGCCTGCCTGCAGCCTCTCAGCTGATGGTCGGGAGGCCGATAATCAGTTGCTTCTGCTAATGAGGCTCTGAGCTGTTTGCTGCAAGGAGGTAAATTGCTGGGAGGCAGAGGCCAAAGGATGGGGGTGGCTGGGTGGGGCTACATTCGGTGTATAAGACGCACCCAAGTTTTCACCCTCTTTTTGGGAGTAAAAAGGTGCGTCTTATACTCCGAAAAATACGGTAGATGATTCTTTACCATTTCTTTCAGTCACTTATACCCGGATATCTCCTGTATTGACTACTGCAATGCACTCTACATAGGGCTACCCTTGAGAAGTATCCATAAGCTGCAGCTGATTTTAAATGTGGCGGGGTGAGCAGTTTGGGCACCCATGAAGTTGCACATATAATAGATCTGCTACGTGAACTGCATTGGGTGTCAGCTTGCTTCCAGGTGCAATTCAAGGTGTTGGCTATCACCTTTAAAGCCCTTTGTGGCCTGGAACCAGGTTACCCGAGGAACTGCCGAATCTCTATTTCACTGACCTATCCCACCTGGTCAGGCAGCAAGGGTATGTTGTGAACCCCATTGGTTAAAGAATATCAACCGGTTGGAAGCCAGGAAGCGAGCCAGTGGTGTGTTGCTGCCGGTTCGGACCAGTTCGCCCGTACTGGTGGTGGAAAGTTGCACCCACTCACCGAACTGGCAGCGATGGCTGGCTGTCCACACCCCCGAACTGGTCCTCCAGTTGCTGCGGCTGGCAAAGAACCCTCTGCGCATGCGCCGGGGCTTCTATGCATGCTCAGAGGGTCATTTCCCCAATGTGACGTAGGCGTGCATGTGAGCGAAGCAAGCGTTCACGTGCAAAACACGCACTTCCGTCGCGATGCGAACTGGTAGGGAAGGTAAGTGGAACCCACCCCTGAAGAGAGCCTTCTCTGCCATTACCCCTGCCCTATGGGATATCTTGCCCTGAAAGGCAAGATGAGCCCCTTCTCTCCTAGCTTGCTGGAAGAGTGTCAAGATTCTGCCAGTGGGCATGGAGGTTAAAGAGTGGCATGCAATTCTGGGGCTGGTTGGGAGGTTCAAGGCATCCCCCTCTGCCTTTTTTTAACTTTTCAACTGTTCTTTTCAACGTCATTTTAGTCCTTTTTTAAATTTTGTTTTTAACTCTGGCTTTTATATGATTTTATGGCCTTATTCATAAATAATCCAGAGTCACACAGGTGGAGATGGGCAGCATAAAAAATTGATAAATAAACTAAATAAATAGAATTCACTTACAGGTTGTTAGAAAAGGATATAATGAATTTTTGTTTCTTCAGAACTGTTCCCCCCCCCCTAATTCTCTTCCGGTGACAATTTTATAACAAAATTCAACAAAAAAAGATCAGAAATATATTAGACCTTTTGTTTTAACTGATAATGTTCTACCACAGATAAGAGGTAGTTGAAATCTCTTATGACCACTATAAGTAAATATTAAAAGTTCCAGTAAGCTACAGAACCTATTTAGATGTAGAATAGTTGTTATTCAATAGCCTAGGACAGGGGTCTGCAACCTTAAACACTCAAAGAGCCATTTGGACCCGTTTCCCACAGAAAAGAAAACATCGGGAGCCACAAAACCTGGCTGAGTGTGGCCAACTCGATGTCACTCACTCCCACCCAGTCACATGACCCCCTAGCCACGCCTACCCAGCCAGTCATTAGGGCAGACAACTGGTTGTTAAAAAACACCGGGAGCCACAAAACCCTTTTGACCTCTTTCTCTCTCTCTCTCTTTCTCTCTCTCTCTCTCTCTCTCTCTCTCTCTCTCTCTCTCTCTCTCTCTCTCTATCTCTCTCTCTCTCTTTATATCTCTGTATCTCTCTGTCTCTCTGTCCCCCACTCTCTCTTCCCCTCCCTCTCTCCCCCCCTCTCTCTATCTCTCTGTGTATCTCTCTCTCTCTCTCTCTCCCTCTGTATCTCTCTCTGTCTCTCTCTCACCCTCTCTGTGTATCACTGTGTGTGTCTCTTCTCTCTTTCACACCCCCCCTGTGTATCACTCTGTATGTGTCTCTCTGTCTCTGTCTCTCCTCTGTCTCTATGTCCCTCTCCCCCTCTCTCCCCCTCTGATTCTGATGTGAGGCGTCGAGCAGGCCATGAGGCACTCTCGCAGTGCCTTGCGCAGCACAGTGAACTTTAGCACGCTTCACAATGGGGGAGATGGGTCCCCTCCTCCTCCTGGAGCCCATTACAACATGGAGCCACAATGCGACCCTGTCCCACTCGCCCCTAGCAACAGGATGTGGCTTACAGCTCCGAGCCCAAAGCAGCAGGAGGCGAGGGCTGCCTTGAGCCAAATGTGGCCCGAAGGCAAATATAGGGCCCCTTCACTCCTGCACTAAGGCTCTGGCCATCACCTTGCCATGTCCCGTTTCCCCCCACAGCAGCTCTTCAGCCGAGCATGGCGGGCGTGAGCTCCAGCCCCAAGCGGCTGCCTTAAGCACAAATGTTGCACGAAGGCATTTACAGGGCCACTTCGCTCCTGCACTAAGACTCCAGCGACCCTCCTCCTCCTCCCCCTCCTTCTCCTCTAGCAACCCCCTTGCCAGCTGTGGCAAGGCTGGGAGGGTGCGTACGAGCGGGAAGACCCTCAAGCGAGCAGCCGGGCTCGGCGAAAGTGCAGAAAAGGTGCACACAGGGCAGGTGGGCACTCGCTTGAGGAGGGTCTCCCCGCTTGTGCACATCCTCCCGGCCCCACCACAGCTGGCCAGGGGATCATGAGAGAAGGAGGGGGAGGAGGAGGAGGGTCACCCGAAGGGAAGCCTCCACCATGGCTTGTGCTTGTTCCTCAGGCAGCCCGGATTTCCAAAAAGTTGCCAAGAAGAAAGAAAAGGAGTAGCGAAGAGCCCCAGGGAGAGCTCGCCGGATTTCCAAGGGAGAAGAGACACACACAGAGAGAGAGATACAGAGATACACACACACACATGGCTTTAATTGAAAAGCGTCCTCCGGGTGGCGAAAGTTCCCCTTTTTACGTTTTAAAGCCACAGCTGGGTGCTGCAGGCCCATCCCCTTTTCTGTCAACCCCCCCTCCCGGATCCCATTCCCACCCCGCCACCCCTCACGATAGCAAGGCCACCGTCAGTCGCGGCTGGGTCAGGCCAGTGTCTCGGGGCGGAGAGCAGGTTGCGCGTCTCCCCAAGCAATCGAGGCATGCCCAGCACCAACAAGGGCTGGAAGCAGCTCCAGCAAGAATGAGGCACTGGAGAATCAGCCCCAGTCGCTTCTCCATCCCCCCCGTTGCCCTTACCTTCTCAGGCTAGGCAAGGAGTGACTGGGAGGGGAGGGCAAGGGTTGGGGCCAGTCAGTGATGGGATCACCCGACGGAGCCACAGCAGAAGGCCCAAAGAGCCACATGCAGCTCCGGAGCCACAGGTTGCAGACCCCTGGCCTAGGATGACTTAGAAGAGTTCATTTCTGTAATCAGTTCCTGAAATAAAAGATAAAAATATAGTGAAATATCCTTTTTTTTTGGTTGGTATTATAGCAGTTGCTAGAGGGAAAAATGGGGAGGAATTTAAATGTTGCTTGTTTTGAATTTTGTATTAAATCTCTCTACTTGTCACCAAGGACAGAACTCATGTGGTGAATGTGTTCTTTAGTAATGGAAAGACCAGTTAGCAACAGATTCCATAGTCAGCATTAGGTCATGAAACAGAATAGGAGTCAACATGCATTACATAATTCTATTAGCTCTTCATGTTCTGAATCAGTCTCTCACAGACATAATGCATTGTGTATTCTGAGCTTTGGAATATATACTGATAACATTAATTTAAGTTAGATATAGCTTGAGAGCTTTCAATTATGCTGTTTTGATGACATGGAATGAAGGGCCTTCTAATTCTTCCATTACTTACCTCTGGGCAAAGTGTGAATCTTTTCTGAAACTAAGTAATTTGACCTATCAAATAAGATTTAGGGCTTCTTAATGGCTATGTTGACACAATCCACTTAAAGTGGTTACTGCATTAGCTCATGTTCTTTATTTGCACTAAATTGAACTATAAATTAAGAATAGGTTAGGCTCATATATATACACTAAGGCAGAAAAATAGCTAAAAATAGTCAAGATTAACCAAGCATGGTATCTTTATCTGACCTGATTAACACGTTGTATGAATATTGCCATTGGAGTAATTCTTCCCAATGATTATTACAACAGTGATTAGACGGAAGAAGGTGCCTGGTACCCTCCAAATGTTTTTGATTACAGGGTCAGTCAGCGCTTATGAGATGTAATGCAAAATATTTGAAGGGCATCTGGATTAGAGCATTGGACCTGACCTGAATTCAAATAATGATCTGCTGTAAAATTAACCTCGTATGAAATCCTGTGAGGCTGGTAAACTCAGGGGGGGGGGAATTGATGTATGGAAAAGTCTTTATTAGGAGTAGGTAGTGTAACAGAATCTTAAAAATCTACCATAGCAATTTCCCTGTACTATTTATACCTAGTGTAATTAAGGCAAAATTACTCTGAATCTCTTTCTCCCATTACTTCCCTCCTCTGGATTCAAGATTCTCCTCTGTAATGGCATTGTTTCCTTCTGTCTGTTTCCCCAAACTGTAAGGCATTTCATCAGACCGAGGGTTATTCCCTTCCTTCCATCAAAGGAAAGTTATAAACATAAGACATAAATGATACGTTGGAAAAGGTTCTATCTAATTTAGCAGCTAATTTAACCCTTAATTCTTTTAAGGGCAATACATAATGCAACTGTATTATTATTCCTTTTCACATGCAATGGGAAGTAAGCATGGCTTTAAAACCTGGCGTGCTCTTAACTCAAATCAGTCCTGGAAGAAAAGCTTCATGGGGACTAAATCTGTGTTGGATGCGGCTGTCTTGGCTTTGTTTCTGTTTCAGAAATTAAGATTGGCAGAGCCTAAAAGTACTGCAAAATCATAGATGTTTGGCATGATTCGTATGGCATCAGTTTATGTTAGTTTAGTCTTTTTTGGGAAAAGCTTTTCTGTGTTTTTTTTTCCTGTAGCAGTTTAATGAAACTACTGTTCTAAAATGACAGATTTTAACCATCTGATTCAACCATTGTTCCATTTTCCTAATTTTTTTTTTTTACCGGGTTTGAGAATCTCTGGGACACCCAGAAGATCACCTCTCTATCAGGTGTCTCAGTGATGCTTAGGCTTAACTGCAGTGTACAGGAACAGGTCCTATGGTGCTTGAAAAGGAAAAGTGATGGTAGCTTTTTCCCAGTCTGGCTTCACTTTACTGTTCTCTGGTACTCAGATCATTAATTACAGCTGCCAGTGTGGAGAGCAATATAGGGTTATCTTTAAAATGTAATGAGCACTTCCTGAGATGTGGCATTTACCTGCTGCTTCCGCCCAGGAGTCTCCCCTCTATAGTTCATACCAAGTCTCTTAAAGAAACACTCACGATGTTTTTTTATTCATAGTGCAATAAATAAAATACATGTCCACATTTAACGTGGGTAAAACCCCTGAATTAGCTTGCCTTTTTTTTTTCTATCAGTGAGATGCATCTTCAGATGAGGCTGGAATCTGTTGCTCCAATATTTCAGGTTATTTTCCTAGAAAATATTTATTGGCATGGGGAAGTTTTTGAAATGAAATTCATATAGCGATTCGGTTGTTTGGACTGTGATTCGGTTGTTAGCATCTCTACAATATCATGTTATCTAACAATTGTAGAGGGAAGAAGAGATTTATAGAATAAGAGAAACATGAGGTATTTTGTGCTGAGTAGTTTAGTCATCAACTAAATACATCTCTCAGTTTTAAGGACAGTAAGTTTGATATTTTATTTTGGTGACATGTTTCAAATATTTTTTCTTTATCTTCTTTATGCAGAGATTTTTAATTCATTGAAAGAAGCATTTTATTTGAATTTTTATATTCAAATTTATATTTACATTCAAATTAAAGCCATTTGATTCAAATATTTACTATGTCAAGCAAGCCTAAACATAATCAGTGTCTACATCCTAGATTATGGGAATTGTTTCTATACCTTTGAGTTCTGTGGAATAAAAATCAAGATAAAAATGTAGTTAGTCAGTCAGTCAGTCAGTCAGTCAGTCAGTCAGTCAGTCAGTCAGTCAGTCAGTCAGTCAATCTTATATATGTTTAAATGGATGAAGACAACATTTAGAACCACTTATTTCTTAGTTCTCTAGTTTATTTGGTTGCATCAGTGTATATATAGATCTGTATTCATCATACTATTCCATTTTGGGGTAAGAGTGTTATACAAAATGCAGAATAGAGTAAGAAATAAAAAGTAAAAAAAAATGAATAAGATAATAAAAGGAAACTCAACTAAATCTAGTTTAAATCAGTGCTTCTACTGTTCTACTATTATTGCAAACATCCTTCACTCCTTTACACCAATATATTACTTAATACATTGCCTGTTTTTTTAAAGTTCTTTCCTCTTTCCTTTTGAAAATCTAACCATCTCTATCCAATCATAACTTTCTCAGCCTTCCTTTTTCTCTCAGCCTATTCATTTTTAATGTATGTGTATATATGGGTATGTGTGTGTGTATGTGTATTATTTGTAACACACACACACACACACACACACACACACACACACACACACCTCACTCTCAACTTTCCCCCCACAATTTTATTCTTATTCGTTTTCTCTATATGACCAAATCACAACAATATGCTTCTTGGATTCTTGCTGCTCACTTTTGTATTCATTCCACATTCATATTTAATCCTTCTCTTGTTGTTTTCACACACACACTTCTTAAATTACCCATTCCCACTTCATTCAGTTTATATTTATATTTTCCTTGCTATTCCAGACTTATTGCAATATCACAATATGAGCAGAAACCGACTTTTATGTACAGCATTTTTCTTCTTTCTACAAATATTCATTACTCACAATAGACCTTATACAACCTTTTCTACAGCATTTGCACATCTTAAAATGTATTCATCTATTTTTACCTCTTCTGTAAACATTTTGTCAAGATACAAACTTTCGTTTACTTGGACTAGGTTTTTTTTGCCATTTATATATAACTGGTAATTGTTCATACCATTTTCTAATTAGAAGCAACTATCTGAAGAAGAAATTAAAACTGAAAAGTGTTTCGATATTTCAGCAAGATAGAGAGCTGAAATATACCTTCAAATTGACTACAAAGTACTTAGAAGAAAAAAAGATAAAGATTTTGCAATAGCCTTCATAGTCCCAAATAGACTTCAATATTTTTGAAAAATTATGGGGGAATCACAAATATGTAATGAGTGCAAGGAGACCTGGGAATAGTTCTAAATCAGCAAACATTTTCTAGGAAGAGCAGGAGAAAAGAATCTAAAACAAGAATAGAAAATTCTTTAGTTGATATAGGAAACATTTCAAAGCTGCTATTTGTGTTACGAAGTACTGGCTAGAAGGATTGTAAATTTTTCCATTAGCTATATTTACTGGGTTTTTTTTAAACCAGCACTTAAATTATAACTACTGTATTTTTTGGAGTATAAGACACACTTCCCCCACCCTAAAAGAGGGTGGAAATGTTGGTGCATCTTATACACCAAATACAGCCATTTTTGGCCTCCCGAAGCCCTGCCCTGCACGAAAACAGGGGTGCAGAGGGTTTGGGAGGTCTGCAGAGTGCTCCTGGGGGCTGGGGGAGGGCAAAAATGCCCCCGTTTTTGCAAAAAACAGGCAAAAAATGGCCCATTTTTCACAAAAAAGGGGTGCGCAGAGAGTTTGGGAGGTCTGTAGAGTGCTTTTTTTCCCTTACTTACCTCTTCAAAATCTTGGTGCGTCTTATACACTGGTGTGTCTTATAGTCCGAAAAATACGGTATGTCTCAAATTGCCCCAATGGGATTGGCCTACCTCACACAGTCTGGCAGAAGGGGGACTCCTGTTGAGGACCCCGTCAGTCAAAGAGTTTCAGCCGGTCAGGTCTAGAAGGAGAACCTTTTCTGCTGTGGCTTGCCCGCCTTGCCACCTGAAGTGAGGTCTGTCCCCACTTTTTTAGCTTTCCAGAGGAGTGTTGGTTATGTGGATGTGCTGGATGGCTTGGGGTCTTGATGGGGTGCTTTGTATTGGAGATGGCTGGTAGACTAATTGGGAAGATGTCTCTGTACTCTCCTTGCCTTTGGTCTTTTTAGCTTGTATTTATTATTGTTAATATTTTAATACTTTCATATTTATGATTTTAATTGTAAGCTGTCCTGAGATTCTTTCTAGAGTGAGATGGGTGGCATATAAATTTAATAAAAAAAATAAATGTGCAAGACATAGTGTTTAACTTTGTATCATATAAAGACTGAATCAGCTTCGTTCACTTGAAGGACCTAAAGTTTTGCATACAATTATATCTTCATATCCCCAACTTATTTCTGATACCTCCACAAAATTCTTTATACGTGTATCCATAAATACATTAAGAACTAAGGACACATCCTTGTCTGATTCCCTGATCAATATTGACTCATATACTAAGTATTCAATATATTTTCACATATTAGCACTTTTCATTTTATATTCTTCTTGGTATATTTAGCACCCAACTGTCAATTCCATATTTGCAGAAAATGTTCCATAATTCAAGTGTATTTATCCTACAATAAGTTTTCTTCCACATGTATAATACATTTGTCACTGACTGACTGTAGAATAAAAATCTTGTTTTATCATTCCCTGTTCAGCATAAAGCCATACTGCACTTCTCAACATTTATTCATTGTACCTCTTACCTGAGTTCTTCCAGACATTTCTGCAATTACATTATGTATACCTGGAGGCTTATCATTTTTTAACTTTTATCACATTTATGACATAGAATCAAGATGCAGTTATACTTAGAGTAAAATAATTGATTTCAGAAATCTACCCTAAATAAGATTAATAAGTAATTCCTGGGAGAAAAACAAGTTGTTAATAAAAAGCAACCAAAACTACATAATGCTTAAATGTGAGCACAGCAGCAAAATAATGAGACAAATTAGTATTTTATTGTAAATATGTGTTTTGTGTGAAATAAAAGAGAGGTATGAAACTGAATGAACTTGATTCTGCTATGAAACTTCATATAAGTCATTGAATTGCTACTATACATGAATTTGCAAATCCACATTTGGAAAACCCGTTATAAATACTGTTGTCATTATCTCTTTCAAGAACAAATTCAAAATAATTTTTGTCTGCTTGGTTATCTGTATTATAAATAGCATAATATTATGAATGTTTAATTCATTTCAAATAGCTCCAAGTGTTGCATGCATCCATTTATACATCATCCATTTCAGAATTATTTCTGGTGCTGGTTTGTTTATATCTACTCTCTTCTTAGAGCCATATCACTGATATGCAAAAACTTCAAAGGATTGTACAAATTCTGATGATAAATTAATTATTACTTGAAATTCTGAGCAAGTGTATTTAGCTTTATGCATGCTAATTTTCCTGAGCAACAACTTAGCACAACCAGAGAAGTTATTTAGACCAGGCATGATAGGGCATATGCAATAATAATATGCTGAAGACAGAATTCATCTGAAACCAATTTCCTTTGATTATTTTAATCAAAGGCTGTATTCTGAAATCTAGATGTGGTGATGTGATATGTAATAGTGCTGACTGCCATTACATTTGCATTTTACAGGGGACAATATTTGCTTGCATTATTCCTTTGTTTCATATCCAACTTAAAACTAAGATTAATGATAAATGTCTTGTTCAAATTTCCTTTATAGGGCATCACAAATTACAAGAGTACATACGGTATTTTAAGCTGTCTATTTAGACAGATGGCTCTGATTGTACCAAATTAGTTACTCATGAGATATATTATTGCCCATTCAATTGGACCAAGGTCTTTTGATTTTTTGAGCTTATGATGGTACATTTGTGGAATTGATTTTAGCTGCCAGTCTTAAGAAACAAATGTAACTTGCTAGAATTAGTCCAGAAGGCTCTACAGTATCCTTGTTTTGTGGTAAAAGCATCATAGGAAGAAGCACCATGCCAATTCTTGTGATGTAGTAACAATGAGTGTAGAATACTTTTCTTAAGCATTGTCTCAAGATCATTCACAAAACAAAAGAACCAGCGAGTTTTATGGTTATATTTCAAGAACATCAACCAGATTACTTTCATAAATTTGTGTATGCCAGTAAAATAATCTGTGCATGACGATATTGAAGGATTAGACTGTGAAGACCAAATTCTACTCATAACCATAAAAACACAGGAGGTGACTTGAAGCAATTATACTCTCTTAGCCTAACACACCTCAAAGGGTTGTTGTGGGGATAGAATGGAGAACGTCATATAAACCCTTTTAAATACATGAATGCAGTGTGGAATAGAAATCTAATAAACATATAGAATAAGTTTACCAGCATAAGAAACATTGCCTTAAAATTAAGATTCCCTTTAAACTCAAAATTTTGTCAGAACAACCCTGCTGAGGTGCGGTGGCTCAGTGCTTAATGATGTTGGAGATGGTCTCAGCTCCAGTGGTTCAAGCCCGAGCATTGCATGACAGGGTGAGCTCCTGTCACTTGCCTCAGCTTCTGTCCACCTAACAGTTCTAAATAATGTTCTATGCAAGAAGATAGATAGGTACCACTTCAGTGGGGAGACAAGCTGGTGCTCTGTGCAGGGAGTCAGATTCCTGATGGCTCTGAACCTTATTGGTTGCAGTGCCCGTTTTTTGAGGCAGCTCTGGGAAAAGAGGGGGCCTTGGGTGATGCTGCCAGAAAAGCTACTTGTCTTTCTGTCTGTTATGAACCCAGCTTGCCCTCTTGTGGCACACTTTAGGAAGCGTGCAAGCATGTCCTAAAACAGAACTGGTACCTTGGCAAGCCAAACTACTACTTTGCAGTAGCATTGTGATCTCCTGGCTACTGCAACAAAGCTATACGCTAATAAATAAATAAAATAAAATAAAATAAAATAATAAAATAAAATAAAATAAAATAAAATAAAATAAAATAAAATAAAATAAAATAAAATAATAATAATAATAATACAACCTTGCTGAACCAAACTAAAGCATGGGTCCTCAAACTGTTCAGCTCATTGACCCCTTTATGAAATTTCAAATTGTTCACCAACAAACATTTAGTATATGAAAATAATGTAATAAATATTACTGTAATTAATAGTACTTTGAATAATGAATGCCTTCAAGTAGTTGGAATCTACAGGAATCTCCTGCCAAACTACAGGAAGTAACTTTGAGAGCTATATTTCAATATAACTGCTTTTTTATTTATCTTCAATCTCCTTTTCTTTTGTAAATCTTGGGATAATTTCATTTAAGATCACCTCGAGGCAAATAAATTTTTAGGATGCTCTAACATAAGTAATGCTCTGTGAAAAAAATTGTAAGTTTTGGAGGACTTCTTGAGATCCAAAGCCTGTGTCTCTTCCCCTTTATGTAAGAATTAATATGCCTCTTATTCAAAAATACCCCTGTCTGAGTAAAATAGTAATAAATATCTAGGAAGAATGTGATGCATGATAAGTCACAGTGGTTTGCAGTGTTCCTTACATGACCTCTGCAAATTGCCCCCACCATCACTTGGTTTTCCTTGAATCATTTATTAAACTAGGGTGCTCTAGGGCAGTGCTGCATGTGCTACTAATCTTCCATTGGTGAGAGTGCCTAGGGGTGCTGACCAGGGTCCTGTTCAAAATTTATAGGCTAAATAGGATTCCTGCAGTTCATCTTTGCTTTGTTGAAGGTCTGTGTCAACAAGATTTCATTTCATTTGTCTGCCGGTGTAAAGGAGTATAATTGATACTGATAGTTGCTGTGTGGCTCTTTAAATTGATAGTTCAAAGCAGACTTTGTGTAATCAAGATATCATCTGTATGTTGGGATCTTTTCTTTCCCACAGGACCAATTAACCTGCATTTGCTAGTACATCTTTTGCCTTTTTATTTATTTAGTCATTAATTTTGCTTTTTATCAGAACAAAATTGTTAATATTTTATATCCCCTCTCTTTTTTGCTAAAAGCTATTGAGGCAATATACAGTGTTTAAAAATTCAAAAACTGAGGTATAAAAACACATGAAAGAAACATTTAAACAATAAAACTCAGTAACAATAATTTACTTTTAGAATAAAAGTAACCTTTATTATTCAACCAAGCTATAGAAGAACTGGCAATAGTAACTTGATTCAACAGTCAGATTCACCGGATAAAATTGGGTAATGAGATGTATCTTTTAAATCTATTTGCAGATGATATAGTTCTGATTTTCTCAAATACTTCCCATTCAGATAATTTCATTTAAGATCACCTCAAGGCATACTTCCCATTCAGATAACTATATTAAGAAAGAGTTGGAGGAATTTGTGGAAGTTCAGCACTGTCAATCAATTTTCACAAATCAGATATGTTTTCATAATAGGAACATAATAGGAAATCTCTACAGATTTGTGGATTCCAGTAGAACATAAACCTTTAAAACATTTAGGTATCATTATTACTAAAATATTAATAGAGTTTTTACTAATAATTATATACAAATTTGGAAGAAATTGAACAAGCAGATAAAAAAAATTGGGCTTCAAAATATTTCAATATTTTGGGGTGAATTGCAGTGGAAAAATGAAAATCCTTGCACAGCTCAATATTTTGTTTCAATACTTTCCATGAAAATTCCAGCACAGGCTTTAAGACATTGACAAAAAAAAAAAAGCTTTTTTACTTTCATTAAAAAAGAAAAGAAAAAAAAAGAAAGAAAGAAAGAAAAGATTCACCTCAGCTTCAATGCTAGAACTGCAGCAGAAGATTATACATTGCTGGCAATTAGATTGAGGCATATATATATAAAAATAGGGTTCAGCTCCACTTTCACACAGATGTCTCCAGTTCACCATGCCTCCCCCATAATTCTTAATAGGTGTACAGACCAGAGGGGAGAAGGTCTAGTCTGCAGGTGATAGAGCTCAGAACTCTGCCATTTCCTCAGGAGTAAGAGACTCAAATTCTTCCCAGATGACAATGTAAGGTGTTGCCTAACCACCTCATCAATTCTGTACAGACAGCTTCTTTTTTTCCTATAACTTTATTAAATTTTGAAACAAATTCCAAGCGGATCTGGGTGATTTTTATCCATGAGTTGCTCTACTAACATTTTATAGCAGCCCTCCAAATGATTTTTGATACATCTTTCTCTAAAATGGTCCAGGTTTTTAAAGAAGGTCACCAGATGGCACTCCACAGGCGCTATAGTATTAATGCATTTTTAACAGAGATCTAAGTGCTTCAGTGCATATATGCTTGTCTGTTGTGGTTTCAGCAGGTATTTTTGAAGTGAACAATCAGAAGTGACATTGGGTAATGTAGGCTAAATAAAAGAAGGAAAAAGATCTTAAAACTCTGACAGTCTTTCCCAGTGTGGTGCACTTCAGGTTCCTTGGATTTCAGTTACCATAATTCAGCACAGTGGGAGTTGAAGTTTTATATATCTTAAGACACTTCATTAGGGAAAGCAGTTACAATAGTGGCGTAGTGCAGCAAAGTTCAAAACAATAGGATTTTTACCACCTTATTAACATTGTCGGAGCAGCTGTCCAAAATTCAATTAAAATAGCAATAAAATATTAAAACAACGTTAACGATATAATTCAGATAAACAGCCATTACAATAGCAATAGAAACAGTAAAATTGTACCAGCACTAATACAAGGATAGAATAAAGTTGCTCATTAAGTACCTGGCTAAATAAACATACATAAATGAAATGTATGATGTATGATGTATGATGTAAGTTCTCTCCTCCCTTTGAAGCCTAGGAAATCATCTCAGAGATTTTCAAAGCTACTGTGATAACCAGCTCATTTCCCTGGATGTGCTTTTTGATGGGATAGTATAAGATTACAAATGCTAAATATCAATGCCTTTGTTGTACAGATATCCTTCCTATCTCATCCTCGTGCATTCAAGGGTTCTCCAGATTTCAGCACTATGTCAGGGATATTAATTTTACGTTTCCTTGTTCCACCTTCTAGCTTTCTTTTGTCCAAAATCACATTAAACTTTTTGTATTATCAACTTAAAGAGATATAGGTAATCCTCAACTTATGATCCCAATTGGGACCAGAACGTCTGATGCGATATGGTCATTAAGTGGGTCATCATGTGATTGTGCTGGATTTTATGACTTTTTTGCTGTAATTATGAAGCAAATATGTCTTTTCGCATTGACTCTGCTTGTTAGAAGCCAGGTGGAAGGTCACAAATGGTGGTCATGTGGGACACTGCAACCCTCATAAAGGCATGCTGGTATCAAGTGCCCAGGTTGCGATCATGTGACTGCAAGGATGTTGCGATGATCATAAGTTTGAAGACCAGTCATAAGTCAGACTATAATATATATAAAAATTAGTCCTGGGTTCACACACATATACACACACATACACATGCACACACACACCCTCCCCCTCCCCCTCCCAAATATGTTTTAAAAGATTTCTTTTGCTAAAGAATTTCCTATTGCTAGAGGAATTCCTACTGTGAAGGAAATTCTAAGATGGGAAAGGAAAAATTGTGATGCCAAAATGTTGGGCTCCCCAACTGTGCTTCATATCGGTATAATATCTTATTAGCTTCACAGTGTTCCCCCTTAATTGTACAGAGATATTGTATGTTTTAACCATCATTATAACAAATTACTATGTCACCCTTGTTTAGTGTCTTCTTAAAATGCTGAGTCAGAGCCTGTAATTCATGGATTATTAGTTTATATTTGGGAGATAAATAATGATGCAAAAGATGCTTCTCAAAATAAATCTTTCATTTGTATCTTGATATAACTATATTCATCTCTTGTAAACAGGAATTAATGAGAAAACAGGAGTGTATAATAGGGTGTTGATCCACAAACCTAGCAGCCTTTCTCTTTTGTTGTAATTCTGTGCATCTAAAACAATTGCACTGGCATCCAGAAACCTTTCAGGCAGTTTCTTGTGACACGTAGAAGCTCCCTGAAACCAACAAGATAGAGTAATAGGTTCATAACAATTTTTTTTAAAGAAATAAATCATTAGAGAAACCCAGTTCAGGTTTTGATCAGAAAAAGCTGTGAGTTGGCTCTGTGTCCAGTTGGGAATCTATATCACTACAAGCAACATGCACTTGCTTTCTGTCTCAGTGTTAATAAATTCAAATTGGGCATTAAAATTTTATAGCTTCTGTAGTTCTTCAGACTCTGCTAAATCCCAGCAGGTAATATGCAAGGTTGTGAAGCTGTCATTTCCCCCATCCCTGGTAAATTGTGTTTGCATTGGACAGGATTGTTTCTCTGCTTGCTGTTCTTTGCATTTCTTGGTCAATGAGTCATTTCTTAGTTAAAGATCAAAATTTGAAAAACAGAAATAAAGGCTTGTGTGTGGCTTGTTTCTCAGTTGCCATAGGCTCTAGTTTTTCCTCACAGCAGCTCTGTTTTGCCAACCTACAGATATTAAAATGTGGAAATAAAATTGGGAACTTTTCCTCCAATGCTTTTTTTAAATGTATCCAAATCATTTTAAAATTATTTTGAAATAAAATCTTTTAAATACTCCAAACATCCCAGCCCAGACAGACAGTTGTTGTATATCCTTTATTCCCCAAACCGACTTCTGAATATTCTATAATTGATGGATTTTTATGAATGGTATCAGATAGGACCAGAACATTGTAATTCCTCTAGACATAGGACAAATTCAACTGAAATAATGATTTCTTTCTGCATTTATTTTAATAAGAGAAGGACTTACTCCTTCCTTGTTTGTGAAATTCTTTTTCCTCTTAATCTAGAGGTTAATGATCCATTCTTGTCTTTCACAAGAATGGAGTAGCTGTATCATTTATTTATTTCTGTATATTTTATACAAGTTAATGTATATATTTCAATTCTCCACAAAGTTTTCTAAAAATAATGGCAAAACTTCAGGCTTTTTTCATCATACTATATCAAATTGTCCATATATTTTAATTTCACTAATTATTCTATTTCCCACTCACTGAATCAGTCCATTCTCTTGCCTATAATTGCACACAGATCTTAAGAGTGGGTGCAGCTACTGTTGTTTTCAGGTTTTCACTTATTAGGAAAGGAAAGGATTCCAGCTGTTTTTCATTTACCACTGTTCTTTTTGTGTGTGTGATCTGACCTTTCTTGATTATGTCATTGAGAGTTCTTTTGATCTGATTTTAGAGATAGATAGTTCTCTAGCCACACCTATTAAACTTATCTGACCTAACTTTCTAGTCAGTTTCTCCCTAGTATGTTTGGGAACAACTGAATTGATTTTTCTACCAATAGGTTATTCTGTGAGCTCGGTTAACTTCATTGGAAAGCAGTTGTTTAAAATACATACATTTCCACATGCAAACTGAAATACCAATGTTTCCTATTGGTGGAAGTGTAAAACAGAGACATTTTATGCAAAATAATATCACTCATAAACCTTCTTCAACATATACATAAAATAAGCATGGATTTGTTTGCCATGAATTTGATATTGGATGGCTGAATAAAAGAATAGGTGGTGGATGGAATATTGGGATGGGGAAAGAGAAGAAGGAACGTAAAAATAAAGTAAAAATTGATACATATATAGAAATCTGGCCTGCAATATTGTATGAAAAAGATCAACATTTACAAGTTACTGTGATGCTTTCAATAGTTGCAAGTTACTTTTCAGTTCTCCAATTAAAAAAAATGTAAACTGGTGCTTTTTTCATTTTTAGATGCCCTAATGTTTCCCCTTCTTTTCAAACACCAAGTCTACCTGAGATTGGCCAATGCACAGACAGTAGCTGTAAAGTCCCAATAGGAGGTAAGTATAGCAATTGCTTAAATGCTTATCTAGTTATGGGATTTGTAGTGGTGGGAAATGCTTGTCAAAAATTTTTATGGAACAGTTAGATTAATCTTGATCAGAGAAAGAAAAGGAAAATTAGTTGTGGATGTTCTATCACTGGAGGTTTTTAAGAAGAAATTGGTCAGTCATTTATCTGGAATGGTATAGGATTTCCTCCTTGAACAGTGGGGTAGGACTAGAAGACCTCCAAGGTCCCTTCCACTGTTCTTTTGTAATTCTGTAATTAATGGAAGAGACAGGATTGTGAAATATTCAACTGTAGTTATTTCATCCCTGAATCTTTGCTGGGCCAGGCTGCTTGCATATATTTATATTATATACTGTATATATAAAAGAATGAACTTCAGTGCTATTTTTTTAATGCAAAGAACAAAGCCAATTTGCTCTCTTTTGTCCCTGAGAGTGAGACTGACTCTTGAGATGAAGAAAAGACAAAAGTTCTGATAAGCTGGTTATTTGAAATTGGAATACTAAGGACCCTACTATTACTCAGAATAAATACGTTCCCTTTCCCCAAGCCATGCTTAGAAAGTTATAAGTAGAATGTCATTTTTAGTGTTCTTGGATAGGCCATTATGAAGATACTCATAACTGTAACTGAACTATGTTTTATCAGGCTTGGGGTCATTTCAGCCATTGTTATTTGTGGACTATATAGTTTGCAGTGGAAATGTATGAATTGCATGGTCCAGAACAGAGATGTCAAACTGGATTTCTTTGAGGGTCGGATCAGCATTGTAGTTCTCCATGGGCAAGCCCGGGGTGGGGGTGGGGAGATGGGAGGATGCCTCCTGCAGCACCCTGCCGGCCAAAATGGGGTGTGTAGGAGCCATGCACCCCCTTACCCCGTTTTGGCCGGCAGAGTGCTGCAGGAGGCCGTTCAGGCTGAAAATGGGGTGGGGGGGGCATGCCCCCCATGCCTTGCTTTGGCTGCCAGAGGCACCGCGGGCTGGTCCTTTGCTATTTCCAGGCCAGCCCTGCGGTCCAGATTTAAGCACTCCACGGGCCGGATGACACCCCTGGCCCAGAATTTAATATTCAGAACAATTCCAGCTCATCTAAGTCTTATTTTCTAAATTAGATACAGGTGCAAAAGTAGCTATATCATTGTTGCATTCAGCTGTTTCACATTGGCTAAATGAATTTTGCTTTCTTTTCCTGATGGAGAGTACTTCATAGGGCCAAGGGCAATATGGTGAAGGGGTTAGACAAGATTAGAGAAGATCCATATTCTAATCTGTCTTCAGCATGGAACAGCTTTTTTTCTGTCAGGTTCATACACTCCTGTTACTTAATGGTTTATGGTTTCCTCTTTTGTCTTTTCTTATTTATTTTAAGCATTTTTATAATGGCATGGCTGCTTTCACATTAATAAATGGATTTCTGACTTTTTTAAATTATACCTTCCTTTGTGAGAATGATATGGTGACAATTTTTTGCTGCATATACCGGTAGTGAAGCAACTATCTGTATTTTCCCAGAGATGGCTGTCATTCAGTTTGGCTTTAATCAATCTAACTGATTGATTAGCAGCAAGAGAAGTAAAGTTGAAGTTGCACCATGTCTGTAAATTGCCAAACCTGTTCCATATCTATGTTTGAATGTGTGTATGCAGACATATAATGGGAATAAAACTTTTCCTTAGAAAAATGTGAGCTTGGATATTCCTCATGTTCATATTGTTAGAATTCTGCTTAGAGGACTGTTTTATTTTTCACCAGCAGAAGCATGGAAACAGTTTTTTATACAACTCATTGAAGGACTTGGCGTTCTAAAAATCTGCATCCTGCCAGTGGGATTTCTTGCTGATTCAAAAGTTATTTCACAGGCAAAAGGTTATGTTAGGATAACATATTTGTAATTTGTCATTAGGGAAGATTGTAATATAGAAATGCTGAAATATAATTTCACTGTTTGTAGAAAGAACCATCTAATCAAATCTTATAACTGTGCACCTTCTTCTTTCCCTACTTTCTGACCCAAAGTTCTCTATCCCCAATGTAAGGCATTTTAATTTATTTCATTATTTTTTTTTGGCATGGCAGAATGAGTGAAAGGAACGTCCAAAGTTTGAGCAAAGGAGTATTGGTGCTCTCTCTCTGCCTTATAATGCTTTGGGGAAGGCTGACACTGGCCTCATCATATCACAGAAGCCATTCAGGTAAGTCAAATTATTTCTTTTATTGTATATCTGCAGTGTTTAATAGAACACTGTACTTCATTTTTTTCTCGTTCTGCTGCCTTCCAGAGATATTGCAACTACAGTTGTCAGAAGTGTTAAATTGCTTTGTTAATAATCAAGTGGGTTGGGAAGAATGGAAATTACAATAGCTGTGCATCTACAGATGGGGATAAGCTACTGAGTTTGTCAGTACCTAGCTTTTGACTAGCTGTAGCTGTGTGGTATTCTATTAATCTGGCTGTGTATAGATTCTGTGTGTAGCGTCATGATAGACTCTTGGTTGAATTTTCCCAAAGGATGAAAATATAATGTTGAGATGTACAAATGAATAGCTCATGAAAAATATGCTGTGCTGTGAGAAACGTACATATATAGAATACACCCATTATTATAACATTTCTTACTCACAGTTCATTCTCTCAGAATCAAAAAAAGGTATACATGGTTTTTTTATTCATTGATTGATTATGTGCCATCAAGTTGTTTTCAATTTCTAGAAACCACATAGATACTCCCCATGATGATCTACACCTAATCTGTTCTTACACATCTTCAAATGGTGCAGGCTTTTGATAGTCACAGAGAAAGGGAACAGCCTGCTTCTCCATCCTGGGGTGGAGCCAGCATTCAGGATGGGTTGTCCTCGTCCAATCAGCTTAAGGACCGAGTCTGTCTATTGTTTTGCATATTAGGATCTGCCTTCCCTAGCCCAGATTTTGACTCGGTCCTTTCACCGAGAAGGACGTTTGGCAACCGGACTCCCATCCTGTAGGCTTAATCACTTAATTAGGTTTTCCCTTCCAAATTTACTTTCCAAAAATTTCAAAAAGCCAAAGATTTCTCACAGGATGACCTTAACAGCTTCAATCGTTCAGGAAGCAAGAGGAACTTCGGCTTCACATTTGTGGACGGTTTGACTTCCCCCTTTTCCCCCCCTCCCTCCCTCCTGTTCTTTGTGAAAAGCCCTAAGGGAGGGTAGAATCGTTCCTCCTAGACTGCGATTTTAAAGCAGTCACTTGGATCGGCCTGATTAACTTAAGCGCTAGAGCAACCGCTTGTGCTGTTTTCAACAGCCCTGGCTCTGCCGCATGTGTTTTCCCGGCGCCGCCTCCTATATCTGGGCTTGATTGTTTTTTGCCGACTCACAGCTGATAGCCAGGCAGCGCTGGAGCAAACGCTCGCGCAGGCTTCAATTTTCTTGCTGGCCTTATTGTCTGGGCTCGATCTCTCCCCCCTGGCCTCCTGCTGAGCCATCATGTTTCTGGCGCTGGAGCAAATGCTCGCGCGGCTCTAATCTTCCCCAGCACGTCCGCTTTTGTGGCAGGGATTGTTAATATTCTTACTGGGCCCGCTTTTTCCCTCAGAGCTTGCTCGGGAGGGCCCAGATTGCCCTGCAATTGTTCCACTTAGATTGTGGGTCTCTTGAGCCTGCTCGGGAGAGCAAAATTGCATAGGCCTTGAGGACCACAAGGCAGGGGTGGCCATTTTGAATGACCATTTTGAAACCACTTTGTACCAGGCCTTCACTTACCCTCATGGCAGATAAGATCCCTTTGCAGGACAATCCTGGGGGCAAATGCCACAGCAAAACTAACAGGGGAACTTCTGAGGATGATCATTCTTCCTCTTCAGGTCACCCCTCTACCAGATCTCACAGCACCAGGGACACCTCTTCCAAGGCCACTGAACATGCTGAAAAGAGGAGAGACGGCATTACAAAAGATTTGCGATAGATCGGCCCGGCAACAACAGGCCCATTCTCCCTCTAACGCCTCGGCTGAGGCAGGGGAGGGTCCTTTGGCCCTGGATGCTCCAAATTTACCCAGGCCCCAAGATGACCTCTGGGGAGCCTCTCTTGCTGCTCAAGAGGTTTTGGTTTCCCTACCTCAAACGGAAGAGGCTCAGGTTTCTACAGCCAGGGGATCTGAGGTTTCAGTCCCTCCTCAGGCCACTGCATCATAGGTGCCTCTAGATCAGGCTGCTTTTCAGGCCATCATTACTGCAGCTCTCCAACAAGCCCTTTCAACTAGTCTACACTCCTTTGTGGGCCCAGTGGCCTCTACTTCCACTCATGAGCAAGGAAGTTCTAGAACCAAACCTCCCTCAGGTGCCATGCTTCGGCAGTGTGATCAGGATCACTCTTCAGAGGACTCTGAGGGCAGCAGCAGGGCAGAGGAGGAACTTGAGGAAGGGGCTAATCTCTGGGACCTTTCGGAGGATGAGGGTCTTCCCTCGGACCAGCCCATTCCAGCAGGACTGTTTCCTTCTGGCCTATTTAAATCCCTTCTCTTTAAGGCACGTGCTGCTGCGGGGCTGGCGCCTTCCTGCTCAGACACATCTGCTACAGCTGAGGGGCAACCCGATCCTTTGTTTTCCAAAACCAGACAGGAATTGGATGTAGTGCCAGCTCCATAGCTCTTCCTGGACACGGTGGAATGACAGTGGTCTTCCCCAGCTTCTGGTCCTTCTCTCTCCTCCCAAGATAAGAGGTTCTTCAATGTGGCTTCCAACCTAACCGACATCCTTTCGGTTCCTTCAGTGGACGAGCCGATCAGGGCTCTACATTCCCCAACTACCATGCCAGGGGAAGCTGAGGAACTCTTGAAGCCAGAGGACAGGAGGATGGAACAGGCGCTCACGAAAGCTCATCAAGCGGCAACCTGGGCCATCAAGGCCTCCTCTACATCTTCCTTTTTTGCAAGGACCACCTTAATTTGGCTTCGACAGATTCAGGAACACATCCCTGCATCTAATCTGAGAGCTCAACAAGACCTCAACAAAATCTTCGCTGCGACCCAGTTTCTGGCTGATTCCACTCTTCAGGCATCCCATTTCGCCTCTAAGGCGTTAGCCCCCTCTGTAGTGGCCAGGCGCATGCACTGGCTTCGTCAGTGGCCTGCGGACTCTTGCCATAAGTGGCGCCTAGTGTCCGGTCCCATTAAGGGAAGGTCACTTTTTGGTCAGGCTCTGGAACCGCTCCTAGTAGAATCCTCGGATCGGAGGAAAGTGTTGCCTTCTCTTTCTAGGAAGGGATTTCCACGTGCAGCTCCCTACTACCGTCGGCCCTTTCGGCCAGCTGACCAGGGTCTCTCCTTCCACCGGGCCCCAGGTCAGTATTTCTCCCACCAGCGCCCTCAGGCAGATAGGACGGGCAGGGGAAGGCAGTTGCGCAGGCAGGCCAGAGGGGGTCCCTCCAATAGATCCTTTAAGCACCCCAAATGGTGAGGATCCCTCCATTCTGATAGGGGGCTGCCTTTCCCATTTCTATGAGGCATGGGAAGCCTCTACTCAGGACTCCTGGGTGAGGAACACAATTCAATTCGGCCTAGCTCTGGAGTTCCTCTCCATTCCCCCGAGGTTCTTTGTCTCCTGTTCGGTCTCTCAGGTTCCATCCAAGAGATGGTTGATGGATGAGGCTGTGCAACACCTCCTTTCCATCAGGGCCATTCAGAAGGTTCCTCAGTCTCAACGAAGTGAGGGGCTCTATTCTATTCTTTTTGTGGTCCCGAAGTCTTCGGGGGGATGGAGAGCAATTTTAGATTTAAAGTTTCTAAATTCTTTCATCAGGTATAGGAAATTTAAAATGCATTCCCTTTCTTCCATCCTAGCTTCCATCCATCAGGATGATTTCATGGCATTTTTAGATCTAACGGAAGCGTATCTCCACATCCCCATTCTCAGACAGTACAGGAAGTATCTCCGTTTTTGCTACGCCTTTGAGCACTACCAATATAGGGCCCTTCCCTTCGGCCTATCTTCAGCCCCAGGGTTTTCACTAAGGTTCTTGCAGCCCTGGCCGCTAGTCTTAGATCTATTCCAATACACATCCAATGCTATTTGGATGATATTCTTATTCACGCCTCCTCCAGGGAGACGACCCTACATCACCTCCACATAGCTATGTACGCCCTGAGACAACATGGCTTCTCCATTAATATGACAAAGAGTCAGCTGTCTGCCTCCTCCTCTCTTCTTCACTTTGGCGCGGTGATTGATTCAGTCTGCTGCCAAGTGTTTCTCTCCCCTGAGAGGCAGGTTAGCATCAGGGAGCTAGTCCTTCAGGTAAAACGGGAGGGCAGGGTGCCCATTTCCCTGTTAGCGACCCTAGCTTGGTAAGATGATTTCGTGCATTGCCATAGTTCCCTGGGCCCGCCTCCATTCCCGAGAATTACAATGGTTCTTTCTGCCTTTCCAGAAAGCCGGTCTCGGCACGTCATCTCACAAGGTTGCGGTACCAGCAGCGGTTCTTCGTTCCCTCTCTTGGTGGCATTCCTCGGCCATCTCCAGGGGTTCTCTCTTCCGAGTTGTTCACAGAGTGGTGGTGACAACAGATGCCAGCCTGTCAGGCTGGTGGGCCCACAGTCAGGGCATGATGGTTCAGGGTCATTGGTCTCAGGCGGAGGCCCGTCACTCCATCAATTGGCTGGAACTCCGAGCGGTCTTCCTGGCTCTGCGTCAATTCTGTCATCAGATCTCGGGTCGCCATGTCCTGATACTGACGGACAACATCGCGACCAAAGTGCACATCAACAGGCAAGGCGGGACGCGCTCCAAATCTCTCCTGAGGGAGGCGATGCGACTGGGCTTGTGGGCAGAGAAGCACTTCCTTTCGATCAGTGCAGATCACATAGCGGGAGTCTCCAACACTCAAGCAGACTGGCTATCCCGGGCCACAGTGGATCAGGCGGAATGGCATCTTCATCCTTCTCTCTTCCGTCAACTATCTCAGCGGTTCGGACTCCCACTGGTCGACCTCTTCGTGACTCCTCAAAATTCCCATCTTCCATGGTTCTTTTCCCGATTCCAATCCAGGGCGGCAGAGGGAGTGAATGCTCTCAGGAGTGCCTGGCCTCCAGGACTCCTATACGCTTTTCCTCCTCTCCCAATCCTCCCAGAACTGATCCAGAAAATCCTGCACGAACGGGTGGAGGTGATACTGCTAGCTCCCCATTGGCCCTGTCGAGCCTGGTTTGCTGACCTCCAGGCTCTCTCCATCGAGCCACCATGGTGGTTACCTCTTGCTCCAGGGATGCTCAGCCAGGGTGCTCTGGAACATCCCAACCTGGCATGGCTCCAACTGACTGCCTGGAGATTGAGCGGCGCGACTTGACCAGACAGGACTATGATCAGGACGTTATAGTCACCATCCAGGCGTCCCGTCGTCCGTCAACTGACGGTATTTACTCGGCTACCTGGAAGACGTTTTGCTCCTGGTGCAAGTCGGAGGGGCTCTCTCCCCTTCGCATCCCACTTCCCAAAATTCTTCGGTTTTTACAACAGGGCTTCCATAAGGGTCTTTCTCCGAACACCCTACGTCGTCAGGTAGCAGCACTCTCATCAGTCTTGTCTTGTGACCAGGTGGAATCGCTCGCCCAGTTCCCCACGATCCGGCGCTTTCTGAAGGGCGCCTCCAATCTATGGCTTCCAACGATTCACCGCTATCCTACCTGGGATCTGCCTTGTGTGTTGTCATCCCTTACAGGACATCCATACGAGCCTCTCAGGGAGGTTTCAATACGGCACCTGACCTTCAAGGTGGCTTTCTTGGTCACCATCACGTCAGCACGGCGGATTTCCGAGCTTTCCGCTCTCTCCGTGCGAGATGACCTATGCATCTTCCACGCGGATAAGGTAGTTCTCTGCCTAGATCCCACTTTTCTTCCTAAGGTGAACTCTGTTTTTCATAGATCGCAGGAACTCATGCTCCCCTCCTTCTGCATCCAACCAACCCATCGACTGGAGCGCCCTGGATGCGTCCAACCAACCCATCGACTTGGCACGCCCTGGATGTCAGACGGGCCCTCAAGGTTTACATTGCCAGAACTCAGCCCTTCTGTAAGACAGAGGCTCTCTTTGTCGCTTTTCAGCCTCGTTCCCTAGGCACTAGAGCGTCTTATTCCACCATTGGGCGCTGGATCAGGAGCACGATTGCCACAGCGTATGACCTTGCATTGTTGCCAAAACCATCCGGTATCACAGCTCACTCCACCCGCAGTGCCGCAGTATCGGCCGTGTGGGCAACTCAAGCGTCACTGGATGAAGTGAGTCGGGCAGCCACCTGGGCCTCACCTACTCAGTTCATCAGACATTACAAAATTGACTTCGTATGCATCCTCTGATGCGACTTTTGGTCGTCGGGTGCTGCAGCGTGTGGTGGAGAGTACCCACTAATTTGTTGGACAGGACAGTTCCCGCCCTTTGGGGACTCCAAGCTTTGGTATGTCCCATCCTGAATGCTGGCTCCACCCCAGGATGGAGAATAGGCGTTGGACCTACCTGATACACCTCTTCTCATCCGGGGGGAAGCCAGCATTCAGTCCCACCCTTGAACTGTCTCAATTTTCCCCCTTTACTTGTCGTAAGCAGATGGGAGTCCGCCAGGTGCTTACCTGGGTGTTTTTCTGTTGCCACGTCGAGTCTAGTCTTCAGGATTCGTCAAATCTGGGCTAGGAAAGGCGGATCCTAATATGCAAAACAATAGACAGACTCGGTCCTTAAGCTGATTGGACGAGGACAACCCATCCTGAATGCTGGCTCCCCCCGGATGAGAAGAGGTGTATCAGGTAGGTCCAACGCCTATTTTCTCCTTGGTGTTAAAACATTTACTTCTCAAGCAGAAGATTTCAGGCTCAGTCTTGGGGATCTTCCATTGATTGGAAAGATGCTAGTCAGAATTCCTGAAGAAACCCCTTAACGGATAGTACTTAGATGGATTAGGTACTTATTTCATATAAGGTAGTTATCTGAGTTTCCACATGAGTATGAATCATTTGGGGGCCCACTTGTAAACAAGGATATCATAAAAAACATCACCATATGTACTTAGGACAGAGAGGTATAACCTGAGATGCCAGGACCAAATGTGTCCCCAGAAGACTTGAGTACAATTCTCAGAAACCTCCAAATGTTGTTATCAACTCTAATTCTACGTATGACAAAATGGAATATGATAACATGACTGGAGAGGAGAATAATCCTTTTCACTATATTAATATAAGTAGATTGTAATTTTATTTATTTGTTTATTTATTTATAGGGCATATATGGCTGCCTATCCCATATAATGATTATGTGGCTCACAACATTCTATGAAGACATGGTTAAAAACAAATATCCTTCTCCCCAGGTGTCAGACAAAGTGTCCTCACAGCTCAACCTCCATCTTCGCCCAATGCTTAGGGAAGATCCAGCTTTCCCCCTCTGGGCATCTTCACAGCCCTCTGGAAAGCTAAAAGGGTAGGGCTCCCTTGGATGTCAGGGCAGAGGCTGTTTCAAAGGGCTAACTTATATACTCATATTATTTCACCCATCACTTTCTGAGAGTTGTGTACTCCTGGTTCAGGATTTATTCAGGCAACCAACTGAATAAACATTGATGGGGAAAATCTAGTTTCCAGCTGAGTTCCTCTTTCATGTTTCCTCTGGTTTACAAATGTATGCTGCCTAAGGACTATTTCTGTCAAAATGCTTTCCCATACCATATGCTCTCAATATGAGCTGGGCTTTGAAAATTGACCATCAAGTCCTTTTCTTTCATTCAAGTCCATTTCATCTGAACTTTTTTCTTCCTTCAGGATAGAAGGATATTCAGGATATTCCTTCTGACACTGGTAATTAAGGGAAGATTTTTGAGAGCCCCTTTGTAATGAAACCAAGTAATGTCAATTGGCCATTAGCTAAGCCCAGGATTTGCAAACGAGCAAAACAAAACACCAAATAGATATAAAATTTAAAAAGCAGTGATATAAATTTTTAGTATTTACTGAAGTATAGGAATACATCGTTGCTTATGGTATGATCAGCATAAATCAGAAGTTTATAAGGGTGTTACTGATGATGGGCTGAACTTCAGGTGTTTGTAGGATAAAAGCTGTATGGTGGAATTGTAATTATTCAAAAGTGAATACATTTTTTACATAATTAAGACAATAGTATTAATTTATCTTTTATGCTAAAATATATATATTCTGCCATCCCTGAATTCTCTACTGTGACCTGCAAGGAGAGGAAGTTCAGGGATTAATAACTGCAGAGGACTTCTGTCTGAACCTTGCATTCCTATGTAGCTTCCTGCGATTGGAAGCAATTAAAAGTGCATAATCACCTAGAGTAGTTAGGAAGATAGTTTTGTCCATAAGGGCAGGGGAGCCTTTTTGGTTTGCTTGCAGGTGCATAAGTCCCATTGCTACTATCTAGTGTGTATCCTGGAATGTGGTAGGAGTACATAAAAAGTGGGCATATGGGGAGCGGGACGTAAAGGGAGTGGGAAAAGGCGGAGGGAGGAAGAGATTGATCAGGAAAGGCATAATAAGTACCTGTCTGAAGAGAGAGAAAAAGAAAATGCTGCTTGAGTCTCAAAGGCATAACTGCATTGTGGTCTTTTGAGTTGTAAATATAGTTCTGTCATTTTTCGTATACAAGCTATTTTCTAATTCTCATTTGAAAGCAAAGCCTCTCGCTTGATGAGAAAGAGCTGATGGAAATTGGGCTAAGAAATTCAGATTTGAATTCCACTCATGTCTGTTGCATACTTGTATCTGCATAGAAGTGATACTTATAAAGTAATTCTGCTTCACTGCTTCTTTTCTGACCATAACAGCTTTTGATGCAACAGAGCTTTTTAACAATAGAAGAACCTATGAACTCCGGTTTGGCTGCATTTTTGGCTTCCATACATGAGGCATTCTTCTAAACTGCTTTTGTGTTTAATGACCTAATGTCAGAAGGCCGGTTCTACTTCTTGTGTGCTGTGAAAGACACAACAGTGTTGAAAAGATGTTTCAGGAGTTGTGCAATAGTTCTATATTTTATTTGAAATGTATTAGCATATGCTGCAATTACTAATGGGAGTACTTGGAAATAGTTGCAAGAGAAGCTGGAGGCACTGATGATGTTGCACTGTAAAATGTTTTTTTTTTTAAATCTCAGCTTCATAAGTATATGGAAGGAAGTCTTGCCTAGAAACCCATATCAGTCTTCCTAAGTATTTCCAAGGATGAATGGAACGAAATAAAATTAAAAGTGTTGCTCAGGCATGCAATGCTTCAATGCATCCTCAAATGAGTATATTTACTCCTATGGCTATGGCTTTCCAAGATGACAGTAGAATGGCGTTCTGAAGATCCCAGTTTTCAGTAGTGGTGCCTACATTATATATAGGAAATTTATGTGCAAGGGGATTGGGATTTAATGGTTTTGGGGGGTGATAATCCCCCCCCCAATAGAAAGGAAAGCTGTCTCAGTCAGTCTCTGTCTCTGTCTCCCTCCCTCCCTCCCTCCCTCTCTCTCTCTCTCTCTCTCTCTCTCTCTTTCTTTCTTTCCTTTCTTCTTTCTTTTCTTTCTTTTTTTTCTCTTTCTCT
>QLTV01001313.1:2751700-2768431 GCA_003457575.1 Thermophis baileyi
AAAGAATTTTGCATTATATTCCCACTAAAGTGGCTGCAATTTTGATTTTAAAAACCTGAGGGGGGGGGGAAGATAATTAACTTTCCCTGTCTTCCTTTCCTCCCTGCCTTTCTTCCCTCCTTCCTTCTGTTCTCTCCTCTCCTTTCCTTTCCTTCTTTCCTTCTTTCCTTTCCTTTCCTTTCCTTCTTTCCCTTTTCCTTTTCCTGCACCCGGGTGGAGGAGCTGCTCTGGGATTACCAAAGGGCCAGTCCTGTGACTACCACAGCTCTGGAATATGGGACCGGCCCGTGGTGGGGCTGGAAATCTCTGCCCTGGGGTGGCACTTGCAATGTGCAACTTTGCAGGTGGTGCAATATGCAAAAAGGAGCGCAGCCCTCGCCAGCCAGAACAAAGTTATGGTGCTGTTGCGGTGGTGGTGGGGGCACTGCGCAAGTGGGCTGAAGTGGGGGTTGCGAGGCTGGAAGCTGCCTTGGTACCGGTATATTTGCGCCAGCCGGTGGCGCAAGGCAGCCCTTGTCTCCTGCCGCTTGGGACTCAGAGTGGTAAACGGCATCTGGTCCGGGGAGCAGCCGGAGTTTGCTGTCCATTATGGCTGAAGTTTCCCACCGCCGCTCCAAATGCTGATGCCGCACTACAGCTGAGAAAAGCACTTCGGCCGGGTTCCTCGAGAGATGAGAGTTTGCTCGGCACCCTGCATTTGAAACGGCGTGGGAAAATTTGGCTGGGCTCCTCGAGAGACGAGAGTTTGCAGGGTGCCGAGCAAACTCTCGTCTCTCGAGGAGACCGGCCGAAGTGCTTCTGTCAGCTGTAGTGCGGCATCAGCATTTGAAGCGCCGCGGGAAACTTCGGCTGGGCTCCTCGAGAGATGCAGGGTGCCGAGCAAACTCTTGTCTCTCGAGGAGCTCGGCTGAAATGCTTCTCTCAGCTGTAGTGCGGCATCAGCATCTGAACCGGTGCGGGAAACTTCGGCCACAATGGACAGCAAACTCCAGCTGCTCCCTGGACCGGACTCCGTTTACCACTCCTTCCTACCATAAGACAACAGGATAAAAATTAGTTTGCCAGTTTGTACATGATGTGATTGGAATTGGGTAATACAGAATCATTCAACCATTTTATTTTTAAACATTTATGCAACATGCTAAATATGGGACGTGCTACTAAATGATTCCAGGGAAGCATGTTCTATCCATTCAAAATCACAGCAAGATCCTTCAACTCACTGCATGATTTGCCATATATTTGCATACTTTACAAGTATTTCTGAGTCTGACTTTGTCTCTGCTATTTCTTTGTGGATTTGTACTATTGATTTAAGGAAAGCTTGGTAGAATTAGGAATGGATTTTTATATGAATGGATTGGAATCTACATTTGGCAGAGATGTTCTGAGAAAGATCCTGTGTTCAGAAGTCTTCCACTTTTGTACCAGGTTCTAGCTGGTGATTTTTGGGGTTCTAGGAAATAAAACTTCTTATGCACAATATACTGTGAATGAATGAATGAACGAATGAACAAATGAATGAATGAATGAGTAATGATAAGGTATACATAATTTCAAGTCAGGTTTGATTCCTGTTGACTGTATGCAGCTTCCTTCATAATGGAATAGAAAGGGTTTTCTGTTGCCTTCTTCCTGAACATTTTGTTTGTTTCTTTTCACTTTTGATTCTAACAAATAATCTTTGAATTTCCAGGTGGTCTCCCATTCAAAAGCAAATCTTATTTTTCTTTCAGTGGCAGTCCAATTTCAGCTTGTCTCAAAAAAGCTATCACATTTGAAAGTGTGATATGACAGAGCATGACAATTGTTTATATACATATTTATCTAAAAGGAAGATGATTCTGAATTTAAGGAAGATCAGATAGAAAACAGCATCCCTCTTTGTTATAATATTTTTAGTGAATCTGCTGACTTCACTATTTTATAGATAAATTACTTGGCAGAGATGGGAAACTAGTATTCCTTTTAGGTAAATATGATAATGGATAAAAGGAATATAGTAATGGATTTTAAGATGCAGGCATAGAGCTATCTTTTATTTCAAGAAAGATTTCTTGATCAAATGGTTCCTGTTAAATGTTAAAATACATAAATCTTTATTTAAAGGAAAAACCTCAGCCACCTGGGATTGACTCTGCAGCTGTCTGTATGCAAAACTGAGCTGAAACTTTGATTGATTTCAGAGGTGACACAAAGTAGAGAAGAACACAGTATGCTTCTCATTGCAAAAATGAACATGTACATGTTCCCATCCCTAAGGGAATTTAGGACATTTCTTAATTGAAAGCAGCTTCACAGAATTTTCAACTGATTAAAATATTTTTGTTTATTAGGGTTCTGTTACTTCATTAATCATTCATAATTAATTTACATTATCAGGGCCAACTGTGGGTATTTTTGAGTACCTGGATATAGAGAGGACGTTCTCTGAGAATTTTCAATTTAATGGAAATCCCATTTAGAAGTTTAACTCTAGAATTAAAAAAAACAAAAACAAATCTGAATGGCATCACTATTTAAAAGACTCACTGACTTTGAGTTCAGCTGCTTGCTGCCCACATCATTTGTTCACATCCGTACTACTCCTGGGCAGCAATAATATTTTCATTCGGAAAAGCATCATATTTGTTAGCTTCAAATGCAGGTTGGCTGGCAAGGCCATCTCAAGGTTTCTGATATGAAATATATTAGAAGAAGGAGGAAACAGCTGTGTACTGTATATAGTAGACCTGATATACTATTGTGCCTTTCAATCTTAAAACCACTGATTAATAATAAAAAAAAAACACCCCAAGTTTTATTCTGGGCTTAAGCTTTATTGCCTTTGGTTAATAGGTTTGTCTGCCAAGGTAAAACAACCTTGCAGTCTTTTCTGTTTGGCCTGGACTATATAGAACAGGTATAGGCAGCCTTTTTGTGATCAGGAGATGCACTGTGAATATAACTGTAAATGTGTGTGAGAGAGGTGGTCAGCCAAAACCAATTGACTGCAGGCTAAAAGCTGCTTCATTGAAAGTTATGGATCATAATCTATCATGCTGTAGATTAGTACTTAAATGTTTTTCATGCTTCCAACCTAGGGATGAGAGTTAATGTAATAATTGGGCTAAAGTCGCCCAGATAACTTTATTGCCTAAGAGAGAACTAGAACTTGGGTCTGTTGGCTCCTAGTTCAGCATCTTAACTACTGTGACATCCTGGTGTGTGTGTGTGTGTGTGTGTGTGTGTGTGTGTGTGTGTGTGTGTGTGTGTACACATTGATTATGTTCCATCAAGTTGGTGTCGATTCTTAGCATCTCCACTGATATATTTCATTATACACACTTATACGTAATCCTTTAAAGGCCATACAGGTAGTTCTCAACTTACAACCACAATTGAGCCCAAAATTTATGTTGCTAAGTGAGAACTTTGTTAAGTGAGTTTTGCCCCACTTTATGACTTTTTTACCACAGTTGTTAAGTGAATCACTGGGTTGTTAAATTAGTAACACCATTGTTAAGTGAACCTGGTTTCCCCATTGACTTAGCTTGTCAGAAGGTCGCAAAAGGGGATCATATGAGCCCAGGACACTGCAATGGTCATAAGTATGAAACAGTTGCCAAGCATCTGAATTTTGATCACATGATCATGGGGATGCTGTAAAGGTCATAACTGTGAAAAGTGGTCATCAGTCACTTTTTTCAGTGCTGTTGTAATTTCGAATGGTCACTAAATGAACTGTTGTTGTAAGTCGAGGACTACCTGTAGTGGATGAGGAAGCGATGCTGAAGTGTTATCATGGACTGTCTGTCTATTTGCTGGATTCATGTGCCACCAAGTCACTCAAACGTATGATTGCTTACACAATAAGCACA
The DNA here is from genome assembly GCA_003457575.1 of Thermophis baileyi. NCBI lineage: Eukaryota > Metazoa > Chordata > Lepidosauria > Squamata > Dipsadidae > Thermophis > Thermophis baileyi. The sequence continues at coordinate 2,755,561 of QLTV01001313.1, forward strand.
ATAAGGGGTCATTGGTGCTCTCAGAGCTTGGTTGTTTTATTGCAGACGTTGCATTACTCAAACTAGGTAACATCATTGGGTAATGAAACATTTGCAAGAAGACAACTAAGCTCAGGAGGATCCCTCATTTCAACCTTGAGCTACAAATGTTTTCCTTTATTAATAAGCACAATAAAACAACCACAAAAATCACAGTTAAAATGTCCACAGTGATGACTGATTTAAATACAGGTAGTCCTCGACTTAGAACCACAATTGAGCCCAAAATTTCTATTGCTAAGTGAGACATTTGTTAAGTGAGTTTGCTCCATTTTACAGCCTTCCTTGCCACAGTTGTTAAGTGAATCACCGCAGTGGCTAAGCTAGTAACAAGGTTTGTTAAGTGAATCTGGCATCTCTATTGACTCTGCTTGTCAGAAGGTCACAAAAGGTGACCCCAGGACCCCGCAACCGTCACAAATACGAGTCAGTTGTCAAGTGTCTGAATTTTGATAATGTGACCATGGGGATGCTGCTGGGGTCGTAAGTGTGAAAAATGGTCATAAATCACCCTTTTCAATGTCATTGTAACGTCGAATGTTCATTAAATGAACTGTTGTAAGTTGAGGTCTACCTGTATTCTTGATAATAATATTTGAAACATCTACTAAAATCTAAAATGTGCATGGCATATAACAATAAAGTGTCCATGTAAACAATAAAATACCCAGAATGATCATATGTATTTGAGACAAGATGTTGCCAGAGAGTCTGTTTCTCAGTGTTTCAGCCATTATGGGGAAACAAGATTGATAACCAGTTCAAGACCTTAAGCTACTTTTTAATATATTCCTAGTGGTAAACACAAGCAAGGATATGGCCTGCTGCTGAAAACCAGCATTGGTTTTCAGGTATTCTTGAAAAAGAGCTCATGTAGAATCTATTCTCTCTGCCCATTCAGCAGTACCTATGAGGCCAGGGCAATCAAACAAACCCTTTGAAATATCTGAAAAAGTTATATGAGAATTTTAAGCTCAGTGGGGGATTTAGAAACCATGTTATTTCATTCCCAAGCAAAATTTATTTCCATGGGTTGCTATAATAGGAAAGAACTACTTGTGTTGCCCACCTCTAATAGTGAGAGAGCTTATCTGAATTTTGCTAACGATCTAGTTTAATTTAGTAATTTAATATGTTAATAAAATGTATAGATATACATTACACATGAAGATTAAAGTCAGATAACAGGTAGATTAAAGAGGATTCTATCTCACAAAAGGGATAAAGATCAGTTCTATCACTTGATTCTTGAATTTCAGATGTCATCTCTGAAATAGCTTGAAAAAGAAACTCCCTAAAACTGGCATTATTGCCTCTGAGTTATAGGTCTAGATTTCATTTTCGGTATCTGCAAAGAGCGTCCTGGGAGGACAGGAAGTGCTGGTTGTTCAGAAACCATTTGGCTATTGTTTGTCTCTGATTATTACTTCGGGCAGGGCAGCACACCTCTTGAAAGGGCAGCACCAACTTGGGGCAGTCTTCCCAACTAGGCAAGTAGGGGGTCATGAATGGGAAAGCTTTGCCCAGTTTGACTAGTGCATCAGTTGCACCTGAAGCATGAGGCCCAAGCAGTTGTGTCCGATCCTTGGAGACTGCCTGGACAAATCCCTGTAGTTTTCTTGGCAAGGTTTTTCAGAAGTGGCTTGCCATTGGCTCCTTCCTAGGGCTGAGAGAAAGCAGTTGACCCAAGATCACCTTATCAGCTTTGTGCCCAAGGTGGGACTAGAACTCATGATCTCCTAGATTCTAGTTTGATGCCTTAACTACTATATCAACCTGGCTCATTACTTTCGGGACAGACTACTACAATGTGCTCTATGTAAGACTGCCTTTGAAGACTACTCAGAAGCCATAATTGACACACAATGCAGCAGCCTGACTTTGGGTTCACTTTGACACTTCATTTATTTATTACATAATAATTGATTTGAAATCACTACTCCATTCCTGCTCGTACTTTCCAATAACATATTTTACCATCTATTCTTACTTTCGACTTCTACCAAAAGGTTAAATATCCATGACTCTCAATATCAAAATCTAATCTATGTCCCAGAAGTGCCTAAAGATTTCTTGCAACATGCAGTAAAACAGCTTTTCTACTGTATGTTTATCCAAGCAAGTTGACTCTGATGGAAATTAATAATTTTTCTCTAAGGCCCATAAAAGGTGATATTTCAAAATAATTTCCTAAATAATTTTCTGATCTGACAAAAATATTTATTTGGGATTAACACTGGGATCCTTCTGAAGACAAATCAAGCAGGGAACTATATTAATTTCACAGCATAAATTTTGCCCCACAAACTTAATGGAATTTTAATCTGTCTATTAACATCCAAATCAATATTGTTAAATGTTTTGACATATTTTTATTTCCACATATTTAGAAATATTTTTAAAAATATAAAGTCCCAAATATTTAAAATAATCAGTAGAAGTCACAAAACCAAACACTTTAAATACTTATGTTGATACAATGTGTTATTATCAAACCTAAAGAAAGTAAGATTGAATTATTTTTTTAAATCTCTCTCTCTCTGTGTTACACACAAATATAAATACTTCATTTTTATTTTTCTGTGTCTGTGACATTTTATAAAATTGTACAGTGACACCAACTGCCTGATAAGTTTCCTGACTACTGACATATACACTAAATGCACATATTGAACATTATATTTTATACTAATCTACTCCTCTTCTTCTCTTTTGGGTTTATGCATCAGAAGTCATTGTAGTCACACAGGAAAATGTCTACTATGAAATTCATGTCATAATATGGAAATGGATTTTTGTTTTCATTTCTTAGGGGCTTTGTCGCCTATGTATTTTTTGATCAATTTTGTCACTGAGTGATTGGAGAAGCCATTCATATCTTTGGAGAGAGGCAGCTAACGTCGTCCAGATGAGGGCATAAAAATGTGTTTGACTGCTCCTTTTTAAAGGTCATCTGGATTAGGACATGGCTTTAATTTTATTTGTATATCCAAGATTCATGTGCTCTCTTCTTTTACAATGTATATATGCTTCTGCAAGATAAGTTTTCCTTAAAAAAAAAAAAGATAGGTGAAATCAGGAGGGAAAATAACAGCTAAACTGGAGTGAAAAGCATGGCATACAGGGCAGGAAATTGTCTCCGGCTCTCCCACGGTTTCCCGCTGTTCAGCATTAAGCACTTGCTCTGATTTGCCTTCTCAGACAGAACTGATAAACATTTTCTTCCAGCTCAGCAAGGGGAAAAAAAAGAGGGGAGGTTTCAGGGAGAGACTCCTATCATTCTCATTATACATCCACTGTAGAGCAGGTTTTTTTCTTTCTTTCCACAGATACTTGATATGAAATAAAAGCCCTAAGCAGATCCTTGGAGCTTTGTCAGCTGGCAGTAGCTGACATGATGGGGATAGCTGTAAATCTGTATATTGCCATTATCATACATTCTCCCAAACCATAACCATGAATTTATTCAGCCATAGCAAGACTGTGTATGTAGATATTTTGTGCATGTAAAATCCTATTTTTGTTTTTAATGTGGTGTTTAGAGGTCGAGGTAAATTCCTTTTGTCTGCATTTTCACATCATGACAAGCCACGAGCCCTGACTTATTTAATCATTTTGAATTATTGAATAATATTATTTAAAAGGTGAAAATAGTGTTTTTTAATGCTGCACGAAGAATAACATTTTAAACACAAATTACTTGTCCATTGGTGTAAATTTGGGACATGTATAGGATGAAATATGGGCAGGAAGAAGGTGAAGGGAATTCCATGGCATGATGGCTGTCTAGTCACATAACAAGAGGTAGATCAGTAAATAGATCCATTTGCCTGCAGAGTTCCTGCTCCTGTGTCAAAGGCCCATTAGCCTGTTTACTCTAAGCCTTCAAATATTCACCAAAAAGCATTGAGGGGAAATGCTAAGCCCAATCTCCCCTAACCTGGAACTGGGGATGGTTGAGATGGAATCCCACATATTCAAAGAAAATTTATGCCAAGTACATTTAATTGAATATATTCAGCAAGTTGTTGGCCTGGACAAATGTTATAAACCATGATGACATTTTGTGTGTAATATCATCACAATTATGACTTGAATAATATACCGTATTTTTCGCACTATAAGATGTACTTCCCCCCCCCCAAAAAGTGGGTGGAAATGTCTGTGTGTCTTATAGAGCGAATGTTGCCGAAGCCCCGCCCACTCGCCTGCCCCCACCCTTCAGCCTCTGCCTCCCAGCAATTTGCCTCCTTGCAGCAAACAGCAAACAGCCTGGTCAGCTTCAGCATAGCCTGATTTAACACGAGCAGCTGATTGGCGGTTGGATCTGCCTCCCGGAATACCACCAATCAACTGGGATCAGCTGCCGCCACCCGACACCTCTGCGCGCCCCATTTTCGGCCTCCGTGTCCCATTTTCGGCCTGTTCGCTGCGGCAGCAGCGATCCCCGTCGCCTGGAGGAGGCTGAAAATGGGGCACGCGGAGGTCAAAAACGGGATGCACGGAGCCCAAAAATGGGGCACGCAGAAGCTGAAAATGGGGCATGTGGAGGCGGCGATAGGCGGTGGCAATAGGTGGCAATGGCAGTGATGGGCGTCGGCAATCCCTGCAGCCTGGAACAGCTGATCGGCGGTATTCTGGGAGGTCGATCCAACCGCCAATCAGCTGCTCGTGCTAAATCAGGCTATGCTGAAGCTGACCAGGCTGTTTGCTGTTTGCTGCAAGGAGGCAAATTGCTGGAAGTTAGAGGCAGATTTTTTTTTCTTGTTTTCCTCCCCAAAAGCTAGGTGCATCTTATAGTCTGGAGCGTCTTATAGTGCAAAAAATACGGTAGTTTGCATCAAATATAGATGCTATCGGGATGCATGTCATGTCACTTGCCCTGCTTTCTGGATGCACATGTTTGTCAGTCTATCCGGACTAAGCACATCTAATTGCATCTAGCTAGAATGCATCTCATTTGTTTCCATTTCCATTCCAAGTGTGTATTTTACTTAATTGAATATACTACCGGTACTTAAAATATCTTATATTCAAGTTGGAAGCAATATAATAAAGCAAATGTATCGAGTTTTATTTCCTAGATAAATGTATTGATATAAAACAATAGGATTTTTTTTGGTTTGGATATTAGATTTTCATGTCTCTTATAACATATATACATATATGACAGAATTCAAAAGGTGTTATGTGACTTCTTTGACATTATGGAAAATGCTTGGCTGTATTTTTAGCCAGAGTAATTTTGTATTTTGTGTTTGCATTTTGTACATTACAGAATGCAAGACATATGGCAAACTTATACTTCGGGATAATCTTTTTAAATTGTTGTTGTCAGAGCTATTAATATTTTAGATTAGATTTTTGTGAGCAATGTTTTAAATTATTCAGGTTATAATAAAACTAAATTTGGAAATTGCAAAATAACTCTATATTCAACTAAAATGCAAATTAATCAAGATGTTCGGCAGCATCGACAATTCCTGAATTACTCTTTGTATTGCAATGTGCTTTAGATGATTCTGAGTCTATGGTATTTTTTATAACTACTATGAAACTGTATTATTAGGGTTTATACCACTTATTTTTAAGATCTCTGGAATAAAGAATTGAAATATCATTTTAATAAAGATATCTTTATCTTATAATATCTTAAAGCATATTATGTTTCATATTATCTTAAAATGAGATTAATTCAACAAAATATTCTTTCTCACATATACTGGCTATCCCAAAGTTTGTTTAATGGGGTCTAGTAATTAACTTTATTAAGGCCAAAATAAAAAAATGAATCAGATACACTTACCCTTATGGTATGAGCTTCTTCTAGTGCCCTATTTTGAACTGATATCCATTGTTTTATTGATATAATCAGAGGTGGGTTGCTACGGTTTGGACCGATTCTCCTGAACCGGTAGCGACCCGCTGGTGATGTCATGATGATGTCACGGATCCGGTTCGGTTGGTGCCAGTCCGTGGGCTCCACCATCTTTTTTTTATTATTTTTATTTTTTGCATTTGGGGGGGGGGGTTTCCGGGCTTTTTTTTCTTCTGCGCATGCTCAGAAGCCGAGTTTCCGGCACTGCGCATGTGTCACCATCTTGCTTTCGGCTTTTTTGGGGGGGAGGAATTTTTTTTGGATGTTTTGACACTGCGCATGCACGTGCCCCCCGAGGCGCGGCCACGCGGCGCGGGAGGAAGCGAACCGGCAGTGAGGTAAGTTAGAACCCACCCCTGGATATAATGTTTATACAATAAATACAGTTTAAAACTGGGAATGCAAAATATGTAGATATGCATATGTGTGTATTTGTATATGTGTACATTTCAGGAATTTGGAATTTAGAAGTATTGGTTGTGAGAAGTAGCACAAAAATGATTATTATTCAATGTTGAAAAGGTGGAACCACTCTAGATTTAGCTCTTGGATTATAAATATGAGCTGTTTTTGAGATGGCTTGTCATCTATATAATGGAAATACCAATGAATATAATTTTATCTGGTCAAGATTTAATGGCTTATTTAAAAGCTTAGCTGAATGAATTCATCCACACAATATGTGTTTTTCTTTTTTCTTTTTTGTATAGTAAAGTGAAAATTTTATTTATCTGTATCCTGCCTTTATTATTTTTACAAATAACTCAAAGCAGCGAACATATCCGGCACACACTCCTTCCTCTTCCTCTTTCCCCCACAACAACCCTGTGAGATGGTTTTGGCTGTGAGAGAGTGACTGGCCCAAGGTTATCCAGCTGGCTTTCATGGCTAAGACAGGACTTGAACTCATGGTGTCTTGTTTTCTAGCCTGGTGCCTTAACCACTATACCAAATTGATGCACATAGCAAAAATAAAAAAAGAAGCCTAGCACATTTTTAAAAAAAAGGCTTACCTGTCCTTGATGGATTTTAGCAAATAGCACCCACTCCATATCTGAGGTCAAACATTTTCATATCTATTTTATGGCATAATATCTTCTCTGCGTTATCCTTTTGTGCTATCTGTTGATTCTGCAGTTTGTGCACCATATTAAGTTCCTGTCAGTGAAAGTAATTACCATATTTTTCGCTCCATAAGACACACTTTTCTCCCCCAAAAGTGGGTGGAAATGTCTGTGCGTCTTATGGAGCGAATATTGCGTCACACACCATGAAGTGTATTACCTTAGGGGTCCCCAACACTGTTCCCTCTAAGGTGCGCGGCCACGCGGCCGCGCATGTAATGAGAGAACGCCACGCGATAGTTTCCAACTTCTGCGCGGTGTTTTCTAATGGCAGAAGCTGCGCGCCTGCGCACCTGCGCACTTGAAAGGAGAGCACTACACGGTACTTTCTAACTGCCGCACGGCGTTTTCTACTCTTACAGGGAACATTGGTCCCCAATGGCGGACCAGTGCTGGTCCTTTGGTGACTAGCAGCCGGGCTGCGGTGGCGGGGTCCTTTTACAGTGCTGAACCCCACCTTTTCTGTCTTTGTCATTGCCCGCCTCTTCTATCTCTTTTCTGCAGTGCAGGAGTCAATAGGCAGAGCTGGCACATGAGAGGACATCTACAGTATGTCACAGAAGTGAGTACACCCCCTCACATTTTTCATTAATACTCAGAAGCCCATTAATACCCTGAATCCCACTGGCTCTTCCTGTCAATAGATACATGTTGAATAAATATAAGTGTATAAGTGTACTACTTTTGACTTGAGGTTACAGATCACACACAAAGTATACATGTTAGAGAATTTTTTTTCTCTGTTGTAGAAAAATAAATCAGAAGCTCTCACAGTTGACTGCATTTTGCTGAATCAAATAACTTCTTTATAATCATATCAAAATATTTACAATACCATACATTCTTCTTTACAGCAACATTGCATAATGAAGTCTTCACACAGAGAGATACAGAGACAGATCTGAGACTGGAAAACACGTCCAGCTCCTGGCTTAATTCCTTTTGCACAGGACTCAGTAGCACTTTACTCACATTGGCTGACTGAGTTACCACATGACTCTTCCTGCTCATGAATATTCCAACACTCCTCCCTTCATGACAGGAAGAGACATCAGACCTATTTGCGTTATACAGTTTCCATGGTGGACACCGCCCAATGGTTTGGTCATCATGTCTGCCAAATTATCCTCTTCAGAACAATGATGTAAACTAATCAATTTTTCTTTTACTGCTTCCCTGACATTACAATACTTAATGTCTACATGTTTACTTCTGTTCTTCACCCTGTCACCAGTTCCCATTTTTATACAGGCAGCATTATCTTCAAATACCTTTACAGATTCATTTATCTTTATATTCAAATCTTGCAACAACTGTACTTCATTATTTGGCAATACCTTTTTCTTTTATATACCCACTTACAACCCACAGCTTTTATACCCTGTGGCAAAGTCACTGTTTTAAATACTTCATGGTCTCCCATGGATTTCATCTCTTTATCCATGGCCTCCTTCCATTTTTCTTGTTCAACCTCTGTCTTACTTTTAAGCAAGTAGCAAAAACCATACCTGCTGTGGAAGAGGACTCCAGTGGCAACCTGTGAAGCTCTGGTGAACTCTATGCCCAAGAGGGTTAAGGCAGTGCTGGAAAATAATGGTGGCCACACAAAATATTGACACTTTTCCCTGACATTACAATACTTGATGTCTACATGTTTACTTCTGTTCTTCACCCTGTCACCAGTTGCCATTTTTATACAGGCAGCATTATCTTCAAATACCTTTACAGATTCATTTATCTTTATATTCAAATCTTGAAACAACTGTACTTCATTATTTGGCAATACCTTTTTCTTTTATATACCCACTTACAACCCACAGCTTTTATACCCTGTGGCAAAGATATTTTTCGGAGTATAAGACGCACCTTTTCCCCCGCTAAAAGAGGATGGAAATGTTGGTGCATCTTATACACCGAATGCAGCCATTTTTGGCCTCCCGAAGCCCCGCCCCTGCATCCCATTTTTGTGAAAAATGGGCCCGTTTTTTGCAAAAACGGGGTGCACAGAGGGTTTGGGAGGTCTGCAGAGTGCTCCTGGGGGCCAGGGAGGACAAAAACTTTTTTTCTTACTTACCTCTTCGAAATCTTGGTACGTCTTATATAGTGGTACGTCTTATAGTCCGAAAAATATGGTACTTAAATATTTACAAAATGTAAGGGGGTGTACTCACTTTGTGACATACTGTATCTGTGGTCCTCTCAGGCTCCACCTGATATTTTTTTTCTTGTTTTCTTCCTCTAAACCAGTGGTTCTCAACCTTTCTAATGCCGCGACCCCCTGGCGCGATGCTGTCATCACGCCGCGACCCTTTGGCGCAATAATGCGGTGTCTCGGTTCCTAAGACCATCGGAAATATGTGTTTTCCGATGGTCTTAGGCGACCCCTGTGAAAGGGTCGTTCGACCCCCAAAGGGGTAAAAGAACCCAAATGGCGGCGTCCAGGCGGGTGGGTGAAGTCTCCCGCTTCTGTCGCTACCGGCTATCTGACGACCCGCAGGCACGGCCGAAGCAGGATCATTTCACCCCTGCGAGTAACGATGTCACCAAGATGGCGGGCTAACGCGCGCGGCGACCCCTGTGAAATGGTCGTTCGACCCCCAAAGGGGTCGCGACCCACAGGTTGAGAACCGCTGCTCTAAACCTAGGTGCATCTTATAGTGCGAAAAATACGGTAATCAGTGGAACAGCTTGCCTCTTGGATGTTCCATTGCTAATGATGATTCTCTATATTCTTCAGGTGTTATTACAGCTGCAAATGAAACATGGTTTGAGTGTCTTTCTGAGAAGGTTCCCTGAGCTAAGTTCAGTTTGCTATTGAAACAGATAATGGAAAGCTTGCAGTGATGAAGAATCTAAACACAATTGCTAAACATTTCCTCTTCCTCAGAAAATCCTTCCAATATTTCAAGCTTAAGTGAGACACGAATAAACGTAAAGAGATACATATTTATGAAGACAAATATCTCACCTAGAGGTGAGCTCTGTTGTGATTCACATTTGCTTTATAGCCGGGTTGACTAACCAAGCAGGGTTTTTTATTTGTTGTTTAAAAAGGAAATTAATGCACATTGCTTTCTTTCTCATGTAGTCATAGTGGTGCTACCTATTTCAAGAGACAGTGTAACTTTTTGATTAATAAGGCTAATACCCTACAACATCAAAATAGAATAAATCAGAATGGAAAACATGGTCTATTTTAGTTTTAAGCTTCCTAGAGTTTTCTCTCTGTGTATTAAGTAATATCTGTGGGGTAGCTAGAATGCTGGATACGGATATGAGAAATTGAAATCTGTGTTCATCAGTGACACTCTAGGAAGCCTTGAGCATCACTCTGTACTGCATTTTAAAACTGCCTCACAGGAGTCCTACGAGGCTAAAATGTTGTTCAGAAAGCTTTCAAGGTAACATTTTGTGGCATTTTTGCCATATAGTTCATAATCTTTCTCTACTTTTGTCAGTGCTCAAGTATGTGTATGAAAGAGATTATCTAGAGAAGTTAACATATCTTGTAATTGATTTATATGCATGAAGGGAACTCTAGTCTACAAAAAAGCTTATAAGTGCAATAAATCTGTCAGTCTTTAAAATGCCACAACTGTAACATAACACAAGAAATTGGCCTCTTCGTGTAAATAAAAACCCATGGTGCCAGTTTTTCATCCTTTTGTGTGCAACTGTTCTCATAGTTTTAAAATGTGTATCTATCCTGCATTGACAATTATTCCATTGACAATAATTCTTGCTCATTAATTATAATGCTTCTCTTACAGCCTAATCTTTATTGCCCCATTATTTTATTCTCCTGGCCATGTTGGGAAGGCATTAAGAACCCTTACCTTGGGCAAATAAGAAGGCTGCAGTGAAATGGATATAATCTTTTTGGGTTTTTTTTCACCCCAAATTAAATCTCCCTCCTGCTGAAGTGCAGCAGAAACTTTTTAAGAGTAACTTCAGATTCAGACAGTAAAGTGTCATGAATTGAATACTCGTCGGCTTCAACTCTGTCAAGTGAGGAGGTAAACAAATCCTGCTAATCTCAACATTAAATGTCAGTTATGGCATCTCTCCCCCCTCATCACCTGGAGTTTTCAGACATTCAGATTTCTGATGTTTGGAGAAACACTTAGAAAAGGTTTTGAGAAAATTATTAGTTAGTCCCTTCTGCTGTAATCTATAGCAAAACATGGTCTTTTATTTCTGAGGGGTCCTTGGTGGTCTCTTAGCTTGGTTGTTTTCTTGCAGACCTTTCATTACCCAACCTAAGGAACATCCATCAGTGCTGGTAGGGTTTCTTCTCATTGTATATTCTAGTGGTTTGCCTTGTTGGTGTTGGTGGGAGTCGTCTTGGCAGTTATTAGGTTGGGCTGTTTATTGTTAGCTTGTTAATTTTCTTGTTAGCTTGTTTATTTTCTTGGCAAGCAAGAAAATAAATAAATGGACACAAATATAAACTTAGCATTAAGGTTAAAAGTAAGGAACAAGACAATTGCAGACATTTTAATTTTGAATAATAAAGTAACTCCTAGTGGGAGAAAAAACAAGCATAGTCTTTGTGTCTCTCTGCCAGCTTGAGAAAATCTCAACTATCATTTTTCAATCTGTCCAATAATGAGAGATCTCTGGATAGATAACAAGATGATTTTAAAGAATTAACATGCATAAAATAATAAAAACAGTGTAAAAATAAAACTAATGGAATGAAAGATAACAATGCAGGAAAGAATATCAACATTTAAACACATAAAAATCAATGTCTTACAGGCAATTAAAATCTAGGAGTTCCTCCAGAAATGAGAGAAACAAAATGAGGATGGCTTCCCCCCCCCCAGTTTTCCATTCTATTATGTTTACATAAATACAATCTAAATATATACAAACTGTCCTGTCCCTTGATGTAAAAGGCATTTCAAGAAATAAACAAATCAGTCCAAATTCAACATTATAGGAGAAAAAGGTAACGGCTGCCATAAATCTATAATTAGTATCAGCATTGAAAGACATTGTCTTTATGAGGGAAGAAAAATATGATAATTTATATTTATATAAAAACACAATCAAAAGAAAAAAGTGAATTTATGAGGTTTGTCATAGCAGAACTATAAATTAGACACAAAGAAGTTGCTCTGTTTTGAATATGACACATTTCATTGTAGGATTATCTTTTCCTGCTGCTAAGATCCTTTTAATCAAGTGGTTAAAATAATTTTTTTTCTGTACTAAAGCAATATTTTACTTTTAAGCTATGGCCCCTCCTTTTAGCTTGGTGAAATAAAATTGTATTGTTGAGGGATGAAAAATTACAAAAGCTGTAGTAAAGAATAAGATTAAGGCATAGCTTTAGAAATGATTTGGGATTTTAGTTCTTCATGAAATTAAGACAGGTTCATCTCATTAACACCTATTAATTTCAAAGAAATATATTAATGTGAATCTATCCCATAATATAGTTGTTTAGACATTTTAGCCTTGTGTTTCCCCAAAAATAAGACCCTGTCTTATATTTTTTTGAACCCTGAAATAAGCGCTTGGCCTTATTGCCATGCACTCAAAAGCCCGATTATTAGGGGATGTCTTATTTTGGAGGAAACAGGGTACTTATCTGAAAGAAAGTTTCATTAACTGAGTAAAATTTATTTTAATCAATACAATGACAAGTTTGCAGTGTGAGTAAAATCCTTTGGAAGATGAAGTGAATCACTCTTAGAGGAATTAGGGTTGAAAGTTTGGATGCTATTTACTATGCTGTTTTGAATATCTTAATTTTGGGGTGATGTCAAAAAGAGGCGAGGTGGCGCAGTGGTTAGAATGCAGTACTGCAGGCTACTTCTGC
>QLTV01001313.1:2772677-2848145 GCA_003457575.1 Thermophis baileyi
GCTGCCTCACCACCATCTGTATTGCGCAGGTCTAGTAGTGCTCCAAAACGCCCCGCCTACCTGCGTGATTACGTATGCTGGACAGCTCCATCCAGGAGGGGAGGGGTGTTATGTTCCAACTGTTTAAACTGTGTTACATGGTTCCAACCAGGTCCAGCGTTTGAGCGGGAAAAAGCTCAAACGCTATTGGCTGGTCTGTCTGACAGCTCCCTATAAAAGGGCAAGCTGTCAGACTGCTCTTTGCTGGTTGCTGATACAAGAGCTGAAATAAAGAGCTGTTTTGGAAGTCTGTCTCCTGTCATCTCTACCCACTATCTAACACTATCCCCCCCCCTTTTTAGACAGAATAAGGAAATCTTTGCCATTCCAGGAACTGTGGCAGGGTAGCACAAGGCAATGAGTGAATGGCAGGTTTTGTACTGTTGGTCAACTGGAGGAAGCATTAAAAGCAGTGGTTCTCAACCAAGTCTGTCTCCTGTCATCTCTACCCACTATCTAACACTCTCCCCCCCCCTTTTTAGACAGAATAAGGAAATCTTTGCCATTCCAGGAACTGTGGCAGGGTAGCACAAGGCAATGAGTGAATGGCAGGTTTTGTACTGTTGGTCAACTGGAGGAAGCATTAAAAGCAGTGGTTCTCAACCTTCCTAATGCCGCAACCCCCGCACCGCCACCGCAACCCCCGTCCCGCCCCCTCCCTGCGTGTGCGTGTTGCCAGTCACCAAGATGGCGGGCTAGTGCGTGCTTAGGCGACACCTGTGAAAGGGTCGTTCGACCCCCAAAGGGGTCGCGACCCACAGGTTGAGAACCGCTGATTAAAAGGCTTATGGTATTAATTGCCTACAGTATATTACGTTTCAAGGATTTTTTTTTTCTTCCGTTCAAGTTGTGTCTGATTTTTGAGACTGCCTGGACAAGTTCTTGCAGTTTTCTTGGCAAGGTTTGCCATTGTCTCCTTTCTAGGTCTGAGAGGAAGTGATAGTCTCAAGCTCACCCAGCTGGTTTCAGAATTCATGATCTTCTGGTTTCTAGCCTCATACCTTAACTACTAGGCATGAAATTGGTCATGAATCAAACTGTTTTTGAAGGACTGAGGAGTGAAAATGATGATAGTACAAAAAAATCCTTAGTACCGGTATTCTGAATAGCTATTTAATATGAAGTCAGATTTCCAATGTGTCTATCCCAAACAACTGCCTGTGTATGTTGTGCCAAAGATGACAGTAGCATGTTTGGCCCTAGCACACATTCTAATATATCCTTATTTAACACTCCTTTTGTTTATAATTCAAAAAAGTATGTCAGATGTCCACAATTGGATAAAGGAGTAGAGTTTGCTTATTAAAGAGAGGCAATAAAGCAAACAGGATTTCAACCACAAAATGATTCATAATTTAAAATAAGTGTAGCCAGATTATAGATTCGTAAATTTAATGAAATACTGAGAAGAAATCCCAAAGCAGGCCCAAGGGTCTAGATTCCAGTTCTCTGCTGTACTTATGAAACTCTTTGATGCTAGAATTTGTTTTTCATCTCTTCCATTTTTATTTTTCTCTCTTGTTTAGCTTATGAGCTACTTCCATAGAAGGACAGTTCTTCCAAGTGTTTGACTGTCCTGCAGAGATGCAGCTGTATTGATACAGCTGCAGTTATTGTGTGGATTCCTGAAGCTCTTTATGGCTCATTGAACACCCAAGATTGTTTTGCACATCTTTCAATATCTGCTGTTGCTTGAGCTCTTTCTGTTTCCTAGCCTGATTGCCAGAGTTAATGAATAAATGAACTGTTCTAACCAAATCTATTAATAAAAGTTATGAGAAGCTGGCAGGACTTGAAAGAAACAAGCAGCACTTAGTAAGTTTGAGGTCTGAGGTAAAGGTGAGCCATGGTTTGCTAAACTGAGATTCACCAATCCATTCCTGATCTTTATCCTTTCATCGTTATATCACATATCAACTTAAGGATTGCTGGTCAAGGATTCTTTAGCCTAACAAACACATCCCTAAATTTATTCATTTCTTTAGATAGTTCCAGAAGGTCATTATGGATGATAATAATGTCAATTTATGTGAAGTGATAATTATAAACAAAGTAATATTTAATGTCTATATAAAATTCGTATCTTGCAACTCAGTAGGGTACCTCAATATTATTGTCCCAGATCAGTTATATTGAGGCTGAAAAGAGTGCTTGAAATGTTGCAGTCTAGATGACATTTAAACCAGGATTTTTCACAGTTCTGACAGAGAATAAATGGAGTAATCATAAATCAAGCAAACTTCCTATTGTGCTCAATCATAAAGCTGTAAATTAGTCTTCAGGCTTTCAGAATTGCAGTGGGTGAAACAGTAGCATTGTTCAAGCCAGATCAGGCATCAAGCTTCCAGCAAACAACCCACACTCGGTTTCAGGGTACAAGAGAAAAGACGGTAACAGTTATTAGGTCCAGGATCATGGAATTCATGTAAGCAGGCATGAGCCACATGGCTTTAAAGAAAGGCTTAAATCTAAGATCTAAAAAGCCCCCACAATGTGTTGAATGCCTAAGCTGAAGAAGTCAGAAAAGGCGATTATAGAGCTCAGATCAAGGAGCACCAAGTAGAAATACCAGGAAAAATGCATTTTAGCAGTCTGGCTTGTTTGTGTCTGTCTTTCAGTAGTGGGATCTTCCTGGGCTTCTCTCATGGAAGCCACTTTCTGTCAGCCAGTGATGGATGGGATGACTAGCTATTGTTGCAACTTGATCTTGGGGGGAGTCAGCCAAGATCTATTTTGATATATTCCTTAGTTCTTTCTCCACTATTTGAACTATTCTCCTATTCAATCTGGGATCAATTTTTCTCCTCCATCCAAATCCAGGAGGGTTGGCTTCAGTCCCATGGACCTTAAATGCCTTAATAGTAATAACAATCATGATCACACACATACGAAGCTCTTTAGAGATGCTTTAGCCTTTACATTTACCATACTTGGCTATTATCCTCTTCCTTTCCTTTCTGCTTTGCTTTTTTTTTTTAACCTGTTCACTATACTGCACCTAATGACACAAAAAGCCTGAGCAAGTACTTTTCTTAATTTAAAAAGGATGAGTGACTAATTATGAGATTGAAGATGCCTGTGATAATTAAAGTAAATAGTCTGATTGAGAGATCACTAAGATCCAAGAATGCCTTTTAACTTTTAAATGGTACCAATACTTATATCTATGCCATTTCAATTGTTTTGTTATTTACAAGAATATGCTAAGTCATACATCAAAAGCAGAGTATCTTCTCTATAGACTTTACAATAAAGAATAGTAGAATTTAATTGTGTCAGCTTCAGTTTATTTTACTTCAACTTGGGGTTCTTTTGGGGAAAAGTTCTTTGGGGAAAAGTGGTTCTTTGGGGTACCAATACTTTTGGCTGCTTTCTTAAGTTTGCTTTGATATTTGCATGTATCAGTAGTTTGCTGGGATCAGGTCCTTTTAATCTGATCAGTAGAGGGAAACATCATGGAAAAGTTCTGAAATCTCTGTAATTCTCCATAGTGGTGGAGATAGCATCCAGGAATGGGTTGACCTCGTCTGTTCAGTTGATTGGACTGAGTCTGTCAGAGTTGTAATGCCACGCCTCTATTGCTAGGGCTTCCCAGCTTTTGACTCAGTCCTTCAGCTAGGACAGACGTGTCAAGAGTTTTTCCTCCAAAATTGAATTTATTCCTGGATGCTTCTTCATTGAATTTTCTAACAACTGTGAGTGTGAACCAGCAGACTCCCATTATTGTGGTAGAGTCCCTGGGATATTCCCAGCGGCAAGGGCTTCGGCTCAAGCCGTTGGAAGGGCTCCTCTGCTGTCAGGTTAGTGACAGCCATCTGTCATCCTCGGCTAACCGTTTATGACACTCGGTTGACCAGCAGGCACTCCAGAGAGACTGTGGAGCTCCGCGCTCCTATCGTATCAGCAGGGGAAGCCAGAGTGAGGAGCTGCGCGCTCCCAGTTGACAGTGGGGAAGCGAGATTGGAGGAGCTTCGCGCTCCCGGCTTGGGCGAGACAAGCAGCCATTTCAGGAGCTTGCACCCATGAGGGACAGTTGCCATGTCACCCGACGCTTGTGTTTAAAGGCACAAAAGCGCTAGTGGAGCTCTGTGCTCCCATTTACGCCAGCCTGCATCTCTGGCGATCACCCCAATGCTCCCCCTGCATCAGTGACAGCAGCTTAAGCAGAGTCCTGCGCTCCAAGCCGGAGAGAGCTGCCGGTTGCCATTTTTGTCTATCAGGAACCTCACGAACCGCAGGGCAGCCACGCCACTATTAAGAGGAGCTCCGTGCTCCCTATTGACCCTATTGGCCAAGAGCCTCTATACAAGGGCTTCGTGCCTGTTTCTCAGCTGATCTGCCAATTTGAGGAGTTCTGCGCTCCCATTTAGTTAAGAGCTCTCCTGCTGAGCCAGGGGGCTTAAGCATTCAGACGCAGAATCCTGATGCTCAAAGCCTTGTTCAAGGCAAGAAAGGGCACGAAAAACAAGGCAGCCAATATGGCGGACACAGCAGCATTTGACAGCTGCGCTGAGGCAGCAGCAGACAAAGAGCCACGACTCACAGCTCTAAGGCTCGCAGCAAGGCTGCCAAGCACAGCAAGACCTCCAAAGCATCCAAAAGGGATGAGAGGTGCAGAGATCAGGCCCTCCAAAGAATCTGTGACAGGGCCAGCAAGGACAGAGCCTCTGCCTCAGATTGGCAAAGCGAGCCCTGTGTTTCTGACAGGCCGCGATTCCAAGAGCTGTCACCAGAGGGAGCTGCAGACCAACTCTCCCTTCAAAGCTTCCCTCTGCCTATCTCCAATACAGGGCTATGGGGCTCTACCTCAGACTTGTCAAACCCAGCAAGGGGTAGTGAGAGGACCAGTAAAGGTTCCAAAGCAGCTTCTTCGGCCACCTTCACCCCAACGGCCACAGGACTGTGCCCAGAGATAGGCAAGGAACTAATATCCTGATAATATTCAGGATATTATCGCAGAAGCCATCAAACTAGGCATTTCTGCTGGACTGCAGCAGCCAAGGCGGGCATATTCTGAGGTCTCTGCCTTCTCAGCCAATCGCATAGACCCATGTCACGAGGAATTTCCTCCACTACAAGATCCAGGCTCTCCTGCTCCTTCCCATGAGAGCCAGCCATCGCTTTCAAAGGAAGCAGAGCAAAGGGAATTAGACCTGTCAGAGGATGAAGGCCTAATGCCTGACCAGCCCGCCTTTACCGGTCTATTTCCTCCTAGCCTTTTCAAATCCCTCCTTTTCAAGGCTACAAATACGGCCCATCTAGGGTCACGCAGTGAAGGGCCAGAAGCACCAGATCCCCAGGATTTAGCTGATCCACTCTTTTCGGAACCAAACAAGGCAACAGAAGTCATCCCTTCGCCTCGACTATTCGTAGACGTAGTCCAACGGCAGTGGGCGACTCCGGGGATGGCTCCAATTCCTTCTTCAACCGACAAACGGTTCTTTAATGTCTGTCCAGAATTAGCTCGGGTACTCCAGACTCCATCCGTGGACGCACCTGTGGCCGCCTTGATGTCATCCTCCAACATACCTGGAGAGCCGGAGGAGGGCCTCAGACCAGAGGATAGGCATTCGGATCAGTCACTACAGAGAACACATCAAGCGGCCGCTTGGGCAATCCGTTCTGCCACAACTGCGTCCTTCTTCAATAGGTCCACATTGCTCTGGCTCCACCAGATGCAAGAGAAAATTCCAGCAATGGACGCAAGGATGCATCAAGATCTCAACAAGATCGTGGCGGCGGTGCAGTTTTCAGCTGATGCAACATTAACTCGGCCCGTTTTGCCTCCAAGGCCATTGGCTCCTCTGTGGCTGCTCATCACTTACTCTGGCTGCAGCAATGGCAGGCGGATACCCACCACAAGCGGCAGCTTGCCTCTGCCCCTTTCACAGGGGACAAGTTGTTTGGGGAGGCTCTGGAACCCATGTTAGTGGAAACCAGGGACAAGCGCAAGGTTTTGCCATCATCACAGTGGAGGGGTGAATTTCGTCCCTACCCGCTGTTCTGCCCCAGCTGCCGACCCAAAAGAACACAGCACACACAGAGTCCGTACAAACCTTGGTTTACTAAATAAGTACTACTAATGAGCTTTCTTAGTAGTCGTTCAAACACAAATACAGTTTAAAATCAGTCTTTTCTGAACCACGGCTGTTAATTCAACTTCATTAACAGCCGGCAAGAGTCCAAGGAAAAATAACTCAATTCTGAGGGAACAGTCTTTCAGATAACAGTAATCTTACTGTGGTTGGCAAAACGCCCAGAAGCAATTAGCAGGAAAGATGAGAGAGAGAGAGAATAAGAGCCGATCTGGCCAATTAGTCCCAAGCCTTACTCCTGAGGAGACCTCCTCCTGAGGAGCCATTCCTGCCTTTTGGCAGCTCTGCGCGCCCATGCATTGAGAAGAGGCTCCTCCTCTTCTTCCTCTTCACTTATGGGAGCTTCTGGAGGTTCTGAAGGCCCTGGCTGAGTCCCTGCCTCTGGCACCGAGTCCTCTCCAGCCTCCTCACTGTCCTACTCGGGTACCAGCTGCACAGGCCGCTGGCAAATCACCACACCAGCCTCCTCGCTGTCGGAATCAGCCACCAGCTGCACAGGCCTCTGGCGGGCCACAACACCCGCCATTCCACCGCCCTTCCTTTTGAGCCCCCGATTTGGCGCGGGTCCTTCCCACTCGCAGAGGTCTTTTGGCCCGAGACAAAAAATACACCAAGACAGACCGGCTAGAAGTAGACACTTTCAGATGAAGCGGCCCTTTCGGGGAGGAGGAAGTCATTCCTTTCGCCGCCCCAAGTAACTGCACATCCATACCTCCCATCGGGGATCGTCTGGCCCTTTTTGCTGACCGATGGGAGAAGATTACATCAGACGTTTGGGTCAGAGAGACGGTGAGATCAGGCCTCTCTCTAGAATTCCTCTCCACCCCACCCCCGAGGTTTTTTATCTTTGTTATTCCCAAGACCTCGGGTGGGTGGAGAACTATTCTTGACCTCAAAAGACTGAACCGCCATCTTGTATATAGGCGGTTCAAAATGCAATCGCTTCAATCCATCCTTGGGGGCGTGAGGGAGGACGATTTCCTCTCCTCAATTGATTTGACAGAGGCCTATCTGCATGTACCTATTCTGCCTTTACATTGGCAATACCTTAGGTTCCAGTATGCAGGCACCCACTACCAGTATAGGGCCTTACCATTTGGCCTCTCGTCAGCGCCTAGGGCGTTTACTAAAGTACTAGCCGCATTGGCGGCTCATCTCAGGGCTATACCCGTGCATGTCCAATGTTACCTGGATGATATTTTAATCCAGTCCTCCTCTATCCATCAAGCAAGATAGGACCTCCAGGTAACTGTTCAGACACTTAGACACCATGGGTTCTCTATTAATATAGAGAAGAGCCACTCAACCCGCCTGCTCCATCTGGGAGCAATTATAGATTCCATTGAGTGCAGGGTGTATCTGTCACAGGAGCAACAGGACAGTCTCAGGGACCTGCCAGGTAGGGTCAAGAGAGAACGCACAGTGCCCTTAGTACTGCTCTCTAAGCTCCTGGGCAAGATGGTGTCCAGCATTTCCATCACAACATGGGCATGCCTGCACACCAGAGATCTTCAATGGTTTCTTTTACCTTTTGAGAGGACAGACAGAAGCAGTCAGGGTCCATGTCCCCAAGGAGGTACTCCGTTCCCTCGACTGGTGGATGTCACTAGCCATCGCCAGAGGATGCCTATTCCAGGAGCCTCAGTGACTAGTTGTAACAACGGATGCCAGCCTCTTCAGTTGGGGGGCAATCCAATCGCAGATGGCTCAGGATCAGTGGAACCAAGTGGACCGGAACCAGAACATCAATTGGTTAGAGCTGAGGGCAGTCCACCTGGCCCTCCACCATTTCCAACACTCAATCTCAGGCAAGCACATTTTAGTGCTAATGGACAATGTGGCTGCCAAGGCGCACATAAAACGTCAGGGGGGTACCAGATCCAGGTCCCTCATGCAGGAGGCCAGGCGGCTGGGTCTCTGGGCAGAGAGACATCTGCTATCCATCACTGCAGAGCACATCTCCGGGGTGTCCAATGTGCAGGTGGACTGGCTCAACAGAACAGCCATCGACCATGTGGAGTGGCACCTGCACCCATCCCTCTTTGGAGAACTGACGGACCATTTCGGCCTCCTGGAGGTGGATCTGTTTGCCACCCCAGAAAATTCGCAGCTCCCGAGGTTCTATTCAAGGTTCCCGACTCAGGGGGCAGTGGGAGTCGATGCTCTCCGCAGCCCATGGCCTCCAGGAATTCTGTATGCCTTCCCTCCTCTTCCCTTTCTTCCAAGGGTGATCAGGAAGGTCCTGGAGGAGAAGGCGGAGGTCCTGCTTCTGGCTCCGCATTGGCCCAGGAGGCCTTGGTTCGCCGACCTCATGAACCTCTCGGTGGCTCAACCCTGGAGGCTCCCTCAGAGCAAGATCTCACTCAGCCAGGGGGCACCTCAGTGGCTCCAACTGACCACCTGGCTCTTGAGTGGAGCGCTCTGAGAGGGGACAATTTTTCCTCCAGGGTCATCAAGACTATTCAGGCCTCTAGGAGACCTTCCACCGAACGCATATATTCCACCACTTGGAAGGCCTTTTGTAACTGGTGTATCAAGTCAGGTATTTCTCCAGTAGAGGTATCGATAGCCCAGATCCTGGAGTTCCTCCAGGATGGACTAGATAAAGGGCTATTGCCCAACACCATCTGGAGGTGGCCCTGTCCTCGGTGTTGGCTTGTGGATCGCTGGAGTCACTCACCCAGCATCCCACAGTCCGCTGATTCCTGAGGGGCGCGACCAACCTGTGTCCCCCAGTAGTGCACAGGTACCCTACTTGGGACCTGTCCAAGGTATTGAAATCCCTCACTGGGGCCCCATATGAACCCTTACGATCAGCCAGCCTGCGCCACCTTTCCTGTAAGGTGGCGTTTTGGATGGCCATTACATTGGCCAGGCGGATCTCTGAGCTAGCTGCTCTATCAGTGAGGAGAGATCTGCGTGTTTTTCACACAGATAGAGTGATTTTGCGGCTAGACCCCTCCTTCATACCCAAGGTGAACACTTGGTTCCACAGGGCACAGGAACTAATCTTACCCAACTTCTGCCCTAACCCAGTCCACCCCTTGGAGAAGAGGTGGCACACCTTGGACGTGAGGAGGGCCCTCCGAATCTATGTTAAGAGGACTGCCAACCTGAGGAAAACAGAGGCCCTGTTTATTTCCTTTCAACCAGCTACCTTAGCTAACAGGGTCACTCCTTCTACCATGGGGCGGTGTCTTAGATTAACCATTGCCAAGGCATATGAGCTACAGTCCCTTCCTAGACCCATGTGAGTGACAGCGCACTCAACCCGGAGCACGGCTACGACAGCGGCGTGGGCAACGCAGGCCTCTCTAGAGGAGGTCTGCAGAGCGGCCACTTGGTCTTCTCCTCCATTTATTAAGCATTATAAATTGGAAATATTAGCATCAGTGGTGGGACTGCCAACCTGAGGAAAACAGAGGCCCTGTTTATTTCCTTTCAACCAGCTACCTTAGCTAACAGGGTCACTCCTTCTACCATGGGGCGGTGTCTTAGATTAACCATTGCCAAGGCATATGAGCTACAGTCCCTTCCTAGACCCATGTGAGTGACAGCGCACTCAACCCGGAGCACGGCTACGACAGCGGCGTGGGCAACGCAGGCCTCTCTAGAGGAGGTCTGCAGAGCGGCCACTTGGTCGTCTCCTTCTCCATTTATTAAGCATTATAAATTGGACATCTTCGCCTCGGCGGAGGCAGCATTCGGTCGCCGGGTCCTTCAGCGGGTCCATAC
The DNA here is from genome assembly GCA_003457575.1 of Thermophis baileyi. Taxonomy (NCBI): domain Eukaryota; kingdom Metazoa; phylum Chordata; class Lepidosauria; order Squamata; family Dipsadidae; genus Thermophis; species Thermophis baileyi. Next base: position 2,782,547 of record QLTV01001313.1, read on the forward strand.
GGAGGGGGAGACCTCGGACCAGATTGTACCCCACCCATAGGACAGCCAGCTTTGGTATGTCCCATTCCTGGATGCTATCTCCACCACTATGGAGAAGGGGCGTTGGTCTTACCCGATACGCTCCTTCTTGTTGGGTGGAGATAGCATCCAGTCCCACCCTGAAGACCATCTGGTCTTCGATCAGTAAGGAAAGATCTTCGATAACGACACGTCGAGTCTGTCACTTCGTCTTCATCAAAAGCTGGGAAGCCCTAGCAACAGAGACGTGGCATTACAACTCTGACAGACTGAGTCCAATCAACTGAACAGACGAGGTCAACCCATTCCTGGATGCTATCTCCACCCAACGAGAAGGAGCGTATCAGGTAAGACCAACGCCCCTTCTCTGGAGGAATTATTCACATTCATATGAATTTTCAGTCTTTTGACTCTGCTTTTTGTGATTAAAATGATTAGTAATAGAAAAGATGAATCCCTTTGGGTGATCTCAAAAAACACCCCTAGTTAGAATTTTCTACAAAGGAATGAAAAATGGCAGGTAAGTACACCATTAATGCTTTTCTGGAAGGAAACTGTTTGGGAACTGTCAGATATAAGGATTTTACCATGTCAAACGATTGTAGGTTATGTAGTAGCACATGCATTTGCATACCTGAAAAAGATGCCGCTGCATTAGAGAAGTGCTGCACTTCCAAATGCTCCAGCAAACCTCTTGTTTTCAAAGTATGCACAATCAGATTAACAGATCAACTTGTTTTAAAATTAGAATTAGTGCAAATCCACCTAACAAGATGGATTTGAACCTAAAAGAGACATTGGGGGTTGGGGGGTGGGAGGCTAAATAAATTGAAGAGAGCAGTTGCTCACAAGAAGTATCTCAGGACTTTTTCCTATTATTTTCCATAATGAACATTTCTACTTTTTCATGTACAGTTCATATAGGTTTTGTCCTAAATGTGAAAGTGATAGTTTTACATATTCTAATGCTTATGATGAAGGGGAATCTGGGGACCACTGCTGTAAATGCCAGGCAATTTCAAATATTGCTTGCAATTTATTAGTATGACATATTTCCTTTGTTTAATTGAGAATCTTTTGTTTCAGGTATTTAAAATTATTTAGATGCATATTCCTAATGAGTACATTCTTAACAACAAACAAGATTCAACACCCACAATGCTACCCCCATTTTCCCACCAAATCATACTGTTATCTGTGAAAAATGGCTTGGGATATTTATAAGATTTGGGTAGTTGGGCATAGTTTTATAGAAAGTCTGAAACAGTGCCTGGTTTGTTAAAATAGCTTTTAAAACATTGTGATTTTTTTTTGGCAAGGCTTATTTCCAATTAACATCATATTTCAAATCGACATTTTAATTTTTTATTAAATAAATTGGATCATTTGCACAGAAAACCTCCATTTAGTAATTGATACACGTTGATTTAAAAATAGTTACCTACTTTTTTTAAGTGTACATTTAACATTTATAAGTTTAATATTCTGTGCAAAAAAAGTAAATGCATAATACTTGCAAAAGTATATTTAGTTGATAAATTAAATACATTTTTAATCTTTAGACTACATGTAGCTGTGGATAACCTTTCTGTAACTTCTGAAATACCCCAGACTAGATACAGCCAAACTGTTAAGCCTTTTTTTTAAATAGAAGAAAGGTTTGGGAAGTTTAGACATGCAAAATAAATGTCCTAAATCTTGTCATAGCTTAAGGAACATATTTTGCTCCTTATTAAATGTTACCTCCATCTTCCCAGAACAAAACAACTGAGTTGGTTTTTCCCATTTCTGAAGTAGTTTTGGAACACATGGCCTCTAATAGGCTGTAGCCATGCCCAGATCATTTTATTTAACAAGCACAGTATTAATATTTTTCCTAAAACTAATAGAAATTCTGAGAATATAGAGCTAAAGTATTTCATTAGCTATAAATAAATCTCAAATAACAAAGGAAATTTTTAAGAACATTATTAAATAATTAGAAAAGCATGTTGCAGTTCACCCAGGGCTGAACAGTTTACTCTCCCAATTAAAGACTGGCTTTCAAATGCTTCTTGATGTGAATCAGAAATTATCTGAACTTGGAAAAACAATTATGGTAGGCAAGATTTTATCTGTGATGTGCTTAGATGTGTAGAAGTTAACCTGCACATATTAGATTTTCTACATATAGCCCTAAATAGTCTGAGACTTGGGATCTAAAAATGTTGCATTTGTTTTAATTTTTCATTAATACTCTGAAGCCCATTAATACCCTGAATCCCATTGTCTCTTCCTGTCAATGGTTAGATACATGTTGAATAAATATTATAAGTAGTATAAGTGTACTACTTTTGACTTGAGGTTACAGATCACACACAAAGTATACATACAGTATGTCACAGAAGTGAGTACACCCCCTCACATTTTGTAAATATTTAAGTATATCTTTTCATGTGACAACACTGAAGAAATGACACTTGGCTACAATGTAAAGTAGTGAGTATACAGCTTGTATAACAGTGTAAATGTGGTGTCCGCTCAAAATAACGCAACACACAGCCATTAATGTCTAAACTTCCAAAGGAATCTCTGAGGATTTTTCCAATGTCTACAGATGAATGAGATGGGGAAATTGGCACACTTATCTTCCTCTGTGATCAGCCAGTGGGCAGCAGAAAATACAGAAAGAAAAGAGGTTGGAAGATTTGTGTAATCATTCCTGGTGAGAGGCTGAGCAATTGTCTGGTTATAGCTCTAATATCAAGCTACCGGGTGTATAAAAGGAATTTTCTTTGTACCAATTCCACAGTAGTATAGAACCTCCTTCATTAACAGTTTCTCTCAAGGTTGCTGTCATACCATATTATTATATCTTTTAAGTATTCAAGAATGTCCTCAAGGAGTCAGCATAACACTCTAAGATCTGAGTTTATCAAAAACCTTTCTAGGGAGGGAGGGAGGGAGGGGAGGAAGGAAGGAAGGAAGGAAGGAAGGAAGGAAGGAAGGAAGGAAGGAAGATTTTTGCCAGCTTCCCAGAAGGAAACTCAATGGGGAAGCCAGCAGGAAGTTCGCAGTCACTTCTACTCCTACTGCCTTTTTTGCTCACTCTTGGTTATTTAGTGAAACACTTCTCAGCTATTAAGTGAATTATATCAATAACCAGCTGAAAAGGCGAACATAAGAAAACCCATATTGGAGCAGATCAAAACTTACCTACTCCAGCATTCTGTTTCCACAATGTAACACAAAATATTCAATGGAAACCTACCACAAGTAGGTTATCATCCACAATTTCAATTCCCCTGAAAATGTCCATCTTGGTGAATATTTGCTAAGTCTTATAATTGTGAATGTCATAGGATTTTGCAGTCTTTCGGACCTTACCTGTCCGATGTAACTGCAGGAGTAGGGGTGGGGTATAAAAAAAGTCAGGATGATAGGTATCATTGTGCAATCAAAGACTTGGCCATTTTAAAATATTTGTGATGTGCATTAAAAAAAGATGTTTTTCTGCCCCTCATCTTGAGTTATTTTTAAATTCCCCTGGTGCATGTCTTTGCTGGTTGCCATGGTGTAGTAGTCCAGTACATAGTGAGATGGGAGGCCATATAAATTTGTTTAATAAACAAACAAACAGACAAATCCAGGTGCTTCTCTCCAATTCGCCAAGATCCCATGTTATTAGCTTTTATTAGATTTTGGTTAATTATTACAATTAGTGTGGGAATTTGGAACTCTTAAATTTGGAGAACCTGGGATAACGTTTGCTAGCCTCCAATTTAATTGTGCTCTATGTTTAGTAACTCCCTTGATTTGACTCAAAACTCCTATAATTTAGCTTTGTTGAATTATCTGTTGGATGGATGGATAAATGGATGGATATATTGTATTTGGTTTTGCTCATAGGCCACAACATAGAGAACCAGACCATAAACCAACCGACAAACAAAAAATACAAAATATAAGTTTGCGTAACATAAGCCTTCAGGTAGGAAGGTTGCAAATGGCAAACACATGACTCTAGAATGCCGGAATTTTCCCATGTTCCTCACGCTGTGACTCTGGGCAGTGTAAAAAAAAAAACTGAATGAGAAAAGATGCTGAAATTATGTATAAAAAACTTGGAGTCAAATACAAGATGTAGTAAAGAATTGAAAAGAGGCAGATAAGTCAAAATTTATGTGAAAAATTTTATAAGGTATTCAAAGTTATTTATCAATTAATGATAAAATTTTAGTATGAAGCTTTTGAAAACAGACATTTCACTACATATTTCTTGTTCTAAAAAGCCCACTTCTTGATCACATCATCATTATATTTTGACCAGACTTAAAATATACTTGACTTAAAAAAAAGAATGAGTTATGTTGTCATAGAATACTATATGCACAAGCTTTTTGGACTGATGTAAATGGTTATGATTTGAAATATATAAAAAGCCTATTACAGGAAACACTGTTTTCTATGCTGAATTCTAAGGGAAGACACAGCAGTGTTTGTAGATATGTTAACAAACTGGCTTGAGATGCATGGCACTTAAAGCTCTGTTTTTTGTTAAGGCTAGCTGTGAAACAGTAATTATTCCCTCATAGGACATTCTTTTGAAATTGCTAATATTTCCAATGATCAATACTAAGAGATCATTTTATTAGCCTACATATTTTGAGGATATACTTTAGTGAGAGCTTATGAGTTTTAAGTAAAACTGAAAAAAGCTAGAATTCCAGTTTATATTTTCAAGGCAATATCTGAAATCTAATTCATGGAAAACATTTCTAGTCATACACTTTATTAAAAAGCATTTAAGTCTGCTGCAGTGTCCTGACTTTCATATACTGAACAATAGCTAGATACCTATTATGTACAAACAATAACTTTTATGAATTGACAACTCTTTCTTTTTGTAAAATATGTTCCGTTAAATTCCTTTGCAGCATGTATAATCAATCAAATCCAAGAGGTGATTACTTATTCAGATTATATACCGGAATATTCTTGTTGGCTTCTTTATCTACTTCAGCTAAACTCTGTGTTCCTTTTGCATATTGAAAACTTTCATTAAAACTGAATTACTAAAGAATTTAAAGACTGAGGGAGAGAGAAGCAGTGTGTCAAATTTATAGTCAGGAATATTATTACCAAACATTTGCAGGATAGATAATTGTGTGATTATTAAGGGCAGAAATGAAAGTGATGGTTCATTAGTAGAAAACGTCCATGAAATATCAATAAATATACATAAATGGAAGTGGTAATAATGCAGAAATATACATAGGCTCTGAGCCAAGGACTTTTCTTACTATCTGGGACAAATAATTTTAATTCTGCGTCCGTCTCTTTAGGAGACTGATCTTCAGTATCTTTTCTTAGAAAAAACATTTATAAAATGCAAGATTTGCTTCCTGATATATATGCATATAACGGTAGTAAAATCGCTGATGATGAGTCCTGAGCTTCTAGTTCAGGAAGTCTTCCTTGACTTGGATCTCTTTCATATGCATGGGAAGGACATTGAAGGACATTGAAGAAAGGACATTTAAGAAAATTATTTCAATACCTCTGGCTTTGTTCATTACCTTATTTACAAATTTAAAGATATTGAGGAAAATATCAAGGGGGCTGTTAATGTAGTTCTTTTTAAAAATGAGATAATTCCAGGGAAATTAATCGTTTAATTATTTATGTCATTCTTGTGAATGATTCTACAATTAGAATCATGTCTGCAATCTTATGAAGATCCCAGCAAAACACTCCTTTAAAGTGCCTCTGTAAAGTACCAGATACCCCTGTTTTGGGCCAACTAAGTGGCCATTGGGATGTGGTGGCTAAGAAGCTGAGCTTGTTGATCAGAAGGTCGGCAGTTAAGCGGTTTGAATCCATAGCGCTGCGTAACGGAGTGAGCTACCATTACTTGTCCCAGTTTCTGCCAACCTAGCAGTTTGAAAGCACGTAAAAAATGCAAGTAGAAAAATAGGGACCACTTTGGTGGGAAGGTAACAGCGTTCTGTGCGCCTTCGGCGCTTAGTCATGCCAGCCACATGGCCACGAAGACGTCTTCAGACAGTGCTGGCTCTTCAGCTTAGAAACGGAAATGAGCACCGCCCCAGAGCCGGAAACTACTAGCATGCATGTGCAGGGGAACCTTTACCTTTAAGTGCCCATTATGCTTCATTTCTTGTGATGTGCAATTAAAGTTAAGCAAATTCTCTTATATTACGTTACTAATAGCAAAAAGGAAAAGAGTCATCAAATGATTGACACTTAACAAATATGAAGTGTTTTTACTAGAATTCTCAAAAATATTCTTGAGTTTTATTTTACTGATAATCATATGTAAATTAAATGACAGTAAGAAGAAACAATCAATTAATTTGATAAATATACATAATACAGTATATCAGCTGACTCAAACCTAGTTACAGAAGGGAAATGGAATGCAGTGTTATAAAATATAGCTTTATTAGTTTCAGAGCAGTTTGTTACTTGCTGGAGTAACAGAAAAAGATAGAAAAGGCTTAGACTCTTGGATTAAATTGTATCTCAACTATAAATCTTTTAGATTATGGTTTCTAGGGAAGGCAAATGCACTTCCACATAAAATCCTGGATCCCAAGTTGGTAATCATGTTCAAAAATGATAAATTTTAGACACGAGGATAGAAGGAGAAAAAAGCAATGACAGGAAAGGGAAATCTACAAAATTATTAAATTCAAATTGATCTAGCTTCAGATGACCTCAATTTGATGTCCATTACTTCGTGACATGTATTTTTTAAATTTTTCTTTGGATTTGGATTGGTTTTGGATCAGTGAAGATTCAAAAAGCAGTGAAGTTATGAGTAAGTCTATATCAGCCTTTCCTATCATGAACTTTCTCTAGATTATTTGGGAATAGCAATTCTGACAGTTGCAGTTTCAACACATCTGAAAGGCAACAGGTTGGGGAAAGCTGATGCAAGTTCATCTGGATAATGCTGTATAAAAGTATTCTTGTGTGGCTTGTACCACATTTTACTCAAACACTTTTGCCAGAGTTTGTGACAAGAACATGCCACCAATGTAATTTTTCAGTTTGGAATGTTTTGTGACAAGATTTTAAATTTTATAAATTAAATTAAATTTGATGAGGAACCTTTTTATGGAATCAACATTAGCCAATGCTAATGACTTTATAATGAGTATACCATTGGCTTTGCCCATAAACACAGTTAATTGAACCTGTTGTTTTAGATACAGCTGGTGTTTTGGAGTCAGCTGAGCCATAGCTGAGCAATCACAATTTGTGAATGGTACCCTTTGATATATTTTTTTTCAGATGCATGTCTTCTTGCTGATACTTGGCTGCTGAAAAATTGTATTTTTTTCTCAGCTCTTATTTAATGCATTTAACAAATGTTTTTAAAAAACTGTTAAGCTTTTTGATCTACTTGTTCCTTAATTTATTTTATTCTGTATGTATTATATGTCTTTCTACTCCTTAAACATAGCTGTACCATATGCTTTCCTTCCTTGCAGTGCACATAGAACCTGGTACGTGTGAAGTCATTGCTGCCCACAGATGCTGTAATAAGAATAAGATTGAAGAGCGCTCCCAAACAGTGAAATGTTCCTGTTTTCCAGGTCAGGTGGCTGGGACAACACATGCTGCTCCTTCATGTGTAGATGGTAAGTGTACAGCTGTCTGCAGTGTGAATGCTTGGACAGGCTATAGCGAGATCAAAAGATGGATTCATAGCTCTAGAGCAGGGGTGTCAAACTCTATTTCATTGAGGGCCGCATCAGGATTTTGTTTGACCTTGGGGGGCCAGGGTGCGTGTGGCCAGTGTGGGCGTGGCCAACTTGATGTCAGGGGGTGCCTGTGGTGGCCTGAGAGCTCTTCCAGCGAAAACGGGCTCCTGAGCTCCGTTTCGACTGTGATGGCCTCCTGCAACCCTCTGCCAGCGAAAACGGAGCGCGGGAGGGCCGCATGCAGCACTCCCAAGCTCCGTTTTCGCTGGCAAAGGTACTGCGGGCCAGTCCTTCACTGTTTCCAGGGCGGCCCTGCGGGCCAGATCTAAGTACCCCATGGGCCGTATCCGGCCTCCGGGCTTTGAGTTTGACACCCCTGCTCTAGAGCCTGTGAGTCTGGATAGCTGTGCTTGCTGGGAAATTTATATCAAATGTGATCCTATAGTTTAACAATATCAGCTATGTTATTTGGTATTCTGTGTTCTGTAAGTAACAGGGCTGTACGTGCTTTTGATTTGAAGGCAGAAGTATGCTTTAGAACACATGGGAGCAGACTAAACGTCCTGTCAAGCATGTTTTAAACCAAATGCAACAATACCAAGAAATGACTTAGCTTCTTTAAAGAGTTATAGGCAGCTGCTACATGAGTGCCTCTGCATGATCAGAGCATTTGCCTTGCTTTCAGATTTAAAGCATTTCATAGCCTTCACTAGTTAGTTCTTATTAGAAGTACAAATTATTATTAACAGATAATAAAAATTATATTGAAAGACTAACTTAATGGTGTACTTAACTTTGAATACAAATATACATTTAGTTGTGCTCAAAGTGTCAATGAGTCTCTGATAGTCATTAAAAGCAATTAATAGCAACCATGATTAACCAATTTGAATAATTTTCTATGGCAAGGAAGGCTGATGTTTCTACATCCCAGTCCTGCTTTTGAATTTGTACAGCATCACAGTATCTGTCTGGGTAAGCCAAGATTTGGAAAGCACTATAGTTTAGTGGTAAGCCAAATGCTTATTCAGGGTCATTGGTTCAATTCCTGGAATCTCCAAATAGGATTAAGAAAGCCTTGGAAGCATTTCTTCAGTGTGGATCAGTCTTGCAGCTAGTAAGGTGGACTGCTACTTTAGTATCATAAACCAGATTAACACAGATTTTATGGTAGTGATTGACCAAAAATATCTGAAGATCAGCAGATTGGAGAAGCAAAAATAAGCTAGATGGGGTAATAGTCTGACTCTTCTCCAAATGGAGGCTAGGGTAACTTAGTTAAGACTCTGGGTATAACTGAATGTTCTTGAATTACTATTTTTGGAATAGAAAAAGTGGGTTATCAAGTACTCCAAAATCTGCTGCTTTTTACTGCACAGTTTGATTCATTTCTTTAAGCTTTTCTGCTTACTAGGCTTTTTTTTTTTTTTTTTTTTTATAAATAAAATTATGAAACTATTACATTTTTAAATATAAACAATTTTTTTTTGTTTATTTTTTTTTTTTTTTTTGTTTTTTAGTTTATAATGAAAATGATGAGACTATTGCATATTCAATCAGAAACAAAGTTTGAACATGGATTAGTAAAACTTGAGAAAATAGGCATGCTGTCCCCATAAAATAGACATCCAGTATTATGTTTTGTTACAGTCCCGAACTCATTCATCCTCAACAGTTTTGTAATAGGAACAGAATCTGGCAGAATATGACTGGCCCTGTGACTTCAAGTCTCAGTTGAGATGTGACCTAAGATTGCATGTACTGTCCACACATGGGAAAGTTCCTGAAGTTTCTTAACAGGTTCCATCTGTTTTCTTTCTTTTGCAATGGCAAACCACCTTCATTCAAGCACGTATTTTCAATCTTTTTTGGAGAAACTTCACAGATTAATTCTGTTATAACCAATTAACTGGTTATAATCTGCAATCTTTCAGGCTGATTGTAGAGCCCTTCTATGGTAATCTGTAATATTTATTACTTAGATATCCAAAATGTGAAATTAATTGAATCTTGCCAAAATAAATATCGTAGCTCACAACTAATAAAGTTTTGTATTGAAGAGATATACTCTTATTAGTTTCCTATTCTTCCTAGAAATTTGTGGCCACCAACACCTTGCCACTACTGGAAACGAAATCTGATGTGGAATAAAAATATACAAAACAGGCCAGGAAGCCTAGGCCAGTCACATCGCCTTCCTCAATAGTATAGATACAATGGTATGTTATCAACTGCTTAGTATTTTTTAAAGGAAATTGGTACAGTAAATACTGTAGTCAATTTGCTATTTTAAGTGATGTTCTTCCTCTCTCCTGGGAAAAGAAGGATCTGCTTTGCTAAGAGATTTAGGACATAGGATACCAAGATATATTTAATGGAAGAGATGAACTATAGAAAAAGAAAATTGGTAGCTTTTTGTATATGCATGTGATATTTCATAATTGTATAGTATTGTAGATATTAAACTGTGCATTAATTATTTAACTGATTTTAGCAAAACAGTAACTCTCCCACTTATTCAGAAAATTGACTATAGATTTTTCTTTCTATAAAGAGCTTTTCCATTGAAACTGTAATTATTGCCCAGTTTTGACTTCAGAAGCCAATATTTTATGTGCAATTGTGTCTTATTTTAACTCAAAAAGGGATGTGTTTAAAAATCAACATTTCCTTTTTTCCTCTTGTTGGAAGGTCAATTTAGCTATAATATCTCAGATTCCCTCCCTGAAATCTACTTTAAAAAGTAGGAAAACTTGTTACTATAAAGTAGGCATAACACATAGCATGCAATCTAATCACCTGTGCAAACTGCTAAAAAAAAAACCTCAGCCCATCTATATTTTATTGAATAGTGTCATTTGGGATCTATTTGAAATGGCTCAAAGCCTCTGCTGGTACATTATTGATTGGCTTGGCAGCTTGGTTGGTGCAAATGGATTTATATGTGATGCCAAGAAACTACTTAAAAAACATAGGATACTATTCCCCTGAAAGACTAGCATCTCTTAGCAGCTTTGGAAAAGTGTTTCAGTTTATGTGGACAAAGCATTTCCCTAAAATTACCATTGAGATTTCATTGAAATCATCATGCAGGCAAGAGTTTCCAGTCAAACATATAGTTCTTTTGCCATTCTTTAGCAATTAAAGTGCAAAGAAAAAAGAGAAATAAAAGGGAAAAAGAAATATGAATGTCAGAAAGAATAGAATAGAATAGAATAGAATAGAATAGAATAGAATAGAATAGAATAGAATAGAATAGAATAGAATAGAATAGAATAGAATAATAGCTACAGCTATTGTCTTCAAGTCCTCAAATGACTGTTTGAGCTATTGTAAAGTTATGGGAAATTCAGAAACATTCTACTTGAAAAGAGACATTCTTGAGATTATATGGAAGGTGATTATGGATGGTAATAGCTTTATACAGGTAATCCTCGGCTTATGACCATAATTGAGCCCCAAATTTCTGTTGTTAAGTGAGACATTGTTAAGTGAGTTTTGCCCCATTTTATGATCTTTCTTGCCACAGTTGTTAAGTGAATCACTGCACTGATAATCATGGTTGTTAAGTGAATCTGGCTTTCCCATTGACTTTGCTGGTCAGAAGGTTGAAAAAGGGAATCAGTGACCCCGGGCCACAGCAATGGTCATAAGTATGAACCAGTTGCCAAGCATCTGAATTTTGGACACATGATCATGGGGATGCTTCAAAGGTTGTAGCTGTGAAAAACGGTCATAAGTCACTTTTTCCAGTGCTGTTGTAAGTTGTCACTAAATGAACTGTTGTAAGTTGAGGACTACCTGTATAGGGCATATGTACCAGGCATAAGCAGTATATGCTAATAGAAGAATGACAGAATGGATGAATAGATGCTGGGCTTCTGGCTTAAATGGCTGCTAAATGCATGCTATTTATTCTGTTGCCCTGGTGACTTCAACAATAATATGTATCTATAAGCACTACCAGAGAACAGGAATCCAAGAATAAAAAATGAATGAACTGATTATACTAAAAAAAAAAAAAGGACAGCAAAAAAAAAGAGCCGAGGTGGCGCAGTGGTTAGAGTGCAGTACTGCAGCTACTTCAGCTGACTGCTAGCTGTAGTTCAGCGGTTCAAATCTCACCGGCTCAAGGTTGACTCAGCCTTCCATCCTTCTGAGGTGGGTAAAATGAGGACCCAGATTGTTGGGGGCAATATGCTAACTCTGTAAACCGCTTAGAGAGGGCTGTAAAGCACTATGAAGCGGTATATAAGTCTAACTGCTATTGCTATTGCTATAAAAAGAAATTAGAATGGAATAGAAAACTCTATGTGGTTAAAAAACATTCCTGCCTTCAGCTTTATCAGTGGGCATATGTTTAGACGTCTACTTCTTATGGAAATGAAGAGGCCAATTCCAAAAATCATTGTACATACAATTATAAATATTTTATATAACACCTTCAATATCTTTATTGAAGGAAGGGATTTAGGTCCTTTTTGTAATCAAAATTCAGTTGTATATCCAGCATTAAAGGCTGAAGATTTTTAGAAGATACTGACAGTTTATTTATTTCTTTATTTGAACCTTATTGACATGATCAATTTCAGGTTAATCTGTAACAAAAATTTGGATATTTTTTTTTTGTGCTAATGGGGATATTAATTTTGTGCTAATCGGGATATTAATACTTTAAAATAACTTTTGAAGTTATTACAAGAGGAAACTGAATTCTCTAAAACTGAAAAGCCAACATGTGCAGTTAAAGCAAATGTAACATTTTAGTCCAGATGCTTTAGCAGCATCCAAAATTCTTGTCTTACTGTCAATACTGAAATGTGTTTTGGACAATTCTAAAACTGTAGTATCTTTTTCAGACAATTAAGTTATTGTGAAGATGGATGTTAGTTATTTGCAATAACTTTAAAATGAAGCATTATAATTCTCTGTATTTAAAAAAAATTAGTGGTGAAGAGTTTCAATTGGGTATGTTTCTTATTACCTTAAGAACAGAATAATTCAGCAATACATGTTTTCATCTTTAGTGACACCTTGCAAAACGTTTTAAAAGGGTTGTTTGTCGACATCATTATGTTGGAAGTTTGAAATGTTGGAAGGCTGTGAGGTCCACAAGTGGGGACAAAGGACACAAAATGAAAAGGAGAGACATTCCTGACCGATTCCTAAGTCTCCGGTTCTGCCGCTCTTTCTGGACAAAAATCAATTATGTAACAAAGGTGTCATAATAATATCATTCCTTTTTAAAAAAAAATACCTTAAATAAAATCTATGTTTTTAAGGTATTATTTTTCACAAGGGACTTTAGACCATCATTAATTGCTTTGCCAGTTTATGAGGACAGCCTTTAATCATAAGTGACAAAAAGACTGTAAGTCACTAGTGAGGAAACAGCTATACAATAACTGGGTTCCCGCTCAGATATTAATCCATATTGCCCCTGTATCTGCCCCTTACAGTGGATAAATCTATTGTGATATCTTCTCTTTAATTCTTGTGTCACGTAATGGTGCAGCACTACCTTGCTTTCATTAGAAACTCTGATTTTTAGGCTCATGCAGTTCTCTCTCCTGAATACTGCAACAAGGAAGAGTCGTATTTAAACTTGTCCAAACAGAGAACAATGGTTACCTTAAACTATGTTGGAGAAAACAAATTATGCTTTATGAATCAGACTTGTTAACAAACCATCGAATACGCTAATCAGACTTCCTCCGTTTCAGACCTAATGACAACAGATCCTGCTTAGTTTGAATGAAGTGGTAGAACTGACTGCAGTGGCAGAGAAGAGGAAACAGTCAGCCTGAGGCTCGCTGTTTTGTGCTCAGGAGGGCAGCACACCATGCAATATTGCTTGCTTATTTGTCACTTTTCTGTATTCTCAGCTTTTGCACTGCAGCTGCATTACCATGATATAGGGGGGAGCTGACAGGCAAAGTGAAATCAGTGTGTTGCTGGCATGTCAACAAAGGCAGACTGAGATCCTTTTGCCTGTGTCTAGTTTACCAGGCCTAAAAGCTTGTGGAGGCAAAAGCCCTGAGAAAAACAGAGAACCTCGAGGTCCCAAATCCCAGCTGTAGTTAACCTTTCATGACAGCTTGTTCTTGATCAGTTGTCATTAACATGTCTTGGACCTTTGAAGCTGTCCCAAGGCAGCAAAGTACTAATGGAAGAATACATACTTTCCAACCAATGTTGTCGTGCTGTGTGCTTCCTGTCAATGTCTATCAATCCTTATTCTTCCTTTAAGAATGAAACATTGGTCCTGACTTTGCAGAATATGACTGGTAACCACTGTTCCCTCTAAGGTGCGCGGCCGCGCACGTAATGAGAGAACGCCACGCAGTAGTTTCCAACTTCCACGTGGCATTTTCTAATGGCAGAGGCTGCGCGCCTGCGCGCCCGCGCACAGGAAAAGAGAGCGCCGCGCGCCAGTTTCTAACTGCCGTGCAGCATTTTCTCCTGTTACAGGGAACATTGCTGGTAACCCTTCCAGTCTTGATCATGGTTTCCCACCCATCCCAACTCTGGCTAACTGTAGGCTTGGTTATGGATCTTGCATTCATATTATTCCAGTGTTACCCTGTATGACCACATATAAAATTTTCTGTAGAAAACACAACTAATGAAGATATATTTTAAAGTTTCCTTCCTGGATACTTACTCCAACCAGCATCGTATCTTGTGGGTGAGGGAATTATGATGTTATCTTAAAAGTATTTCCCACTCTATCTTTTCTTCATTTGTTCCTTACTAAAGATTAAGACCTGGCCAGTTAAATATTATAACGCCATCCAGAATGGGAGAATATTGGCATAAAAATTCTGCCACAATGACCAAGTCTATTTTGCTTTAGTAATGAAATCAGTGAGTGGTACTGTTGTTATTGTATTAATGTGAGACACGTTAAGGAAAGTGATTGATGGATGCCCCTAGTTCATTTTCCCTCACCAGATGTCACCTGCTAGTAGGAAAACCACAATTTTCTGTCTTTAACATGTGCTGGGGCAAGGCTGGATGAATATTGGTAAGCGCTTTGAATGATGGGTTAAGCTGCTTGATTTAATGGGTGGCAGATAGAAAGGTGTTCTGCATCTATAAAATGTCAGTTACCAGACTTCTGAACACAGTATTCTTTTGGAATAATACTAAACCTTGTCTAAAAATAGCCCAGCTGATGGGTCACAGAAGCTGAGGAGGGTGCAGTGAAGTATAAGAGTTCTCTAAGTGCTTCTGCTTGGCATATCTCCTCTTCCGTGTCTTAAGCTAGGCCTGATCTGCTTTCTAAGGTGGCTTGCCCATATATCAGAAAGAGCTGGAACTTCCTGTCTCTCCCCTCTCCTATGCAAAAACAGTGAAAACCCTGTAATTACACTGATCAATGCAGAATACAAATCAACCTTCTGAACAGGATACACATTTGCAGCAAAGGAAAGAGTAATAAGCCAGCTTCTTAAACACAAGTCTAGCAACATTTTAAAAAAGCGCTAAACCCATCTGCGTAAGGAATCTGCATAAACTATGTGTAGAAGCTTTGTTTTACAGATGTTTTTTTTTTCATTTTTAAAATAAGTATTTTGTCATGCTACAATTTGTGATTCTCCATTTCTGGATTCTCAGTTTAGTCATAGGGGGGGAAAAAGCTGGAATTCCCAATATCATTTCTGGGGTTCAGTTGTTTTTCCTTGCCCATCCCCTGCTATTCTACCTTTTTTGTTGCTAATTTTTATATACTTTCTCTACCTGAATGGAACGTTGATGGCAACCCAACATAGTGTCACAGCAGTGTGTATTTGGACAATGAATTGATGAAACAATCCCAGGCAATGAAATGTAAAAATTAAAGAACTTAATTTTTGAGTGTTGGACATGTTTGGGTTTGACTGTCTGAGGGTGGAAGGGAGGTGGCTTTACATCTGAGCTGTCTAAGTCTTGGAATTGATGAACTGATTGAAGATGGCAGACAGATAGGAACAAAGCAACACACACACATGCAGTTAACAAGTATAGTGCTGTTTATTGGTATTCATCCCTAATGCAGAATGCATTTACAACATTTTTAGTGAATAAACCAATTTTGAAATTATCCAAAATAAAGCAATCAGAATTCCACTTACACAAGAACCAATGAGCAACCTGTTCCAGACCAATCAGGAACCAGTACTCTTGATGTTCCTTCAAAATGGACCAATTGAAAAAGGAACCAAACAAAAATCAGTTTGCCAGCATCAAATACAAGAAACCATTCATCCCATTTCTGTTGCCTATGAGCTGCCGAGAGATACATCCATTAATCAGCTCACTCTGCCTCTGAAGAATGCTAGCCACAGCTGTTGGTGAAACACAGAACACAAAGGAAAACTAGTTCATGGCTATTCAGCTTGAAAGTTCACCATTGTTTCAGTTTTAAGGAATTTAATAATCAGACATCACAAAGAAAAAATGTTGACCTTGACAGTTGCATATAACATTTATCTGTTTCAGAGCAGTTTAACTTTTCTACAGGGACCCATTCTGAAAAGTTTGCTTGGGGTCTAGAGATTTTTGTTAGCAGTATGCCCTTGTGCATATGTGTGGTTAAATTCACATAGTTATATTACATATGCTCTGGATTTCGAATGTATATTTGTTCCATGTAAACTTGCATACAATTAGTCATAGTTCTGCATGGCGGTGTTTTTAAGAAAAGAGGAAGGGGGGGAAGGCAGAATTATGTCTAAAATGGAATAAATGACAATTTACAAATGGGCCTCCAAATTTCAACACAACATTCTGACTTTATCACTTTCAAAGGTATTGAATGAGATATTACTTGCTTGCAATTTGCTTCCAAGAATAAGCATATGTTAGCTGCCACTAAGAATTGTTCTGTGCTATACCAGAACTGAAAATAGCAAAAGGAGAAAGCAAGAAAATAAACTAGAATTTGTGGATGGCAGTACTTATGGCAAAGATGTTGGCAAGTAAGATTAGTGGGAAGAGACACTGGATTTTCTAGAAAAACTAGTTAACTTCCTTTTAAAATAATATGGAACTAAAAAAAACAAAAGATACTACTGTATAAGAGGCTAGGTCCGTGATGGCGAACCTATGGCACGTGTGCCACAGCTAGCACACAGAGCCCTCTCTGCGGGCACGCGAGCCGTCGCCCAGCTCAGCTCCACCGCGCATGCGTGCGCGCCTCCCGCCAGCCAGCTGATTTTCGGGATGCACGGGCGGGGTGCATGCAGGAGATGTGCACGCATGCGTGGGGGGTTGCGCACGAATGCGTGGGGGCGGGGGTCACATGCACATGTGTGGGGATGGGGGGAGCATGGGAGGTGGCACGCCCCCCCCACGGCCCATATTTGGTCCCAGGAGGCTGCAGGGAGGCCTACTAGGCCCAAAACGGGGTGTGGGGGATGCGGTGCGCCCCCCCCACGGCCTGTTTTTGGTCCCAGGAGGCTGCAGGGAGGCCTACTAGGCCCAAAATGGGGCACGGGTCGCACACGCATGCAGGGGGATCGTGGGGGTCATGTGTGCCTGCGCAGGGGGGCCCGTGCATTGCATTATGGGTGCCGACGCGCGCGCTTTCAGCACACGATGACAAAAAGGTTAGCCATCACTGGGCTAAGAGTTTGGATATTTGAGTAGAAGGATTGGCTTTGCTGTTTAACACTTCCTGGATAAAAAATATCTCTTTTTCTATCTATGAATTTCAAAAATCACATACAAAAATGCCTTGGCCTTTTAATCTTTAAAAAGATTTTCCCCTGTGGTGGAAAAGCCAATTGATAAGACAGATGGCTTTGACTGAGAAAATTTAAGTTTCATACTGGTTTTTTGGCTGCTCAACTTCTTAATGTTCCAGAGTTACTGTTGTTTTAATTACAATTGCCAAGATACTGTTCTATTCTTTTGCAGTGTAATTTTTTGTTTAATATTCATACATCAAATAAAACCTTTTTTCCTAGTATCTATCTATCTATCTATCTATCTATCTATCTATCTATCTATCTATCTATCTATCTATCTATCTATCTATCTATCTATCTATCTATCTATCTATCTATCTATCTATCTATCTATCATCTATCTATCTATCTATCTATCAAGGCCAAATACCACTCACTCATCACGAAATCTCCAGAATTGTAAAGTCTATAAACTTGAAACTTGGCATGTATGTTCCTCTTGGCTTCTAGGTGCTCGCTAAGAAAATGATGGTCATTTTTCAAAATGACCATCAGATCATTAGTATTTCTTATACAGTATTATATTAATTAACACGCTCTGATGCTAAGGAGTTAGACGTTCTACTCCCCCTCCCCACCTGAAAAGAACTCTGTTCCAACTGCCAGTTGCCTTATATTAACACGCTCTGATGCTACCCCTTCGCTAAACCGGGCATGGCTGTGGCCAGCGCATGACTCATCTGGCCTGCGGGCTGGGAGTTTAGACATTCTATTCCTCCTCCCCACCTGAAAAGAACTATGTTCCAACTGCCAGTTGCCTTATATTAACACGCTCTGAAGCTAAGGAGTTACACATTCTACATAAGTTTTCAAGCTTTAACTGTCAATTTATCAAGCCCGTAACTACTCATTAATTTTCAAGCTTTAACTGTCAATTTATCAAGCCCAGTCACATAGTTTCGTAGCGAAGCACGGGTACCCAGCTACTAGTGTATTATATAGGAGACTATTTTCATTATTTGCAATGTGCTTGTAATAGGAAGTTATAATTAATTTTAGTGATGATTGTTTTTTAAAATGCATTCTTGTGTTTCTATAAAGCTCCTTTGTTTCATTGCTCATCCTTTTATCATCTGTTCATAAAAAGTAACCATATAGCTTTTTAATTTAAAAGAAAGGTGAATAGGTTATATTTCAGTGATAAGAATGCAGACTCTGATTGTAGGAAGTTCTAGGTTGATCTCCACTATCTTCACAGAATTGGAGTGGACCATTTTGGCTATCAAATCCCATCCTCAGTTCTGTGCAAAACGGCAGCTGGAAATATCCTTGAAAAATGGCTGTCTTGCTTTTACTTGCTGCATAATTGGTGCAACCACAGGAAATAATCTTGGGTTTGTTTGATCAGTGGCTGAACTTTGCGTAGGACAGATTTGTTCAAGCGTGTTTATGTGTATTCATGTAAGTGTGAAAATATCTCAAAAATTAGAATGGCTTTCCTTGTAACTATATTATGTTATTATTTTTAACACAATTTCTTCCTTCCATAGGTGTGCTCCATGGTAGACTGTGGATGATATGAATTTTTGTCTCAGTTCCTATTTCAAAAATAATAAATAAATAAATCTGGATATATCAGTTCAATACTTCTGATTTACACATACCATATATAATATTCACTTGCATTTAATAGGACATTGATTTGAACTTCCATCTATAGCCAGTCTGGAGCTGCAACGATAACATCTGATAATGTGTTGAGTGCTTCTTGCAATACATTGTGTAATATAACCTTACTTTGAGATCTTTGGAGTTCACTGGAAGTATGCATTTGAGTTAAGAAAAAATACAGCATGAATCTAATGAATTGCTAATGTTTTTAACAGCATCATTTGTTTTCTCATAGCATCAATAGTGCTTCAGAAGTGGTGGTGCCAAATGCAGCCATGTCTAGAAGGAGAGGAATGTAAAGTACTACCAGATTTGTCTGGATGGAGTTGCAGTACTGGAAACAAAGTAAAGACAACTAAGGTAGGTCTTAATTGAATAAATGTAACCTCGGTGAATGAGTGATAAGACTCACATATTTTGGGCAAACCACATCATTTTTGTAGTGTAATGTTTAAAAATCTAATGACTAGATGGACTGCTGAATGAGAATTGCAGTGATAGTTTTATTGCTTAGTACAGATGGGCTAAGAACGCCAAATATTACTGCTGACTGACGGCTCGGAGATGCCACCTTACCCCTCAGACATTGTCCAGGCCAACCGTCCTATGATTCTTATTAAAAATAGCAATAGCAATAGCACTTAGACTTATATACCGCTTTACAGTGCTTTACAGCCCTCTCTAAGCGGTTCACAGAGTCAGCATATTGCCCCCAACAATCTGGGTCCTCATTTTACCCACCTCGGAAGGATGGAAGGCTGAGTCAACCTTGAGGCGGTGAGATTTGAACCGCTGAACTGCAGCTAGCAGTCAGCTGAAGTAGCCTGCAGTGCTGCACTCTAACCACTGCGCCACCTCGGCTAGTTTACAAAATTTTTGTAAAATAGTTTACAAAACCATATTGAGAGAAAGAAAGAAAAAACAATGGGGAGGCCATGTAAGCAAAGAATAAGAGGCTTTTATGGGTTAATTGTCCCATGGCACTACCAAAATATCCTTGTTCTTGAGCTTATTTTTTTATTGGTAAGTTGCTACTATTGGGCCTGGCTATGAAGGATTGTTGTGGTTGGTGCAGTGGCAGGAAGTAAAAATATAAAATAATGTAAAAAGCCACATGACAGACAAGCAATGAAACACCGTAGTTGATAGGATGATTATATGGAGAAAGGACATACTATGGCAGTCACTTCCTATTTTCCAACCCACCCATCTTTCAAACATATACTATCATTTTTGTAGCTATTTAGACATTCAACTATTTTATGAAGAGTTTAAACTTAAGTAAGTGTTGAACATCTTGATGTAGTATGAACAGTGCATTTTAGTACAATCCTGTGGATATTTGCACAGACAATCGAAAGCTGCATAATAAAGTAAGGAGGGAAAAATAAAAGTTGTTGGCAAAATTAGAAGAAAGGTTCAACAACAAATCTTACTAAACATTTCCCAAATTTGGTCAGTTCAAGAAAGCTTAAATATGTTTTCCTTGATAATAGAAAATATTTTTCTCTGTTGAAAATCACTTAGTTCAGGTATTTTTTCCCATCTGTCCTCCTATTATTTCAGAGAAGAGTGACAAAATCAGAAGTGACAAGTGTAGTGCTGATAATAAAAGATCAGTTGTCTAGTTAAAAGAAGCATCATCCAGCTGATAGAAATTGATTTGCAGTTCTAATGGCTATTTAGAAGGAGCGTCTCTGACTAGAGCATATGAGGTTCATTCAGTATTCCAATGAAGTTCCTAGATAGATGCTGCATCTGTAAGATTTTTGCCCAGGAGCAGGTTTTCCATTCTTTTCCTCTCAATCCAGCCAAACAGTTTCCATCCTGTCACAGCTCCTCCTGTTGGAGCAATCATCTGTGACAGAGAACTACATGATTATTATTTTCATGGCTTGCTGAATACTCTGAAGAACAAGGTATAATTAAAATTTTATCAAACTCATTAGTAATTACATGTATGTCATGGTTAATCAGTTGCATAATTTTGTAATCATTGTTCATATAGTGGAGTGTAATTATTCTTCAAGCTTTGCCTGCTTTGTGCGTCCATCTCCTTTACACACAAACATCCCCAAAGAATTGCTCTGTGAAACGGCAGAGTGTTTTCTTTCTTATCTTTTGCTCTGCCGATAACATATCCACGCTGAAATGCTTTCTAAAAACTGAGTATCAGAGTAGATCCCATTGACTCAGGTAATCCTGATGTCTAAAACTACTATCTTCCCTCCATCAACCTTGCTTTATCTGTTATCCATTGTTATTTTTATTTTACATTTTTTTAGTGTCAGTGTTGTATGTGCGTTCACTTTAGTTCTGAAGGTACTGTTTTGAGAATAGAAATTTTATCCTATGGTCATCTTTGCCAGGCCTCTTGCCTGCACAGAGAAGAATTTGCCCTTCTTCATGGCATTTTCCTGAATTGTTTTGAATGAAATATTCTAATTTATTCTAAACATTCTAACACCTTTCTAATGTTCTGATCCATTTCCAACTAGTTGGGATCTTTTATACTATTTTAATGGCCTTTGGAGCAATCTCTCAGCACAACTGCTGAAAACTAGTGGGCGGTTTCCTTAGTTTTGAAGTAGTGGAAAAGATACAGAATTGTGGCATATTTCCAAATTCCCCCCAAAACCCCAAGAAAAAAAGATAAGGAATCTTTTAGCCTTACTTCCACCCACTTCACAATATTAACTTATCCAGCGTGGCCACATCTTCTCTAAAAAAAATTATAAATGTGTAATCCTATCTACCAAAAAATTCATTCTGCCTCTAGGTCACAGGATTAGTTACAACCACTGGAAACAACAGACTGTAGCTGAGTCTTTATTAATTGGGGCATCCCATTCATAGCTGGCAGAGATGATTGGGCTTTGGAGCATGTGCTTTCAAAGAAATTGCTGAAGTGAAGGAACAATAGAGAACCCGATACTCCCCTAGGGCAAGAAAGAAGTGCCAAGTAATGAGCAACCCGAGGAAGACAGATAAGAATTCACCCAGGCTTGGATGCAAAACACAGCGGTCCCTCTGCTCATTTGGACTAATTGACACTCTGAGCATCCTCACCTGTTCACAGAGAACTGTTTCCTATTTTTAAATCAACCACAGTGTCACTGCATTCACGCTCAGATGTATGGGCAATATAGAAATAGTCATCCCCTTGTTTCCTGAATACAGGTGAATTCTCAGAATATTCAAGAGCACCACTTCTATCTAGAAAACAGATTCTGTCTCTGTTGCTCATATCACTAGTATGTGACTTCATAGCTTTCAGACCGCTATGTTTATTTTATAATTTGTCTTTCTCTGATCATTCAGTTTTTGCATTAAAGCAAATTGTCTCCTGTTTGTTCTGTCTTTGAAATATGAGATAAAGCTGCCACACTGTTACTGGCTGGACATTTAAATAATATGCATATAATTCCACATTAACTATGGTTCTCTGCTGTGTACACATGGATAGAAGTTGTTTCCCCCCCCCCCCCGTGATGCTCTTAGTTTGCTATTTTGCAGTAGATTGGCTAAATTGTTCTTGTGAATATATCTCTTGTTTGGCATGCACATATGGCCAGGGAGAGAATTTAAATAAGAATATTTAAATGTATCCACAATTCTCATGGCTGTCTTGACAGAAATCCCCAGGCCTCCAGTGAAATAAATGAGAATGGACTTTGTAATGGGTAAATGAGGTATGGAATATCTGAAGTCTCTACAGTCATCCACAGATATTATATAGCCTGACATAGTGCTCAGGCTTCATGGATGTAGATTTGTCAATTTGTTACAAAGGGAATGAGTAAGACTGGAGTTAAGTGATAGGTATCCAAACATGTTTTGTACTGTATAGTAGGTTAAAATTTGAAGCAGCTTTACAGGTGGTTCTGATTTAGTAGCCAGTAATTCAGCAACTGTTCAAGCTTGCAACAAGTGGTAATTACAGAGTCCTCGAAGGTCCAGCCATCACACTAATTGCATGGCCCCGTGATAGTGATTTGCAACATTCCCTATCACCTTCCCATAAGCAACTTCAATGGGGAAGCTGGCAGGAAGTTCGAAGTCATAATCATGTGAGGTCCTTGATTAATGACTGTAATTGGAGACTGCTAGACCTGCCATTCTAAATGACACATTTCCCCAAATTGGGAAATTTGGGTCTCAATAACTGTTGTTAAATGAGGACATTTTTAATGCCGAATGGAAAGATTTGGGGCATAGCAGCTGAAAGAAACTTAGGGTGGCTTAGCCACACCAAATATGCTTTGTTGCATTAGTGACTTCTAGATGCATGTGTTGGCTTTTCCTCATGCTGTCCACAAATATCAACACCTGATAAGTTGGCCAGCAGTGCTATTCTAGCATCTTGGCATTGACTTCTGTGTTTTCTGAAAAACTGGAACAAATGTTTACCTCAGCTTTACTATCTGATATAGAGAGAATCGGTTCTTAAAACGATGGTGACAAATACATAAATAAATTTGGCTTATTTTTAAATAATAATGAAGTCACTGAAATATTTAAGGTAGCACACACAATACCTGCATATTTCTGGCTTTTACTTCGCTGTCTCATCCGAAATTGTAGCTGGTGAGGACTCTCTTTCCTTATTCACATTCACATTTGAGCCACTTATGTTGTTCCTACATTGAAAGTGTTGGTAGTGTTTGTTTCTCAGTAACAATAGAAGTGGCAGCTCATGGAGCTGACTCAGTCCCAGGACTATGCTTCTGCTTTTTTTATCAGACTCTTTGCCTTAGTGATAGAAACATTGTTTCCCCCCCCCCCCCAATACAAGTTGACTAGACTGGGCAAGCTAGACCAGGCAACCAGTTGAGTAAGAGAGGCAGACATAACAGGATAATAGTAGATGGCATTACCATTACTCCCTCCCATGATAACATAGCTGTTATGACTAGTTTCTTTGCATTGGGAGATGGGAAGAAGCAAGAGTTTCTGGAGCTCAGGAATTTTACATTTTAGGAGTTTATTTTTTTCCCCTTGGAGTCAGTACTTCCTTAATTGCAGAAGTCTGATTATAAGAACTAGCTTGAATAAGAGGAGCTTGTCCTATGGAGGGCATATGCTCTATAACTCTCTGAAGCTTCCACCCATGTCAGACTTAACATTAAGGTACATTGATATGGACTAATTATTGTAATAATTGGACATGTGGAATCACAGAGGTGGAAATACTGAATTTCACCTAATTCATTAGCGTCATACCAAGCAGAGCTGCTATTTCTGGGACTTTAATCACCCTTGTTAAATGCATATGCATTTCTATTAAAATATTTTGAGAGGCTTGCATGCCCCTGGTTTTCTTTTCAGACTGAACAATGTTAATGTACCTAAGCTAGAGGAATTCTGAATTTTTAAAAAATGCCTTCCACTTTAACAGCTAAAAAGGTCACTTAACATAATCTTAAAATTGGAAGCCTGGAAATGCTTGAGGGCATTAAATTATAAGAAATGTTAATATTTAAGCATTTTGGAATAAATTCCGTTGCCCCCATATAAATCTCATACGTGCTCTTTTGCAATAGATCGTTCCTTTTTTTTTTTTTTTTTTTTTTTTTTTTTGGGTTGAGACTTGATTCATGGCATTCTGATGGACACTTTTAAAGCTGATTGAGTTGTCTTTTATTGCTTCTCTTTGTGACTGTGCATGTAATTAAAGACATTCCTTGTGTGCATAAGACAGCAGCTACCACTAAACTAGGCTGTTTGTCCAAACTGCAATGTTTGTTTACATTTGGAAGACGATAGAGATGGGTTCACACAACATGCCGACTTGCTTAACAATCACATAGAAATATATATGGGCTGACTCATACAACTCACTAATCACATAGTAAATGGGCTGGTGTTAAAATAATTTAAATCAGAAACAAGTCATATTATCACTTGTATGTTATGTAAAAACTATATCAAGGAACAAATTAATGTGGCAACTCATCTGAGTCACATCAACCTTTGTAACAGTTGTTGACTTAAAAATCTATTTTTCCGTCTTAATATTGGCCTGGAACAATGTGTTGTCTCTTTATTTTAGTTTTGCTTCCAGAGCACTGATTCATAATGGAGCTAAATGGCTCTTCAGATTTGACAGAATGTGCCTCTGATCACTCAGGCACTCATATGAAAAGTAGCTCTTTCCCCAGGATGATGCATCTGCACTTGGTAGTTACAGTCCAATCATAGGCAGAGGTACATTTAATGAAGTGCTGATAGATATTCCACATGTGCCCATGTTATGTTTCAAAGCAATAGCAATAGCACTTAGACTTATATACCACTTCATAGTGCTTTACAGCCCTCTCTAAGCGGTTTACAGAGTTAGCATATTGCCCCCAACAATCTGGGTCCTCATTTTACCCACCTCGGAAGGATGGAAGGCTGAGTCAACCTTGAGCCGGTGAGATTTGAACCGCCGAACTGCAGCTAGCAGTCAGCTGAAGTAGCCTGCAGTGCTGCACTCTAACCACTGCGCCACCTCGGCTCTGTAAGCACCTTTTCTCCTTTGATTCCAAAGTGCTACATAGCCTTAATTCATTAACAAACTGAACCTTAGTATTATGTAACCCTTAATTGGCAAAGAATATCGATATATGGGAATATAAATCCACACCAAGATGTTAAGGTGGCAGAAGTCTCTTTGATACATTCTGTTCTGTTCACAGGTCACACGATAGATCTTGGAAGATCCACTGTTATCAGATGTCATCTTCATTGATATGGCCAGCGTTCCAAAAATGGCACAATACGGCTTTTGTTCAGGTGCAAGATACTTCTCGTATGCTCTGCAGAGTTGGAAATATGAGGACTTCCTTGGTACAGGATATAATGCATTTGAGGTATAGGATGACTACTTTTTATGGGCACTTTATTAATCTTCCTCAAGTACATCTGCCTAGGGAATGGTGCTGCAGTCTGTTTCCTTTTGCAAGAACAATACCAAGGATTAAAGAACAGGGTTGGTATCCCTGTATCGGCAGATATCTTGGAAATTTTTCCTTGTTTTTGAAAATAAAATATTGCATCAGCTACTGATTAAGTAAGTGCAGCCTCAAAGGTATTTAACAATCAATTGCTACCAATTCTACAATTCTGGGTCTTGAATGAGATTACAACTCCCTTCTGTTCCATAATTTTTATTCCATCTCATGGATATACCTGTAAGGAGAGAGAGAGAGAGAGAGAGAAAAGCATTTCTTCCCTTTCTGTTCAGTCAACTATTCTTCACTACATAGAGTCTGCAAATGGCTTTTTTTTTTTGTCTAAAGCAGCGGTTCTCAACCTGTGGGTCGTGACCCCTTTGGGGGTCGAACGACCCTTTCACAGGGGTCGCCGCGCGCACTAGCCCGCCATCTTGGTGCCACGCCCCCTTTGTCATCATCGCTTCTTGCCTGGCAACGCGCACACGCGGGGAGGGGGCGGGGAGGGGGTTGCGGCGGGGGTCGGGTTGAGAACCACTGGTTTAAAGCTTGCTGTGTTGATTGCTAAAAGAATTGGAGACTTGAATGGATGATTCAACATAAAATTAGGACATTTACAAATGATTTTTCAGTCAAAGTTTTGTTGGTTTCACAGATAACAGGCTTTGAAAATTTGGGTCCAAGAAACCAAACTCTGGTCTTTCAAAAAACATCATGCAGTTGTTCCAATATTTATCAAGGCAGCAGACCAGATTCTTTGCTAAGGTTATGGGAAGATCTACAATAGAGATAGAAGTTTCAAAAACCTTGACGAAAGAAGTATCTTCTATTTGATTCCTACAAAAGATATTCTCCCTGACCATTCTTTCACCTAGTTCAGCATTTACTTTAATTGGGCTTATTATAGTTTTAAGTCTTTAATAACTTTAAAGTTATAAGGATAATTTGTTGGGGAAATTCTATTAAAAACCTGAGAACAAGGAAAGTATTGTCTTTCACTTTGCTGTGTTGTGCTTGGTTGAGTTTAAATTTTATTTGGAGACTTGAATTAGTTTAATTACCACTTAGTATTAAATAAATACTTGTAAAGGACAACTGTAATGAGTACAAATCCCTCTCAGGGGCAAATTATTGTTTTTAATAATCTATTCTTTATTAAAATAATGCTGAAATCCCTAGTTATTTTACTCCTATTTGTATTAGGGGTTGAAGGAGCATCCACTTGACTTTGGTTTATTAAGACAAAGTTTTGGAGAGATTTTTTTGCTAGGGCAAATCAAAGACATAGAACAGTATTGTCTCTGGCAAAATTAATGTCATATTTTGATAATCTGGCTTCCCAGTGGAAAACTATATTTAAGATCCATATAACATTTCATAGCAAATGGAAAATTAGTTATGAGGGTGTAGACATGTTCCTTTAACATAACTCATTATTAATTTTTCTTGTTAACTATTGAAATCCACTTCCACTTTATGAGCATCTGTAAAAATGTTCCATATCTGTATCCTATTATGGCTACCTTGATTCCTGACGTTCTGTTGATATAATATAGGAATGAGGCTGCAAGTATATAAATTGCAAAGTAATATCCAAAGTCAATATCTAATTCCAACTAATTTAGATGGATTGGAGTATCCAGGAAGAATGTAGTGGGCAAGGAGATGCACCTTCCAAACTTCGCCTTGCCCTGTCCTGTTTTGGAGTGGCCTGGCCTCCATGCTGTGACTGTATGAATCCCTCAACTTTGTTATCTCAACGTTTTTGTAACAGACTATGTTTTACTTGCTTCAGATGCTGTGTAAATACCAGACTGTGAAATATTAAAGTTCGTTTTAATCTCTGCAAGGCGATTCATTTGGTTTTTATTTATTTTTTTCCCAACCCAATGGAAAATTAGACAGAACTTTTGTAAGGCAAGTTTGGATTCCCACCAGGAAACTAAAAAGAATGGGACCAAGATGCCCGGGACAAGCTAGCAAGAAAAAGATCAAGTTAAAAAATGGGCATTATCAGGCAAGGGCTGAGAAGGAAAAAAAATCTAGAAAATATCTTGCAGCACATCCCAATGGAACAGATAGCTGAGCATTCAGTTTTGAGTATTGTCAATTTCTCCATTGTAAGCATCCTTCCATCTTCCCTATCATATCACCTAAGGCAGAATATATGCAGTTTTCCTCATGTTTCCCACTACATACATACACACACATAGGACCCACAGAGACAACATGTACATGCCTACCTCGATCAGGCTGTGTTCATCTGTTTTGCTGTCCTACACATAGAAACAATGCATGCATTACCCTGATGAGACACAAACACACATACACAGGCCACATCAGCCCTTATTAGGCCTTTACAGGCACGGATACAAGCAAACAAACAAAAGCACAATACTTGGTTACATAAAGAAAAAACAGATGCCTCATATGGTTAAGCTGATAAAGAGACTGTAAAGCATTCAAGGACTTACGTTCTATAGGCTTGCCTACCTTGGTTTAATTATGAGATTCCTTTGGACAAAGTGGGAGGAAAAGATAAATTTTGAAGACATATAGTGAAGTGAAAAAAGTGAGCATTATGCACATGGAGATGAGAAAAAAGGAAGTTGTAGTAACGTTGTTGGACTGGCATAGGGAAGACCCAGGTTGAAAACCACCCCCAGTCAGTGAAGCTTAATAGCTGATGTTGGGCCAGTCACTCTCAATCCAATTTACCACAACCACAGGGTGGAGAAAATGAGAGACCACCTTGAATCCCTGAACAAAAGGCAAGTAGAAATCAAATGAATAAACAATAACATTTCTACTAGTTTTGCTCTTTATACAATGGTATAATAGTATGTATTAAAAAGCCTAAGGATAATTGTAAATTGTATAATTATACCATTGTATAATTGTAAAAAGCCTAAGGATTATAACCCGTTTCCCTAGGTTTGAAGCTGCACTATCCCACTTTTCTGTGACAAGACTCAATCCAATTGAATGTAAGGGTCGTCCACAAGCATAGAAAGATTTTATATGGCACAGTAGATCTACCACCATGTGTTTGTGCATGTGTGCATCCATGCTTTTTAATTTAGTTTTATTGCCAGCAAAGAAATAGAAACCAAATTATTGGAGATATGATAAAATAATAAAGGACAAATTTCTTTGTAGATGGCTAAGTGCATAAAAGTTCTTATACATCGAGAATCAGAAAATATAGGCATCTGTAAAATCTTAAAACAAAGCTAGTTTCAAATTATAACCTGTAATTCTATCTTTTTAGTTTTCCAAAATACAGGTAGTCCTTGACATATGACCACAATTGGGATCAGAATTTCCACTACTAAGCAATGTAGTCATAAAACATAATGTTACATGACTGCATCACCGTGGCAATCCAGACCACTCCTGGTTGCTGTCATAACTCCAGATACATGGGTAGGAAGTGGAGAGAGGCCCAGATAAAGTGTGCAGGAGGGTGGGAGGGGGGAGGTCCCAGGAGGCCTAGTGCAGGACATGCAAGAGTTGGGGGAGGGAGGGTGCTGCAGTTCAGCATAAGCTCAGGAAGGACAGGGAAAGAATATGCAATACGAAGCCCAGCCCCAGCAGCACAGTGCAAAAAGGGTTCTTGGTGTGTCAACTCTGCAACTGCAAGAAGCCCTAAGCCAGTGATGGCGAACCTTTTTGGCACCGAGTGCCGAAAAGGGAGCGCACACTCGTCTGGGCTGCAACCCGGAAGAGGAGCTGCCCAGGGCGCATGCATGCACCCGAAAATGAATTTTCATGTGCGCTGGCCAGCTAGTCTTCCAGGTTTCTGGCGCACATGCGCGTGCAACGATCAGCTGGCCGGTGCGCATGCTCACGCAGGAAAATGGAAGACCAGCTCTTCCAGTTTCCGTCACTGCTGCACGCACGAAGGCCAGCTGATCGTCGCACGTGCATGCGAGCTAGAAACTCGGAAGAGGAACGGGCGATGCTGTGTGTGCCAAGCGACATGGCTCCACGTGCCACTTTGGGCACGTGTGCCATAGGTTTGCCATCATGGCCCTAAGCTGTAGTACAGCAGGGTAGTACAAATTAGCTACCTTGGGAAATCCCAGCCATCCCAGGAAGCCCCAACAAAATGGTACAAAGTTGCTACCCAACAGCATGGCACAAAATAGATACCTCAGGAAGCCCCAGCCATTCCAGTCCAGCGACCCTCACTGTACTCTGAGACTGCTGCTGCCCTGCACTCCAGGTCTTCCTGTTCCTACTGCTGACAAGGCATGCCCACCCTGGTCCTTTGCAAGGCAGTTGCTGGCCACATAATTCTACCATCTCCCCCAGATTTGAGGAGAAGGTGGACACTCCATTTGGAGAATGGCATACATCCCATTCCCACAATGCTTTGGAAGATCTCAGAAGTTTTTGAGGGCTTTCTAAATCCTCATGAGAATGGGGTACGCTCTTTGGAGAACAGCACATGTGATTTGGAGAACAGCTTGTGCAGCCTTGGGAAAAAGACATGGCACAGTCAGCAGCTGCCTTGCGTAGCATCAAACTAAGTATGCCTCATCAGCAGTGAGAGGAAGATGGCGAAGTTCAACTGGACACAGCGGGGCCTCTGGAACATAGGGAAAGCAAAGGCAACTGGGGCTTTGTGCTGCTGAGGTGGCTGGTGGCAAAATAGACCTTGTGGCAGCATTTCTCGGTGGCACCAGCAGCACTGGGGCTAAAGTAAGAGCTGGTAGTGGCACCACCTGGCTGAGATGGCTAAAGGCTCTGGGTCTCTATAGTACATTAGTCGCAGTCCCTCTGCTCTCACCGAGAAGTGCCATTGTAGATGGCAGAGAAAATGGCAAAGATGGCTGGAGGAGAGATAGGTGGATGGGTGGAGTTGAAATGTCCCTGCTTGCCCAGTTTGCCTAAGTGTACTGCTAAGTGCCCATATTTTGATCACATGAGTCTGCAACAGCTATAACTTCGGACACCAGTTGTAAGTCATTTTATTAGTGCTGTTTTAACTTTGAACAGTCAGTGAACAAATTATTATTAAGTCGAGAACTACCTCTATAACAAAAAAGTCTTTCCTATATATGACACTGACTTTTGTTAGTAAGACAACAAAACTGAGCATGCAGTTGGAGAAAGCATTACAACCTCTCCCACTCCTGTTCTCTAATCCTTTAATACTTTTTTCTGCCTTTGATACCTCTTGATACAGGTATGGTGCTCTTTTGCTTTCAGTGGATTGGATCTTGACCAACTTAGTCATCCTATAGTCTCACTGCTTCTATCTGAAATAAAGAATAACTAAAAATCCAGATTATTGGGGGCAATATGCTGGTTCTGTAAACCACTAAGAGAGCACTATACCTCTCTAGTGTAAAGCACTATGGGGCAATATATAAGGCTAAGTCAGGGGGTGGGTTCTAACTTACCTCGCTGCTGGTTCGCTTCCTCCCGCGCCACAGGGCCGCACCTTGTGGGCGCGTGCGTGCTTCCAAATTGAAAAAATTTTTTTTAAAAAAAAATCCCCAAAAAATATGGCAGCGTCCATGGACCGGCACCGACCGAACCGGCTCCGTGACATCACCAGCGGGTTGCTACCGGTTCAGGCGAACCGGGAGGAACCCACCTCTGGTCTAAGTGCTATTGCTATTGCTATAGATATCAGAATCAGCTGTGTGTGAATAAATGCTTGGGCTGAGCAAAAATGCCTTTCCATCCTATTTGTCAGGAATTATTTAGTGCAGGGTGACAAAAGGGGTGGACAAAAAAACAACAACTAGAAGGCATAGTGAAGTAGGATTCAGCTTTGTCTGAAATTCTATATTCTTTTTGGGGTAGAATAATTAGGGAACTTCTTTGGCCATTGCTAGCAAAAAGTCAGGGATGTCCGAAAATGAATATTCCTTGAGAATTTATCCAAATCCCCTTTTTGTAAAACCCCACATACAGGTGGCTGCTACCCCATAAAATCTTGCTTGGTCCAAAATTACCAAGAGTTTCCCCAAATGCTTAAGAAGATGTAAACAGTGATTACATTTCTGACTTACAGCTGCAATGAGGCCCATTAATTTAGCTCTTCACCCCTAGGTTCTTCTGGTTTCTAGATTTTAGCTTGTGCTCAATGTGTGGAAAATTGAGGCAATTTCCTTGTGCTGGGAATCCACCATCTTGCTGAAACACTTTAAAAAGATGATACTGCCACTGGGGAATTTGGCTAAAGTATTAAAGCTTCTGTTAATTTCATTACTCTTTAAGGTAGTGTTTAATGTAAATTAATGGAGCTGCGAACATTCAGGGCTGTGCAAAGCCCGAAGGTATGCGTGTATCCTTTTTTTTTTTTTTGCATAGTTTTATACTGGAAGTATTTTAAGTTTAAAATGTATAAAATTGTATGTTTTTTTTTATTAAGGCTGAAATGTAGCTAGAGGAGATAAGTGTTTCAATTGGTAAGAACCTGCTTTTTATGCCTTCAACTGCATTTCCTCATGTGTAAGTAATCAATTACATTCTGGTGAAGGGCAGATATGTCACTGGTGGCCGAATAAATTGTTGCTGTGGGAATTCTGATTAATTGGGAGGGAATGCACTTAAGACCATCAGACAAAAGTATTGATGTAGGAACAAGAAAGAGAAGCAGCCTTCTGCCAAATTGCCAATGGCCATTCTGACAGGGACGATGCAAATTCAGCTTCAATATATATTGGGATGGCACAAGGTTGTGGGTGGCTGTGCTGAAAGTATTTATCGCATTGTGGCAGCTTCAGACACAACTGCGGAACCAAAGCAGTGTCTATTGCAGAGCAATTTAAAGTTTTCCAAGGTGAATTAGGTGAATAGATTGTTCCTGAAACAAGGTGGTTGAGGGGTGGGAGTGGAGAAGAGATTCAGGAGGCAGAGACATTCTCGGATTAAAACTATGCATCTCCTTAAATAGCTCATAAATTAGATGTGGTAGCAATGGATATGCTGCATATCTGTAGCATCTCTGTATTAAATCTTCATTTCCATAGAATTATTCTTATTTTCTCTATCCACAAGGCTGAAGGTAAGAACAGCACTTAATGGTTTCTTTGTTGTTGTCAACTGAGTTAATTGTGGGATTGCCATTTCTAGTGAATCAGCTGGCATGTACACACAAAACCTAGTTAAAGTAATGTTTTATTTTTGGATTTAAGTAATGTACTTTTGTACTGATCAATTTCATTTGAGAGTATTGTACAAAACAATTCATACAATGAGAGTGTGGAAAAACTCTGGCTGATATTAGATGAAGTAATTCTATACTATAATAATAATAATAAAAAACATTGGCCTGCAAGATATATTTTGAAGAAAGACGATAATGTGTTCATTTGTACATGTAGCTTGCCAATTCCTACTGAAGCCAGTATTGAGTAAAATAGCTGTAGAATATAAACAAATCCATTGAAAAAGAGGTATAACACACTGATACACACATACAACCCACATACATACACAAAAGCATACAAAACAAACCATGCTGAACTGTCAGTTGAACTAGCTCTAAGGAAGCTCAACTGTAAGGTAATGTATATTCTTAATCACTGTAATACACTAATGCAAGACTATTAAAAGAAAACTAACCTGGAATATGAAAAAATATATAAAAATATTAAATTTTTATATATTGATTAAATGTTTCATGTAAAATTTGTTAGCAGAAAATATGTGTGGTGCATGTTAACAAGGGGGCAAGTCTTTAATTATCCTATCATGCTGATCGCTTTGAAGCCAGTGACCGCTATTGCAGATGGCCCTGGAAGGATAATCTTTCACCATATGAAACACCCGCTTTTTAATGATTTTTCTAGAACAAATTGTTCTGGCTGGGTTGCTTCTCTATGTGATATACAAGCAAGTGACACCAAATGTATATCACCTTTCTGGAGTGATACTCCTTTGAAATTGGTCTCAGTAAAATCTGATGAGCCAAAGATAAAGTGTCCTTCAAGTAAAATTCAGCCACTGGGACTCCATATACACAGCCATGTGCTCTTCTGGTTGCCATTGTATTCTTACAGGAGGCTTTTTCAAGTGCCAAGCCTGGCTTACATCAAATACTAAGTAGTTCCAACCCTGTTTATCTTTTCCAGATCAGCCAAAGGTAGTCTAGGTGCTGCCATCCAATGAAACCACTTTTCAAGTCTCTCTTATTACTTAACTAGTAGCTGGATACCCGTGCTTCGCTACGAAACTGAACTCCTTAGCATGGAGTAGAATGTCTAAACTCCCAGCCCGCAGACTGGATGAGTCAGGCACTGGCCACGCCCACTGGCAGTTGGAACAGAGTTCTTTTCAGGTGGGGAGGGGGAGTAGAACGTCTAACTCCTTAGCATCAGAGCATGTTAATAATAATATAAGGAATAACTAGTGATCTGATGGTCATTTTGAAAAATCCTTTCTTAGTGAGCACCTAGAAGCCAAGAGGAACATACGTGCCAAGTTTCAAGTTTGTAGGCTTTATGGTTCTCGAGATTTCGTGATGATGCATGAGTGGTATTTCGCTTTTATATATATAGATTCCAACATGATAGATAGGAGAGTGAGAGGGGGATAGGGAGGGAGGGAGGGAGAGGTGTTTTCCTTATTTCCCAGCTTAATCTGCTATAAATCTGGTTGGGTCCAGAATATACTGTTCTGTAAACAAGATACTCTTTTATTGATTTCCTGAAGGTCTGTCATTGCCTCCTTTCCCCTGGAGACAATTTTAACATCAGGTTCCATGCTCTTTTGAAAGCTGCAACCTTTTCAGAGTGGTTGGGACACTTTACAGTGAAGGCAAAACTGACTTGGCCTCCTCAAAATCTTCAGTGGAATATCACTTAACTAGAGCTCTACCAAGCATGTGTTAGTAGGATCCAGTCCTGTGTGCTACCAGAAAGCTTATACTTTGATTGCCCCAATATCATCTTAAAAGTTGTCATTTGATGTGTAGCTGAGAAGTCTCCTATCTCCCATTAGAGTTAAAAACCAGTGCTTGGAGTTGGGGAGGCTGAGACTTTTGTTCACCTTTAGTGTAGCTTACTGTAGAGCCCTGGAATCCAATTTTTTAAAATAGTTTTCCAGATTTGGATTTTACTAGTTTCTGCATTGTCTTCTAATGTCAAGGTTGCTTTGAAATTCTCTTTTATAGTTAATGTAAAAAAATCTTTTAAATAAATACATGACAAATTATAGTTTCCAAGGTCCCCGAATAAAAAAGAACAGCACATTTTCTTATTATAAATTATGGAAATTTCTGTAGTCAGAATACAGGTTTGCTTTATTGCATGAAAAATAGCTAAAGCTTTTGCTTCCCAACTTATGCCCTGAATAACTTTGCTGCTTGCTAAAGTATCCTCACCTGCCTGTGAATTTACACTATTGCTATTTTTAAATAGTCATGTAACATCTTCTACCTTTAAATCTTTCAAAGTCTTTACATTTGTTGTTAAAAATGTTAAATAATTTTTCTTTAACATTATGGATTTTTCGTACATGTTTCCTAGTATGTTGTGTTCTAATATTCCTTTTTAAAACCTTATTGAATTCTCAGACATTTTGGAACGATAATATTACTTTTATTTTAATAAGAATCTGAACATTTAAAAATGAACCTAGAGTTTTAAAATTGATGAATACTGAACTCTTAACTATAGGCTGGGAATGGTTAATGTAAATTCATAGCTCTGTATAGAATAGGCATGATGCTGCTTCTGAATAATTCCAGGACTAAATCACACACAGAGTTTGCTGCCTACAACTTATTACATTGGCACAAAAGAATTAAAAAAAAAAGCCCAAGAAATAAAGATCAGGAGAACTTTCTAACCAGGCTATGGCTATTAGTCAGGAGGAACAAGTTAATTTAGATATTATATCTAAATAATATATGTAGCTATTATAAATATATGTATATTTAGAACTTCTGCATTCTTGCAAATGTTACAAGTACTGATTGTAATCTTTAGCACCATCAACTTTTGTTGGTATGTCAATGATTATCATGTCTAGAAATGCATGATTTTAGAATTATCATGTTCAGCTAATGCCAAGACTTGACTACAGAAAACCTGTATGTGGAGATACCACTAAAGATGTTCAAAATAGGGCAGGTGGACTGACCTGGAAAAACAAACCGTGTATATCAGCCATACTTAGGTAGCTTTTCTGGCTACCAATTTGATTAGAGAAGATTAGATACCATCCACTTCTGTAGTCATCAGATTCAAAACCAAAGCATATCCATACATACTTTTTAGCCATTTTATACAACAATTTCTTGTTGGTTGGCATAATTGGTTGGTTGCACCAGATCTGTTGGATGGTATAACTTAATGCAATAAATGATTAATAGCTAGATGGAAAGCTACTTTTCAGGCTTGCAAACTTAACAATAGTTTGAAAGAGCTCTTCTACCTCGGCACACTTACCTTACTGAACCTTAGTGATGTTCTACACAGGCTAGAAGAGCTGAAATTGTTATTTAATTGCTCATAATCCTCTGACATTGTTGCTGTCATAGTTCAAACAGAATAGAGCTGGAAGGGACCTTGGAGGTCTTCTAGTCCAACCCCCTGCTCAAGCAGGAGACCATACCATTTCAGATAGGTGGTTGTCCAGTCTTTTCTTAAAAACCTCCAGTGATGAACCACCCACAACTTCTGAAGGCAAGATGTTCCACTGATTAATTGTCCTCACTGTTAGGAAGTTTTTCTTTAATTCCAGGCTGCTTCTTTCCTTGATTAGTTTCCATCGATTTTCTCTTGTCTTGCCTTCTGGTGCTGTGGAAAATAAGTTGACCCCCTCTTCCTTGTGGCAGCCCCTCAAATACTGGAATACTGCTATATGATCATATGGCTTCATGAGAACCTCCACGTTTTCAAAAGGAGAGCAAGGTAGGGGTTTCCCCCCCCCCACACTATCTATGGGATACTCAAGTATCAGCTTTCAGTTGCTGGATCTTGATGCCAAGCGTGAGGAAAGACCAAGAACAACTATAGTGCTTTATCTCCTGCTACAGCAATGATTTGAAAAGATATGATCCAGATTTGAACCACCTTCATGATGTTGAATGATAATGCAGCCCACCATCAGCCATATGATCTTTAAAGTATCTCATTCCACTGTCGTCCCAGCCTTCCCCGATTATTCAGTCCAAATCACAATATAAAAGTAAGAAGTTAATTTTGCTTTTGGACAGAGCAAGACACTTGACTGTCTGGAATTTAGATACTGGAACAATGCTATGGGAGGCAATTACAGACTCACTTGCCATATTCATGCTTGATGTGATAGAATGCAGTAGGATGTGGATTTGCAGGAGGGAAGGGTGCATTCCAAAGGACTAAGAGGCAACTCAGCCCAGATATTATGTGTGAGAGAAAAGGGATGAAGACAAGATTTTGTCTAGTGGTGTAAAACAATAACTCAGTTTGGAAGAATTACCATGTTCATTCTTGGTTTTGGACCTGACATTTGATACTTCTCCAGGATCACCAGACAATTCTTATCTCTTAGAGCAGCGGTTCTCAACCTGTGGGTTGCGACCCCTTTGGGGGTCGAACGACCCTTTCACAGGGGTCGCCTAAGCGCGCGCTAGCCCGCCATCTGGGTGCCATGCCCCCTTTGTCACCTCATCGTGTGCGGGGAGGGGGCAGGGCGGGGGTCACGGCAACAGGGCAGGGGTCGCGGCATTAGGAAGGTTGAGAACCACTGTCTTAGAGTATGATGGACCTGGAAAATACCCTTTCTATTTCTGCTGCATGAACTGGCACTGAAGAACCTCTTCTATGGGAAGGATTGGAAGGGTTTTCCTAATCCTGGGCTTATTGTCTATTTGATAGCTAAGGCATCATATAAAAAAAAAAACCTGCACCTGGGGCATAACAACTTTATCTCCCTGCTCCATGTTCTTAAGAAGAGGTGAACTATATAAACCATTTTATAGCATTTATATCCCTTCCTGTAATTTCCAAGTGTTAGCTAGATAGGACCTAAAGCCAATGTATTGTACAATATGACATCTATCATCTAAAGCATGAAGGTCCATGAGTTCAATTTCTAATAAAGGGTTTGAACCCCAGAGAATAACTTCTGGCCACTCAAATATGATGATTCTAAATAAGGATGAAACCAAAACAAGTGCCGCCTGGTAATCCCTATAACTAATTCTCACACATATAGTGTCAGGCCGAAGCCATATCTTATTAGAGACTTTGGCCAGCACCTGCCCGGAAGCTGATGGGAGTAACTGACACACTGGCAGAAGACGACTGGCTAACGTGATGAACTTGTGGGTGTGGGGACAAGGGGCTTGATCTTTCAACTGGGTGGAGAAACCCTCGGAGCGTCAGATTTGGGTTTTTCACAGATGTGCCAACATGGCTCTACTAATAAATTGGAACTTTGAGCATTACTTTGCCTCGGACTCTAATTTAGTTTTGGATGCTATTTGGAACCCTGACATATAGTTCCTTTTGAATTGGATGAAGCCTGCCAGGTTTCGCATGAGGGATGCAGGGGTGTTGTTGTATAGTATTTATTCTTATTTGTGGACAAGGAGCAATTAGAGATAGAGAGATCATAGATTCTAACAAAATAATACAGGATTTCAGAAGAACAAGTGTAGTACTTGTTCTTAGTACTTAGCATTATGTGCAGAGCAGAAGAAATATATTTGTATTCCCCCCTCCATTGTTTTATTGATATAGTTTGTTAGAAAATATAGTTCATAGAATTGAGTATAAGCAGAAGGAAAAAGAGTTAAAGGGGTGCTATTTGAAGCCGTGTTCCAACTGAAGGAGTTTTCTTTTGCAGTGATCGGGTAATCTAACAATTTGTCTGTTAGGGCTGTGAAAATCCTCACCAAAGCTTCAAGCAAAGCATTGCCCTCCCTCCTTCCCTATTTCTCAGAGGTCAAGTGGCCAGATGGCTTTCTGTTGTTTGGCTCTACAGCCCTTCAAAGTTTCAGTCTAGGAGAATTTTGAGAGGAACCACTATCACAGGACTTTCCTAGAAAATCTCAAGGTGATTCAAACACCTAGCTTCAGCTGGCACAAATCTCTTCATGAAGAATTCAGAGCTGAAGCATTGTATTGCCAACAATGACGATGATAGAAAAAAGATACATACAGATATTGCAATGGACATAAATTCAAATTAAAGTTTTAAGACTAAACCAACTATTTTTTACATAAATAAAGGGAGACTAGTATAGATCTATTTCAAGCTATTTAGCTCTCATCAGCTAGCCACACCCTTATGGGATTAGAACCTGGGCCCCTTGCCTAACAAGGCAAGTGATTAAACCTCTGAGCCACAGGATTCTTCTCCCTATCTGCATGTTCCAGGGACAAGGATATATATATGTTTTTTTCTCTGTTAAATCACCTGGTATACCCAAATATGGGAGAAAGCATACTGCTTCCTTTTTGCCTTTCGGCCCCTCCAGGGGCCATCCAGACAGTTAATTATAAACGACAGTCCGTTTCTNAGAAAGGAAGAGGAAACATGGCACAGTTTCAATATATAACTAAGCTTCAGAACGAAGTCAAAAAAATCCTTAAAAAAATAAACATTGGATTGCTAAAGAAGGGGCTTTAAGTAACTAGTATCTAGAATAAGAAAGGGCTGCATTACGACAAAAAAATAAGAAAAATAAGCCTAATCACTGAAGCTATGCTACACAGCCCAAAGGAGAATTATAAAGGAACACAGAAGAAATTGAAAGCAAGTTCATATATTTGAGTATACACGGTATTCTCCCAAAGCAATATGTTAGGAAAGGCCTAGTAAAATGTTTCCTTATGATTGAAATTCAACTTAATGGTCACAAAGCTATGCTATCTCTTCTTTTTTCCTCCCTCTTTTAATCTGGGAACATTTTGGGCTCACCAATTAAGTTTTCGGGAGATATTGCCTCTCCTATGGCTTTTGAATTTTAAAATCACTCACAGACCACAGGGAGAATACAGATTTACTTTGAACGATTCCAGGGAAATTTGCTTTGCTTTAGACAAATCTCAAATCTTTCTGATCTATTTAGCTTAAGATTCCTCCAATCTGATCTATGCTCCTATTTTTAAGATGCATTTCTACCTGGATTGGGGCCTAATTTTAAAATTGAAAGGGTCTTACTTATTTTATGGGGTGATGTTTGTGAACGAAAATAAGATAATCATGATAGTTGCACCAGTCACAAAAATAGATATTAAAATTCCACACAGTTAATATTTTGATCAGGTTAAAGATTTTTTTTAAAAAAATAAAAGTTGTAAGCTTTCAAATTTCTTAACTCTTCCTTGCGCAAAATAAGTCAGAAAAAAAGTAGAGGGAGGCAGATTGTGGTTGATATTAACAACAATTTCTAAACCAGCTGCATTTTTAAATGGAGTGAGTGAAAGCCTTAAGGAATGCAGTGTGGATATTAGCTGACACAGAATAGTACACAGTGGTTTTCAGTTACAGCAGGAGGTCTCTAAATATTTCAGGAGGAAGATAACTATTTGGCTTTTTAAGATTCTTGTTTCTGTACCTACCAATTCCAGCAGTTAAAATACACATCATCTCTGTCCTCTGTATGCAAGTACAGAATAAGGCACTCTCTAGATTAGCAAAGCTGGAGATATTTTAAGGTGTTAGTCAGATGCTAGTTGAGTAGGAATACCTAGACAAAGAGTTAACATTCAAATAGTAACATCCCAACAAAAAATAAAAATACTTCTTTCCTTTTCATAATCCCATTGCAGAATATAAAAATGCAATATTCTTCACATAACAAATTTTAAAAAGGATATGATTTTCTCTGGTCTCTCAATGTCTTTCATTATCACTGATGATCACATTCTTCTTATCTGAACTGAAGATTGGAATACTGCATTGCTGTGATTTGTCCTCTAACAATCATTTTCCAAAGATGGAACTGCTTATTGCTTTGCCCCTTTGCAGTTCTGCTATAGATTCCCATAGGACTCTTACATCTCATGCTGTCTGGAATCTGTACCAAAGCCTTTGGGTAAACTTAACAAGGAGTTCCAGGGTTGGATTAAATGATGTTAATTTTTTTAGGCTGGGATCACATAACATTATTTTAATCAACAGCAAGGACAATTGATTACAGTTGATGTACAGTTACTAAATTACTAGTGCTGAGACAAAAAGGGACAGTTATGAGTCGTATTAGCTTCCACCAATCATCCATGGTATGAAAATCAAAGATCCAGTCAATAGCAATAGCAATAGCACTTAGACTTATATACCGCTTCACAGTGCTTTACAGCCCTCTCTAAGCGGTTCACAGAGTCAGCATATTGCCCCCAACAATCTGGGTCCTCATTTTAACGACCTCGGAAGGATGGAAGGCTGAGTCAACCTTGAGCCTGGTGAGATTCGATCTGCCAAACTGCTGGCAGCTGGTGATCAGCAGAAGTAGCCTGCAGTACTGCACTTTAACCACTGCGCCATCAAGGCTCAGTCAACTATAGATCAGCATTCATAATACAGGACACATGACTTTACACAGGGCTCTAAGGCAGTTTTCTTTAACTGTATGGCCCTAGATTGTTGTACTACAGCTTCTATCAGCACCAGGCAGTATGGGCAATGGCTAGGGATAATAGTAGACCCAATCCCTGGAAATTAAGGTACCACAGTTAAACAAAGAACCTTTTTTTACATTTAACCTATGATTACCAATCTATATCCCAAAGGTGCTTTTTCATCTTCAAAACTGAACATCTTCTTGGATGAGAAGCAAAACATCTTCAAGGAAAAACAAAGTCCAGTTGTCTCTTGAACAAGCACCTTTGGGGCAACCATGACCTGGATGACTGAGAATCTCCATAGACACTTACAGATCAATACATCCTAACTGGAAACACCCCTCATTCAGAGCTATCTTTTTCTGAAAAACAAACAAACAAACAAACTTGTATGCCATTATTTGTTGCCGTGGAATCCCTTTGTTAAGAAAAGAAGAATTCATAACATGAAAGTCTTTTGTCAAACAGTAGTGAAATGCCTTACATTCTTAGAGATAAGACAGTTCCAGTGCCTCTAAATGTCTTGGATAACTGCCATAGTAAAAGAAATTTGGATTATGTATCTGTATGAGCATGTTTATGTGCCAGACTGTCTATACAAATGTAGCCCTGCCTGAAGAATGACCCCTCTTTCCGGATTTTGCATTGATTAGTTTTTGTAAGTGTAAATAATTTATTTGGGAGATTTAAGACCACTTGATATGAGAGAGAAAAAGAATTAGCAGAACTGGTAAGCAAAGTGTTTTGAGAAATATATTTTGCAAAGGTTGTTTCAGGAAGTCTCTCTTTTTATGTTTTGAAGTTTAGTTTAATGTTTTTACATTTATTTCTTTAAAGCCAATAGATTAACCAAAACATTAAGTTGGCACCATTGACTGTTAATATTGTGACTAGCTGAGCTTTCAGTTTCCCATTTTTTGTAGCATTTAGTTTGAAGGTTTGCTTTTAACATTCTGGATTAATGAAAATTTGTGTTGGTGAATTTGTTTTCAGTTTGTGCATAATCTCTTCATAAAATAAATGAGCCTTGAACAAAAAAAAGTACAAACGACAATAAACTGATGAAAAAAACCAACAACAGTTCAAGAACTAACTTTTTAATTACGTTTTTAAGAAAATCTGTTTCTTTATGAAGGAGGCACTAAGTGAAAATCCTGAGACTGAAGACATTTGAGATTTTATATATATATATATATAGACACTCAGCTATCCTAGCATAAAGCTTGCCAGATGTCTTCAACTTTCATGATGCCTGGCTAGCATATCTAGAAATAATGGAAATTGATGTAAAACACATTTGGAAGCACCAGCTATTGTCCACAATCAATTTATCAAAATATAATTTCATATCTAATAGAGCTAAAATTTAAAATAACTATCAAACCAAACTGTGGGAAAGTTTAGGAAAAGGTTGCCATAGAAATGATTATAATTGAATGGATGGATGAGGATTGGACAAATTTCTGATGCCTGAGGTTTCAAATTTGTAGGAATATCTATAAGTGGATGTATGCCACCTGGACTAATGGACAGACTGGAATACAACTGTCCCCTTTCTCTCATCAAATCTGGGGAGGGGGGTTCCTAGTTCTCCACAAGCCATAATTTTTTAAAAAATGAAACAATTTTGAACTGTGCATTTGCAAAAATTTGACAAAATGGACTAGACTCATTCATCTTTCTTTTTCCTCTTTTCTCCTGTTTGTTGGAACTGGAAAAATAGAATAATATTTAGAGAGAATGGGGAATAATTTTCCTTATTCTTTTCATGGACACTGGGAAATACAATAGAAAGAAAATGAAAGCTCTCCCAGTTGTTTCGGCCCACTCCCAGTGTCTATTTCTGTCTATAATCACTAGCTATGCTGCTTGTTTCTCACCATTATATGTTGACCTAAACTAACCTTTTGCTGCTGGGCTTGTTAGATATATTAGCATTTCTGAATCCTTATAAAAGTAATGAAGTAGGGGAAAAGCCCTGTTAAAGCTGAAGAATAACTTTTTCTAATACTTAATATACATACCTTTATCACCGGAGAATGAAAACTGCTAATGTTCAGGTGTTGGCCTTTAAAAAAAAAACTTGTACAATTTTATACCAAGAAAATAGTTTCATGCCAATTTAGAGCTATTATATTCCCCATCATACATTTTTGCTGGTTCTGAAGAGATTTATTTCACCTCAGCTCAGAATCAGATTTTGTGTGACCAGTTGCAGTAAGCATCAAGAATCAGGGGAAACAAAATGTCAGCCAGTTTCTAAATGAGGATTAGGATGTCACCACCAATTTCTTACACTGAACCAGGTCAAAAACCTTAAATAGAAAAGGGGCTGCTAAACTGATAAGAATAAGCAGGGCAGGACTTCGAAGATAATCTCAATGAGTCCTGTAAATTATGCATATCTGTACAGATTTAAGTAGAAAAGTAGAAAAACAAAAGAAAATGGGAAGTATATAGTTCCATCAGTAAGTAAATTTGCGAATTGTCTCAGATTTTCCAAGATGAAGTTTATGTAGATTATAGTAACAGCCACGCCTCACAATCACAGAGGAAGAAGTAAAAAGAGGCGAGATATCCTCAGCTCTCCTAAGAAGGCATCCCTTCAGATTCATGCCCTCTTTCATCCATTATCACCAACTAGTAGCAGTCATTCTGCAAGCAAAGAAACAAAAGAAAATGAAAAACTCAAAATGGCCCATTTTGTGCTCCTCTTCTGCTTGAAATGAATACAGTGCAGTCTAAATGGTGATCGTTAGAACTTTCTGAGATCTGGTATTTACTGGTATTGGCTTGTCTCCCCAAAGTCACTACTTGAAGCATGAGCCATACAGGGGCATGATAGAAAGAAAGTTATTGCTCTCTTTGTCCAGGCCTGTGAGCTTCCCAAATTGCTATCGTGTAACTCAGAATGCTGGGCTAGATGGGCCCATGGCTTGATCCAAGAGGATTCATCTTTGGCTCTTATACTAACCACCAAACAT
Source organism: Thermophis baileyi (assembly GCA_003457575.1). NCBI lineage: Eukaryota > Metazoa > Chordata > Lepidosauria > Squamata > Dipsadidae > Thermophis > Thermophis baileyi. The sequence continues at coordinate 2,827,062 of QLTV01001313.1, forward strand.
AGTTTTGAACATTAAAAGTAAATGGGCCTGGAATTCTTGGCAATTGCAGTGAGCTTGGGTTTATAAAAACAACTGTAGAATTGAAAAATAAAAGACTGGATCTAAAGATAAAAAGAAATTGATTGGTCTCCGGGAAAGGATGCTCTAGTTTAAACAGCATTAGTTTTTTTCAACTGTTGTTGCTTCTTTGGAAGAAATCAAACATTTAAAGTTAGTATGGAAGCTTCTTCCTAGCAATTAATCAGGTAAGTCTGTAATGCACCTTTAGGGTATGTATGCACCAGTCCCAATTAACTTCAAGTGTTATGGATATGGAAGTAGGTGATGAAATTTGCATCTAGTGGTAGGACTTGGATGCAGTGTGATATCTGAGGGGGTTGTGATATCTGAGGGGGTTGTCTTCTACAGCCTGCCCTTGAGGCATCAAAGTGTGTCAGTTTTCCAAATGTGCTCTGTGATGAAAACAGGAACAGATGGGGGTTAATCTTCAATAAACAAATTGTTCCATGAGGCACATGAGGGAACAGCTCTATCTCTTTTTAGACCTCTCTCCCTGGCAAAATGTAAAAATTTCCTTGCCTTGTGCTGAGTCTGAAATTAGTTGGTAAGTAAGGAATGAAGACATATGGGAAAGGCAAAGCAGGAAGGATGATCCTCCATAAATAGCTTTCTTATACAGGACAGGTGTATTTTTTTCTTCTTCATTGAAGGAGGCAGATGAAGATGATGAGAAAATAATCTGGGCTTTTTGTTAGTTAACTGTTAATGCTCTTTAAATACAACATTTACCTGAAGATTAGGGCATCGCCATACCATTACTTGGCTTATTTTTGTATTGAATCTAGAAATGTTTCATCTCATGATGTGTGTTTGAGGAGATGAATCCATTTCTTTCTCTGGTTTATTTGAAATAGCAACTGGTATTTTGGGGTTCTATCAGTGGGGTTCTGTCAATATTTTGGGTGGTCTATTTTCCCATTAATTTGACTGGTGCTGCCATCTCTTAGGTTCAAGTCAACCATTAATCTCTACCCCTGCTGTCCCTATACTGAGGTTCAGTTTCTTGTTCCTGTAATTTTTCTTTGCTCTATGCATTGTTTACTCTTCCAGTCCAACCAATCTCTTCACTTGCATTCCACACAAAAAAGAAATAAAATAAAGACTGGTTCTCTCCTATTCCCTTATTCATGTTTTTTCCACTATCTGTGTATATTTGGCTGGTGGTTTGGAATGGAAGTGAAGAGATTTTTGTGACTCTAGGGCCAGTTGAAACTCAAGGGGCAAGTCATTAATTGAATGAAGTTATTTACCCTCTACTGTTAATCAGCCAGAAGGGAAGACAATATGCATTGACTAGTTTTCTGCCAGTTCCCTGCATCTCGAAGTCAGCACAATTCAAGATGTTCAGCAGTCAGTTTCCCACTGCTTTGTGAGAGTTTGGGGGATGGAAATGCTGAAGCTATGGAGTTGCCCTAGGCAGGGGGTAGGCCTAGAATGCCTTTATAGCAATCAAATAGTTTTACCACATAAGGTTGCCTACCCTGGGCGCCATTGTTCTGACTCCTACAGTTTCTGCTTTTGTTCCTTTCCTTTGAATGCAAAGGAATGGTTACCTTTTTCCACTGGAAATCAACTGATTAGTGGCTTCTAAAGCACATTTTACTGGTTATGTGAACTAAGACAGCTGGGTCATAAGACGCTGTTATTACAGTTTATAGCCTTTTTCTTCACTTGAGTTACGTCTTACTCTCTTGCATGTCCTGAATGCTATGGGCATTCATAGCAATTGTATAAACAATTTTTGCTAAAGAGAAAGGCTTGAATGTTAAATTGCTCCACTTGAACAAGGGGCAGATTTTCTGCCTACAGTCTCTGCTTCTCACTTCATATTCCATAAACAGTCAAAAATCCCCAAGTTTTGGGAGTTTCCAAATTCAGTTCAAGAAAGGTACTGATGGGAAACTTTCATTTTGTCACGGAAAGAGAATTAGCACCTAGGCATAAATATCAGGAATAACCATTTGTTTGTACACTCTGTAAAGGTTCAGTAATAAACCAGTAAGTAAACCAACTTGGATAATTTTTAATATTGAAGCTATTATAATAAAACAATTCTTAGAATGATTTGAATAGTTACAATGAAGACGGCTAAAGAACACCAAACAAAGAACACAATTTAACAGATATTCAATGTTTGGTGCACATAATATCCACTGGGTGGAGTGACCAGATTTTCCAGAATAAGACCTGAGATACATTGATTTGTATACATTTATACAGTCATACAATTAATTTTAATTCATTACTCTGTGCAAATTTCCAAACCAGAATTACAATAAGAAGAAAAAAATGGAATTTAATGTTTGGAAATGCTTTACCACAATGAAGTGGATTTCTGTAATTCCAATACTTTTAGTTTATATTTTTACCTTGTGTGTAGAATTATGTCCAGATCTAACCTAGTTTATAGATGCCTAATAAGCAATAGATATGAGCTTCTATATCTGGGTTACAAAACTACAGACAACAATTAGAAGGAAACAAAGATACACAGGTTAAGTCATAGCTATTTGTTGTGAGTGGATTTTGCAGCCTTGATATAGAATAGAATAGAATAGAATCTTTTATTTATTTATTGGCCAAGTGTGATTGGACACACAAGGAATTTGTCTTGGTGCATATGCTCTCAGTGTACATAAAAGAAAAGATAAGTTCGTCAAGAATCATAAGGTACAACACTTAATGATAGTCCGGGTACAAATAAGCAATCAAATCATAGTAGGAACCAGTCAATATAAATTGTAAGGATACAAGCAACAAAGTTACAGTCATACAGTCATTTGTGGGAGGAGATGGGTGATGGGAACGATGAGAAGATTAATAGTAGTGCAGACTTAGTAAATAGTTTGACAGTGTTGAGGGAATTATTTGTTTAGCAGAGTGATGGCATTCGGGAAAAAAGGAAAAAATTTTTCTGCAGTTCTGATTATCCTCTGAAGTCTGTGTCTGTCTTGTTCGGTTGCACAACCAAACCAGACAGTTATAGAGGTGCAGATGACAGACTCAATAATTCCTCTGTAGAACTGTATCCGCAGCTCCTTGGGCAGTTTGAGCTTCCTGAGTTGGCACAGAAAGAACATTCTTTGTTGTGCTTTTTTGATGACGTTTTTGATGTTAGGTAACCATTTTAGGTCTTGAGATATGATAGAACCTAGAAATTTGAAGGTCTCTACTGTTGATACTGTGTTGTCTAGTATTGTAAGAGGTGGAAGTATGGGTGGGTTTCTCCTAAAGTCTACCACCATTTCTACGGTTTTGAGTGCATTCAGTTCCAGGTTGTTCCGGTCGCACCACAAGGTGGTGGTTCTACTTAAATACTCATGCAAGTAGAACTAATGGAAAATGGAGAAATTATTTCCTACCTCACTGCTCATGGAAGATGAGCTTTCTGATCTTTGTGGTAATCCTGCTAGCCCACTGCTCAGGTCAGGCTCCTAGAAACTTGGGCATTTTGCTGTTTTTGAGGAGAAATGTGTAGAGCGCTTGGGACACCTCTTCCAAAAATGGGATTACTTTGGAGAAATGTCTAATTATCCTACCACTTTTCCTTTAAGGATAAAGGAATAAATATACTTGACTAAAGTATAGCTTATTTCTTCCTCTTAATAATTTGAAGTGGCTTACATGAGGTTGCCACTTTTCATGAGGTTGCCACTTTGATTAACTTGGCACCACCCACCACCCACCTCTCATGGCAGTCATGAGAGGTGGGTGGGCCTCAGACAAAGCCTTAAAGTCAGCCTATAATTTCCATGGTGGAATAGAGTCTCAAACGTGAGTCTCTGTGATCCCAGTTTAAGACTATAACCACTACACCATACTGGCTCTCACAGTACTAAATAAACAAAATGGGATGTGTCATTTTAGAATTGACAGATTAATAAACAAAACCTCAGTTGGCCAGCACTGTTAAAGAAAACAAATGTGAAATTATGGATCTTAATTAAACATGTAACTTTGTAATATAATATTATTTTTTTAAAAAAATAACACAATTGAAGTAATGGCATACAATTTAGAAATGATTTGCTTCATTTTCTAAGGTCTTGTTGAAATCAACTATGTAGCCCCTAAAGCCAGTTGTAACCAGTTTTCATTAACAAAAAGCCCTGAGGAGAGAATGTATATTCCCACCAATCTAAGTTCTGCTTTAAATATATTGGTAGAAATCTAAGGCAAACACATGGAAGAGAAAAGCTCACTATGGCTAAAGTTTTACTTCAATAGCCCTTTTAAAATCATGGGAGATAAACACACCATGAAATGGAGGTATTTATTTTTATTTTTTTAATGAAACTTCATAAGAAATGCAAGCACATTCACCTTTGAATATCAGCAGATGCTCATCTCCTGCAGGAACAGCTGTCTTCAAAAGTTACAGCAGGGCTTCTGTGGCAGCAATACTTTGTATACAGAACTCCTTTATCCAAAAAGTGAGGTGCCACTGACTTCACCTCAAAAGGCAAGAGCAAACTTGACAACTGATCATAAAAGATGCCCACTAGATTAGATTTTTTTATCTGTGTTCAGTCAGAAACTTTAAAAAAGCAAGGATATCATCCCACTGCTTAATCTTACTTATTGAAGATTAATCAGAAGTGAGGGGAAATATGGAAGTTCTAATCTTTTGTGCTGTTTTCAGCTTGCTGAATTGTTTTATTTCTGAAAGCCAGTTTGAGCAATTCCTGTTTTGGAAGGGAAAATAAAATTGAAACAATCTTAGAAAAATAATCGATCAGAAATGGTGGCAGGGAGCAATTTCATCAGTTTGACTTCTCATAAATGGATGGTTTGTGACTGACCACAAAAGCTGCAGTATTATTTTATGAGAAGACTGATGACTTCCAAATGTGTCCACAGCATCAAAAAGATGTTTATCCCTAGCCTGTAATTTTGAGTGATTCTGAATGATGTTTTCTAATCCCAAAAGTATAGTGTATCTCAAGTCAAACCTGACTTCTGATAACTTGATAGACACATATATTTATTTTATAAATTTATTTATTAATCAAACATAGCCACTCGTCTCACCAAAAGTGAATCTGGACAGTGCACAACAATCTGATAAAGCAACAAATGTGAAAACCATATAATATACAAATCAGGGGTGGGTTCTAACTTACCTCGCTGCCGGTTTGCTTCCTCTCGCGCCGCGTGGCCGCGCCTCGTGGGCGCGCGCATGTGCAGTGCAAAAAAATTAAAAAAATCCCCCCCCAAAAAAGCCAAAAACAAGATGGTGACGCATGCACAGCGCCGGAAACTCGGCTTCTGTGCATGCGCAGAAGAAAAAAAAAACCAGAAAAAATTCCCCTCCCCCAAAAATTTTTTTAAAAAAAGATGGCGGCATCCATGGACCGGCACTGACCGAACCGGATCCGTGACATCATTGTGACATCACCAGCGGGTCGCTACCGGTTCGGGCGAACCTGTCCGAACCGGGAGGAACCCACCTCTGATTTTAATAAATATTTTAATAAATATTTTAATAAATATGATAAAAAAACAAAGCTGTTCTGACCTAGGCTTCCTGATAAAATAATACAGCACAAATGGAGTCCCAAAAACCTCTTTTTATTTTTAACGGCTGTGAATTAAGTTCATTCCCAGCCGTAATAAGTCCCAAATAATGATAACATGTCCGACAGAAGTCTTTCGGAAAAAGGCAGATAAGCACGAACCTTTATCTATCTTGACACGCTGCCAAAGACCTAATTGGCAAGGAACTTTGCAAGGCCAAACAGAAACACGGAGTCCGAACCAAAATGCTGAGAATTGAACAAAGTTGCTTCCTGCAACGAGCACATCTGTTTGCTCCACTTTTATAGCCTATGGGAGGGACCAATTATCTCCAAGCCTTACTCCCGAGTAGTCCTTCTCCTCTGTAACTGTTCTTGCCTTCTGGCAGCTCTGCGCATGCGCGCATTGGGAACAGGCTCCCCCTGTTCCACTGCCTCGCTCATGTCAGCCTCTGGAGGCTCTGGAGTCAGCACAGACCTCCCAGATGGCCTGGGCTGGATCCCTGCCTCTGGCACTGAGCCTTCTCCAGACTTCAGGCCTGGCCCATGTTCCTCCCCAGTCTCCTCGCTGTCTGACTCTGCTGCCAGCTCCGCAGGCTGCTGGTGGACCACAACAAAAGATACAAACATAGGCAAAGGGAGGATGATGAATGGAACCTCAGCAATGGAACCCTCTAAGCCAGGGGTGTCAAACTCGTGGCGTCACGGCATTGTCACGTGATGTATCGTGACTTTCCCTCCTTTGCTAAACCACGCATGGGCGTGGCCAGCACGTGATGCATCCGGTGCACAGTCCACGAGTTTGACAGCCCTGCTCTAAGCAATCTCCTGTCCCCTGGTAGCCCCAGTCCTGATAACAAAGCCAGGTCTTTTGGAATATCAAGAGGGATGGAGCTAACTTAATTTCAGGGAAAAGGATGTTCCATAAAGTGGGCATCTTGGCAGAGAAGGCACGTCTCCTGTGACCCATCAAATGCAGCTCCCTAGCTGATGGTACCTGCAGCATGTCCTCTCTACCAGATCTAATCTGGAAGGCTGATGTAACTAGGGAGAGTCAGTCCCTCAGATAGTCCGGTCCCATGCCATGAGGGTCCCATGCTGTTCCCATGCCATGAATATTCTTGGGAACAATATGGAAGTTATTTTTTGTTGAAGTCTTCCAGATTATATTTCAGCTACTATTAGAACATTGCTACAAATATTTATTAATATCAATCTGAACATCTGCGGAGAAACCCCACTTCATTCCTGTGTGCTTGAAATATATAAGAGTTCAAATACAGGCATCTGCTGAGGAACAAACAATGCGAATTATGACATAACCAAGAAAATACTGAACTTATGTACCTGACACAAAGCCAGAGTCTATCAAGGGTGTTAAACTGGCGGCCCGCGGGCCAGATGTGTCACGTGTAGGCCACGCCCACCCCAGCTCCGTGAAGGGGGAAAATGTCGTAAAACATCACATGACGGCAATGTGACACTGCGGGTTTGACACCCATGGTCTAAATCCATCTCACCAATGGGCACATTGGGTGATGGATGATTAGAATTGGATTCCAAGACTTCAGGAAGGAGTCAGTTAGAGAAGGCTGATACAGAGCATCTTTTTTTCTCTCTAGCAGTCCAAACTGTTTCAGTTTAGCCATGCAAGAAAGTTAACCTCTTTATAATTCTGGGAACTTCTTCAGCAGACTGGACTTTAATGTTATAAAATCATTTTATTGTTCACATAACAGCTAGCTCTAATGCTTTTTTTCTTTTACTTCCTACAGTTCTTCAGCACTACAATGGCCCCTTTGTGTCAGCACTAAGTGCTGACCTTGCATCTTCTCCACTGTGCTACTAGGTAATAGGTATAAATACTGAAACCCAGCAGCTCTTGTGCTGGAATGTAACTAATTTCAAAGCTATAAGGAAAGATTAGCTGCTATTGTAACTAGGAAAAAGGAAGCCAACGACTATTTCCTATTACTGTATCCCCTCCCATTCCATCTCTCTCTCACACATACACACACAAATGCTACTGAAAAATGCAAGACACTTTTTATTTTTGGAATAGCTTTGAATATTTGGAGCAAATATGAATTTTCTTTTGAGAATGTATCATTTGGAAGTCATTCTCTCTAGAATTACTTTTATTCTTAGTTGTCCTAAATTTAAAATGTAATTATTTTAAAAGAAAGCAAACTTGGCAGTAGTATACTGGTGATTGAGATTTCATTACTGTGAAATGAGATATGCTCATTTCTGATTTTTATTTTAAAATTAACAGGCAGATGTCATGGAAACTAGCTTCTACATCAGGGGTGTCAAACTTGATTTTATTGAGGGCCACATCAGGGTTGTGTTTGACCTCAGGGAGCCGGGGTGGGTGTGGCCAGGTTGGGCATGGCCAGCTTGATGTCACTCGTGTTGGGGGCGCCTGTGGTGGCCCGAGCACTCTGCCAGCGAAAATGGGCTTCCAAACTCCATTTTTGGCTGCCACGGCCTCCTGCAACCCTCTGCCAGTGAAAACTCTCCCGAGCTCCATTTTCACTGGCAGAGGGTTGCAGAAGGCCTTGACAGCCAAAAATGGAGTTTGGAAGCCCGTTCTCACTGGCAGAAGCACCACGGTTCAGTTCTTCACTGTTTTCAGGGTGGCACCGCGGGCCAGATCTAAGTACCGTGCGGGCCGGATCCACGTCTTGAGTTTGACACCCCTGTTCTACATGATTCTGAGAGAGAAAGAAAAATAAAATAGGACCCATTTTGAATGTTGGTGTTTAAAATTGCTCCTGAGCTGACTAGATAGTGATTGGTGAGGCATATACAGTAGAACCTCTGGTCACGAACGCTTCTGACCACGACCAAATCGAGTTCCGACCAAAAAATTCACAATTTTTTTTTTCGTGGCAGATTTCCCCTTCTGCGCCATTTTTTTTGTAAGCGCCAAATTTCCAAAATTAGGTTCGGTTAGGTTTATGACAAACCAAATTGATTTGCGACCAAAGTTATGGAACGAATTATGGTCGTGACCAGAGGTTCTACTGTAGATTGCTAACAATTATACCTGCTCTTTAAAATGGTTGTGATCACATAGGTAACAGATAACATTGCAGGCAAGTCACACTGAAGGTACATGAGATGCAACCAACTTGCCAGTGCTAACCATGTTTGGATCTAGTCAGTGATTGGAAGAGAGGAGGCTCTTAGGAGCTGAAGTTGAGTAACAAAGCACTTGATTTACCAAATTCTGTCCCCAGCCAGCACAATAGCAGCAAACTGGATTAAACTAGACCAATAATATAAGACTGATTTGATGTATAAGTGCAGAAAGGCAGGCTCTTGGTGTAGTACATTAACAGATAAATGGACTACAAGCACTTTTAGGGATAGGATTGCCATAGTTAAGATGTACTATCATTTCATGGTTATAATTATATCTGCTTCAAACAGTTCCAGTGGGAGGTTCATGGCGAGGAAAACTTTTTGGCCTTGATGAAGAATTATTCATAAGCAAATTGAAAGGCAAGGATATCGTTTTATTTCAGAATAATAAAACTTCACATGAATTCATCCACACATTATCTACTAACTAAATTTAAAGCTTCTTTAGAAGTAGAAATGAAAAATAAAAATTTATCAAATGTAAAGAAGCTATGAGATAAATATCAAAAAGAGCATTAAGCAAGAAATAAGGTGGAATCATAGAGTGCTACTCAGGCTTAGGAGACAAAATTAGGTGAAATGTTTATTTATTAGATTTTTATCCAAGCTTTTTTTCATATTCAATTTAAGGCGACAAACATGCCTAATAGTCCTTCCTTCTCCTATTTTCCTCACAACCCTGTGAGATGACTTAGTCTGAGAGAGACAGAGTGACTGGTCCAAAGTTACCCATCCAGCTTTCATAGTTCTGGTGGGACGAGAACTCACAGTCTCCTGGTTTTTAGGCCAGCACCCTAACCGTTATACTAAACTGGCTCTCACTTTTATTTAAATGTTATTGCCAATTCCAGTTAATTTCTGGTTTATAAATCACTGCTTAGGAGCTGCAGTGGCACAGTGGTTAGAATGCAGTATTGCAGGCTAACTCTGCCCACAGTCTAGAGTTTGATCCTGACAGGTTCAAGGTTGACTCATCCTTCCATCCTTCCAAGGCTGGTAAAATGAGGACCCAGATTGTTGAGGGAAGTATGCTGACATTTGTAAACCATTCAGAGAGTGCTGTAAAGCACTATGGAACAGTACAGTATATAAGTCTAAGTCAGTGGTTCTCAACCTTTCTAATGCTGCGACCCTCTGCGACCCCCACCCCGCTGTCGTGACCCCCTCCCCACCCCCGATGAGGTGACAAAGGGGGCCTGGCACCAGGGGTGAAATGCTCCCAGTTCGGCCATGCCTGCGGGTCGCCGGACAGCTGGTAGCCACGGAAGCGGGAGACTTCGCCCACCCGCCCGGACGCCGCCATTTGAGTTCTTTTACCCTCTGCGCATGCGCAAAGCGTTCTGCGCATGCGCAGAGGGTAAAAGAACCCAAATGGCGGCGTCCGGGCGGGTGGGTGAAGTCTCCCGCTTCCGTGGCTACTGGCTGTCCGGCGACCCGCAGGCACGGCCGAACTGGAAGCATTTCCAAGATGGCGGGCTAGCGCGCGGGGTGACCCCTGTGAAAAGGTCGTTCGACCCCCAAAGGGGTCACGACCCACAGGTTGAGAACCGCTGGTCTAAGTGCTATTGCATATAGATCATGCTAAGGAGAAGTCATTGCTTTGTATGGTGATGAGATCAGTGACCAATTTAATGATAATTGTCACAGTATTTTTACATTCAGGATGTCCTGATTTGGTAATTTGACAAACAGCCACACTTGCCTTGGGCTAATGCAGAGACTCATGATTTAATAACAGAAATAAGCATTTGCTTGTTACAGAAGTAGAATCTTGAATGTTGCTGGTCATCTGGGCAACCATTAGATATCTGATATCATAGAGGATGTAGACTCTATGTTACAGAAATAGATAGACAATCATGTCTCTCCAATATTTTCTGTTCATTTCAATCTATGGAACCACACGTTTTCTTTATAGAGAGTTATTTGAAGAGCTATTTCTGGTTCTTCACTCAAGTCTTTGATGAGGGAGAGCAAGATATTTTGCTTCATTCCATATGGTCAGTCATGCTTGCCATCTTTTATTGATTTCATTGTAATTTCTTTGCTTGGTTGTAATGAATCACCCAGAGTCATTGAAATGGGGTGGCATACATTATGTTGTTGTTGTGAGGTCCTTGGTGTTCTCTGAAGAATGTTGCTGTTTTCTTGTAGACGTTTCATTGATATTTCATTAATATCATCAGGGCTATCAGTAGCATCAGTAGTACTTTGTAATTTAAACATTTTATTAGATTATAGAATAAAATACAAAAATACAAAAGCAAATAGTAAGATACAGTGGGGAGGAAAAGGGGAAAAACAATTTAGGAGGGGAGGAAGAAAATTTAAAAAAGTGTTGACTTCCAACTCTTTCTGTTGCAGTAGAATAAAGCAGCAGCAGCAGCAGCAGCAGCAGCAGCAGCAGCAGCAGCAGCAGCAGCAGTAGTAGTAGTAGTAGTGATGATGAAAAACATCTTACATGCTTGGCACAGGGCTTAAACTGGTTACAATGATCAATTCAGTTTCTTAGTCTATTCTTGCTTTTTAAAAACAATATGCAATAGTACATTGGTGTTGCATTTATTATTACTGCCACAGCATATTGTTGTTGTTTTTATTGTTGTTGTTATTATTAGCTTCACATTATGGGAACTTATAAACTCTTTTATATACGTTTTTCCTTGCATCAATGTATGTTTAACAGAATAACAAATTGGAAGGAACCTTGGATGTCTTCTAGTCCAATCCCCTGCTCAAGCAGGAGACCCCATGCCATGTGAGACAAATAACTGTCCAATTAATTCTTAAAACACTTTAGTGATGGAGGACCACAACTTCTGAAGGCAACCCATTCCATTGATCAATTGTTTAACTGTAGGAAATTTCTCCTTATTTCTAGGTTGGATCTCTCCTTGATTAGTTTCCATCCATTGCTTCTTGTCCTGCTGTCAAGTGCTTTGAAGAATAGGTTGACTCCCTCTTCTTTGTGGCAGCCCATTAGATATTGGAACACTGCTATCATGTCACCCCTAATCCTTCTTTTCATTAGATTAGATGTACCCAATTCCTGAAACTGTTACTCATAAGTTTCAGTGTCCAGTCCCCTAATCATCTTTGTTGCTCTTCTCTGCGCTATTTCTGGAGCCTCAACATCTTTTTTATTTGATTGTATATTTCATGCTTTTCTGGATCTAAGCTTTAATCAGCCTTGACAGTCTTTCTGTGTGTTTTTGTTTGTGTTTTTGTGTTTGTTTTTTGTTTTGATTGGATTACAAATGTTCTCTTTTTTGGTAATATATCTATGCCCCACTTCAGCCTTTATTTTGGATACTTCCACAGGAAAGAAACTATATTAAATTCCATGAACCTGGGAGAGCCTGTAAAGGATGCTTAATCTCCTCATATTTTGGGTTATATATTTTGAGTTTTTATTGATGACTGCACATGTTTTATTCTTAGCACAACCAAGACTCCCAGAAACACATTTTGCTGCTAAATTACATGGTCTATGACTCCTTCAGAACAAAGCTATTAAGGATATGAACCCGAAGTGTTTGTTCTGCTTAATGAATTTGTGATGGGGCCTGTTCTGGAGGCAACCAAGGAGATGCCAAAAAACATGGTCTCATGTTTTATTAAAGTGCATATCAGTGAAGATGTTCTTATGAAAGAGAACAAAATAAAATATTCATGCTCCAACAAAATGTGCAATAAAAGCCACTGGAAAGAGTGGTGGTGCCCTGTTACTGGCATCATTTTAGTATACAATATTGTGATCAACTCCCAGTGCAGATTAGTACCCTGATGTTCACTTTTTTTCACAATCCCTAAAAAAACCACAGTGGACAAATATAATAGAGGTTATATTAATCTGTCCCTTTTCTTGATACAGAGACATTTAAAGAAAATAAATATTTTCTATTCAAAGAAATAAAATAGAAAGGGAGATACATGTCTTTATCAATGGCTAAAAATACCCTACAGAACTAATTTTATTTCAGATAAAATTTGAGACAAGCTCCCATTCCCAGTATCAGCTGTTCTTTTTTGACAAGCTAATGTCCATTCATCTGACTTGTCACCTTTGTACCAACTGTTATGGTTGGTCTGATAAGCTTCATTTCCTTCTACGATGATTCTGGGGTAAAGCACATTGACTTTATCTGTGCCTATGTAAAATTTGGAAGCACTGATTGAATAGGAGAGCTAGGAATAACAAGATCAGAGTGAAAATGGAGAGGAAATGTAAGTTTTGTCTGCTCTGCTATACTATTGAGGAAAATTCTTCTTGGAAAACTATTATTTGATTTGTGGGGAAACATGAGTTTATGGTATAAGACTTCATTCTAATGTAAATACCAGCTGTGATATTATTTTTAAATAAATAAAGCATCAGATCTTAGTCCTAGCTTCCCCCAAAGGAATTTATGGATGGGATTAGCTCAATAAACTGCACAGTGTTAGGTGAGACTATTTTAAACTAAAGTTTGAGATATTTTAAACTAAGATTTGAATCCCTACTTTCTCTGCTATAATATTGTATTTTTCTTCAAAAGTATTGGAAATCATAATTTCTAAAAATTGGGTGGTTTTTTAATGCACTGCCATTTGCAACAGGACACCATCCTGTATCATTTCCAAGGCAGGTCATAGTGCATATGTGATAATAGCACAACACAGTGTTTGAGAGCTTGGCTCCAACTCCTGTGGAACTATTTTTGAACTACAAATAATACAGCATTACCATATGATCAGATTGCCAATATTGCTTTGAATTCTGAACATTGTTTTCCAAAGGTGCTTTCAAAAGACAACTGGATCTTCTTTCTTGGTTTTTTTTTTTCTCCTTGAAAACATTTTGCTTCTCATCCAAGAAGCTTCATTCCAGTTCAGTTCAGCTTCTTGGATGAGAAGCAGAATGTTTTCAAGGAAAAAAAAAAACCAAGAAAGAAGATCCAGTTGTCTTTTGAAAGCACCTTTGGGACAACCATGGATCTGGATGATTGAGAATCTCCATAGACCTTGTTTTCCAAACACTTATGGAGAACAATGGTTGGGGAAGGCTGGTAAATTGTTTCCACCCAAACCTGTTGCATGTTTAGTACAGATATCTGATTACAGTTAAAATGTTTACATACATCACATTTAATTTCTGAATATTTATGAGCAAATTCCTATTTCAGCAGAAGTGCTTGTAGCTTACTTTTAGCTACTGCTGCACTCCACGTCATATATAGGAAGTCCAAAGAAAGATATGTGGAAAACAAAGCTTGTGAAAGTATTTCAATATTCTTTTCTTTATGATATATAGCTTTTTTTTGGATTTGGGGATATAAAGAATTAATTTCTTTGCTTAGATTATAAAAAAATGAAAAACCCAGATCCAATGTATAAAAAGCAAATAATTTCTTAGAGAAGAAGAATTATCTAGAAGCACTGTGGTTTTTTTAACAAACTCACAAGAGGTCTCCATTCTATGCCTTTATTTGCCATTAAACAAAAGAGTTCAGATAATTTTTGAGTCCTGCACTTTAGCTAAATGAAATCCAGATTTCAACATGTGGTGAAATATATCTTTTAAAAGCAATCTTCAAAAGCTCTAGTGCTTTGCTAATAGGCCACATATGCAATGCTCATGCATAGGAGAATAAACTCACTTCAGCTGTTAGGGAACGCTCAACATAGTTTGCATCTTATACAGCTTGCTTTTCATCCCACATTCTTCCTCCCTCAGGCAGTTCTGCGCCTCCAGCCTTGTTAGCCAGAGGGCAAACCCACTAGGAGTAGGGAAGAGAGCATATACGTCATTGGCCTCACCACACATGATCAATATCCAAAAAAATAGTCTGGTATGGTTCACTTGCATAATGTTCCCTGAGCACTCCATATGCTGACAATTCTAGCAATGATGAAAGACATAAGGCAAACCTCACGAGCCTCTTTTGTTAGGGAGGAAAAAGGTGCCAAATTAATCTCTTTTTGCTGCGTTGTAACTCTTCAAAGATCTTTATTTATTTATTTGAAGGATTTTTTAAAGCTAACCTTCAGCAAAGCTGTGCAGGTACAGCAAGAACCAGGATTATAAAACAAAATCAATAGAAAACATTAAAATCACACTTAGGCAAACAAGAGAGAAGATCAACAATGTTTGGCATAAATCTTCAGGAGACCAGATGATACGCACATAATATTGATGTTACATGTTTAAAAGCCTGAGCAAATAGCTGTTAGAATATCTTCACAGGGGACATGAGGTGAGTTTCTCTGAAAAGGGAACTTCATAAATAGCTTCTAAAAGTAAAAATGCTTTGCTCTGGACCCAAAAGTTGATCTAGAGCTGAGCATTATCCTGAACCTTATTTGGCTGCACTGGAATCAGAGATCTCTAGGAATCATGTTATCATCAGAAAACAACCTTTGGTTGCAGTGGCTAATGGTGGACCCTGCAATCAGATCACCGGATCATAAGATTTGGATTCCTTTATAAACTAATAAACTGTTCTGACCTAGGCTTCCTGATAAATCATAAAGCACAAATGTAGTCCCCAAAAACCTCTTTTTATTTCAACGGCTGTGAATTATATTCATTCCCAGCTGTAATAAGTCCCAAAAAGTTTTAATTAGTCCGACAGAAGTATGCTAAAGTCTTTCGGAAGAAGGCTGATAAGCACCCACTGTTATCTCTTTTGACACGCTGCCAAAGACCTAATTGGCAAGGAGCTTTGCAAGGCCAAACAGAACACAGAGTCAGAACGGAGCTGCTGAGTTACACCGACCAGAATTGAACCAAGTTGCTTCCTGCAATGAGCACATCTGTTTGCTCCACTTTTATATCCTATGGGAGAGGCCAATCATCTTCAAGCCTTACTCCTGAGTAGCCCTTTTCCTCTGTAACTGTTCTTGCCTTCTGGCAGCTCTGCGCATGCGCACATTGGGAACAGGCTCCCCCTGTTCCTCTGCCTCACTCATGTCAGCCTCTGGAAGTTCTGGAGTCAGCACAGACCTCCCAGATGGCCTGGGCTGGATCTCTGCCTCTGACACTGAGCCTTCTCCAGACTCCAGGACTGGCCCATGTTCCTCCCCAGCCTCCTCGCTGTCTAACTCTGCTGCCAGCTCCGCAGGCCGCTGGCGGACCACAACATAAAATCCTGGGCCAAATTACTGAATCATTTTTCCCTGAATGACAATATGGAACAAGGCCTGTCCTTCTGCAATGTAGCTGATTTGTGAATGTAAAAGTCTAGATGGGTGTTTGGCACAAGAATAAACAGAAAAAGACAAAACACAGCTGACTTTGTTTTGGAGTCCTAAAGGGTTGGATGCTGCCTTAGCAAAATGTAGAGGAAACAGTACATTTTCGATTTTTCATACTGTTCACCTATGCCCTAGCTATATTGTAATATATAACCAGATATTTATTACCAACCATTAACAGGCCACAAGGGACTTCCTTTCATGAAAACAAAACTAGGGTAATAGCTACATCTCTGGAAATTCTTACTGCTTGGAGAACAATTGTTATTCAATAAGAAATACTGTATGCTTGTCAGTTAAAAAAAAGAGCATTATCATTTTTGTACGTATCAGAAATGGGTATAAGCGTCCCTGAGGGTGAAGTTGTATTCCTCAGGCAATAGGCATAAACAATTTAAGAACTGAACAAGAAACCACTTTTATTGCAAAACAGTTTACAAAATAAATTTTGATACTTAGCTTAGCAGTGGTTGTGAATTATTACTACATTGCATTGATATATCTTTTCCTGTCTTGCTGTAACATCTACAGATTTAACATGATTTCTAAGTTTCTTTTCTCCTTCTGATAAAATATTTTGCTCCACCTTCTGCCTTTTACAGCTTTGTTTCTTACCACCATTACCATTTTAGCAATAGCAATAGCACTTAGACTTATATACCGCTTTACAGTGCTTTACAGCCCTCTCTAAGTGGTTCACAGAGTCAGCATATTGCCCCCAACAATCTGGGTCCTCATTTTACCCACCTTGGAAGGATGGAAGGCTGAGTCAACCTGGAGCCAGTGAGATTTGAACCGCCGAACTGCAGCTAGCAGTCAGCTGAAGTAGCCTGCAGTACTGCACTCTAACCACTGTGCCACCTCGGCTCCTTTCTTTCTTTCTCACATCCAAAAATCTCGAGAAAGTTTGATGTCTTAAGCCCTTTTTAATGGTTTATTCTTCCAAATCTTTCCTCTCTCCTGTCCCACAATCTGGCACAGCAAGAGAATAAAATGGATAAAGGTAAGAGTTCTGCTGCCATGCTATGATTTAACTGACTCACTTCTCCTTTGTCAAACTGGATCTCTAGTCCTTGTATCATCCTGTCTCTGGGTCTCAACTACAGTAATGATCCTCCATCAGCACCTTTTCTACCCTCTGGTACATTCTGCTCTTTGGAAGCAAAGGTCTTCAGCTCCTTTTCCACAGGCTCAGTGTCCTCCAGCATTGCCCCAGGCCATTTTCCTCAAACAGCATCTGTAATAGCATCACCTAATTTTAATGGGAGGTCTCAGTAATAATAAGAAGACACACAGGATGACAATCATGAGAAACAACAACTATTCTACCTTCTCCCCATACTGCATCCTCATAACCCTCAAATGTAAATGTAATACTAGACATCCAGTTGTGTCAAAACAAGATTACAGGTGTTAGCAATTCTTTGGACAAATTGGTTCATGAGACAAGGACCACAGTTTCTCTCAGTCAACTGGACATCCTCATAATAAGTTTTTCATTTGACAAAGATTCCTGAGGCTAAATCTGAGTTGCATCAGGCAGGAGGAGGGTAGTCGAGATGCTGTCTGCAACCACAATACCATGTCTCTTTTTAATATTGATGAATTGACTATAAGATTGTAGCCACAACATGACTTTTTAAAATTCCTCTGTGGATGGTGGAAGCTGTCAACATTTCAGATCATGCTACAGGATCCTAGAGTCCTACCAAATTGTTACCAAATTATAAAGTAATGATTATAAAGAGTGATCTTACCTTTATGCAATTAATTCAATTCTGATTACATTTCAACTTAATTTATCTCAAATTACTTTTCCTTTCTGTGCTTTATGCACCCACACTTTGTCCTGGCTCTAGTTACTTTTGGAGATGTGGCCCTTCAGAACACCATTCAATGGACAAGCATGGCCTTCAGCTTGAAAAAAAAAATGTTGTGAATACTTCAGAGGTGGGTTCCTCCCGGTTCGGACCAGTTCTCCCGAACTGGTAGTGACCCGCTGGTGATGTCACGATGATGTCACTGATCCGATTTGGTCGGTGCCGGTCCATGGGTGCCGCCATCTTTATTTTTTTGAATTTTTTTTTTGAATTTTTTTGAATTTTTTTTCTTCTGCACATGTGCAGAAGCTGGGTTTCCGGCACTGCGCATGCATCACCATCTTGTTTTTGGCATTTTGTTGCTGTTTTTTTTATTTTTTTTATTTTTTGGGACTGCGCATGTGCGCGCGCGCACACGAAGCACGTGCATGCCCACGAGGCACGGCCACACGCCGCGGGACGAAGCGAACCGGCAGCGAGGTAAGTTAGAACCCACCCCTGGAATACTTGCTTCAGACACTTAGCAAGTCCTCATTAAATCTTCTGATTCTGACTGCTGCAGAGCGAATTCAAATAATCCCAGATGGATAAGGCACCAATTGAGCTCATAGAAGGAACTGTGCTGAACTCTAATGTGTTTTCCCATATTACCCAGTCTCGGAATATTTAATACACTTTTCTCAGAACTTTCTTTGAGGAACAACTTCAATAGCTCTTTGTTTAATATTGACTGGATGGAAAAACTGAAGCTTAGAAGATTGAAGAAAAGTGCTGAGGAACGTCAACTTCAAATGTGTTACATTTACATTGTGGCCTTCTAAGTCTGATTGAGGAATAACTTGTGCATTTCCATGCAATTGCAATAGCGTTTGCAATTTCCATTCAGTGCCTTAAACACCATTTTTTAGCTATTTGTCTCTTGGCTTGGCTTTTTTCCCCAGACCTAAAGAAACACTGACTCCCAGTCCTACAGTTTTATTTATGTAACCCATTAATTAATGCAAAATTGGGATGTAAGCCATAGCAAATAAGCATTCCTGGAGAGTTCTGGCCTTTGGTAATCCCTTTATTATGGAACAATACTGCAGAAATCAAATGCCTGCAATAAATCAAGAGATTAATAGCAGGCTGGAAAAGGTACAAGTTAAATTGTGACTTGCACAAATCAATGGTTTTATTCCTGCCCCCATTCACAGCAACAGGAAAACATGGTTAGAAATCACTTTATACAAATGAATACCTACTTTAATCTTTGATCCAATCAGTAAATAGAATAAGCTCAAAACAGAGCTTGTTCTGTCTTTTGCCTTCCTTCCCTGTGGTGTATTTCATGTCAAAGACATTTGCTGGGAAAAGAGACTACAATGACTTGGTTTGAAGAAAATGCCCTTGAACTTAAAGCTAATAGGCTCAGTGGGTAGCTTATCATTTCAGAGGTAAACAAAATTTAAAATTCAGAAGAAAGAGATCTCAGAATCTTTCCCAGCTGCTCCGTGTAGAAAGATGTGTTGTGGAACGAGCATAAACAATTGCAAGCCTTCAGGGAAATCCATTCACCAAGAAAGTGTCTCAAAGGTAGAGAAAGACTAGCTTTACCTAATGTTCCCAAGACAACAAAGATATTCCCATTTCTCACTTAATTTATATTTCCAGATTGGAAGGAAGAATAGCCAGAAGTTTAGTTCTAGCTGGATTAGCAAACTCCAATGCCACTTCTGCACAGTCACGACCTCAATCCACGCTGATTTCATGACTTTCGTACTGAGGATTATAATCACCACCTATCTTTGTGCCAAAGCTGTTTTATCTGTGAATGTGAAAATACTATTACAGCCCTGTAAATGTTGCTTCAGGAGTCTGAGTATATCCCTGGTTGTTCTGCAAAGGGCAGCTCCCATAGTGAGATTTCTTGCCTTGCCTCACCTCCCAAATCCTGGGCTTCTGTTGTAGCAATCTGCTATCTTGATAAGGAAAAGGTGCCCAAGTGTAGAATTGCTGCTACATCAGCTTTATAAATTGTAGGGGGCTGGAAGACTTTGCAGATCTGCTGCCATGACAACTGGGAAGCTTTAGAGAGGTTTCAGTGCAAGGTTTTGTTTTTTTAACACTCTGCTCTCCCATCACACAGCTTTCCCTCAAAGTGTTTCTGGGATATATTTTTTTTAATAATATATATATATATATTTATGTTCACAAATACAAGTCCGGATATGGAGGGAGCATAGGAGAGATGAAAACACTTGAAATTATTATACTGGTTTGCGGAAAGGAAAAAAGGACAAGAAGATTGGTTTAAGCATAAATCTAATGAAATGCAAAGCATGGATTAAGGCACTCCGTTATTGACCAGCTTGAAATGATAGCAAGCAGGCATTGTGACACTGACCGGGTCTTGTACTCAGCTATTGGCCAGAAATAACAAGAAAAGATTGCCTGATGGCTCTCTGGAAGCTCCAATCTTTGCAAACATACTATACAATGGGGCCTGTAATATCCCCTTTTAAAAATATAACTTATATTGAAAATTAAAAAGAAAAAGAAAATAAAGCTAATACAAACTAATATAAAGTAGGAAAAAAATCAAAGAGAAAGCTGAAAGTGCAGGAAAGGAGAAAAAAGAAAAATTAAAAAGAAAATATATATCAAGAAGTAATTTTCAATCTTCATAATAGAAGTTATAAATTTACCTCTTACTCTAAAATTACATTGTGATTCTCTTTTTTCTAGAATAGGTAGGATAAGATAGGGTAGTGTAGGGTAGAGTAGAGTAGAGTAGAGTAGAGTAGAGTAGAGTAGAGTAGAGTAGAGTAGAGTAGAGTAGAGTAGAGTAGAGTAGAGTAGAATAGAATCAGCTGTGGGTTGCTCCCGGTTCGGCCCGGTTCTGCAAACTGGTAGTGGTGGCGGCGGGAGGCTCCGCCCACCCTCCCGGGACACCTCTGCGCCAGTAACAATGGGTTTTAGAACCCACTACAGAATAGAATAGAATAGAATAGAATGGAATGGAATGGAATGGAACGGAACGGAACGGAACGGAACGGAACGGAACGGAACGNGAACGGAACGGAACGGAACGGAACAGAACAGAACAGAACAGAACAGAATAGAATAGAATAATAGAATAGAATAGAATAGAGTCTCAACATCTTTTTTGTAGTGTGGTGACCAAAACTGGATGCAGTACTCTAGGTGTGGTCTAACTAAGGCCCAGTGTTCAAGTCTGTCAAGATCCATCTGGATCTTGAGCCTATCTTCCAGGGTGTTAGCTATTCCTGCCAGCTTAGTATCATCTGCAAGTTTGGTAC